>MNCI01011145.1:854707-1004851 GCA_015680685.1 Gnetum montanum | reverse complement strand
CATTTTTGGTTGTTTTCTCTCTCTCTCTCTCTCTCTCTCTCTCTCTCTCTCTCTCTCTCTCTCTCTCTCTCTCTCTCTCTGCATTTTTTTCACTTTACTTGCATTTTTTGTTGTTTTACCACATAGCTACTCCTATAACTACACTTGGGTGGTAGTCCATACATGTTGACACTGTCCACTTCAACGAAACTCTTGACTATGCTTGCCCCCTCTAGAACTGTGACTACACTCGATTCCACTAACACCATTTGCATACTTACCACCATTTTGCTTCTACATTGCAACTAACCACGGTGCAACCCCATTGCATCTAGTAAGTCCCTACTCGATTGACCAGACTCTTCAGTGCATCCTATCTCTACCTCTAGCAGGCCCTCACATAGATTTGAGGTTAGGTTGTCTGCCCATGGACCTTGGTGTTCCATCCATCGACATTTTCCGTCACTACAATCCTCACTTATCTTCTCACTCAAGAGATTTTATAAGATCAAAACTACAAAAACAAACAATAGTTTTTTCATAAAGAAAAATGTTTCATTGAAATCAACGAACATCTTTACAAGGTGTGCACCAATGACCTAGTTCATTGGTATGTACCCGATGCTAATCAACTATGTGTTCTTTAGGATACTCATAAGGGTTCTTGTGGGGGCCACTATGTTGGGAGATGCATGTCCATTATCCTAATGGTAGGGTATTATTGGCCAACCATCTTCAGGGACACCCAAAAAAATTTTCACTCTTGTGAATGCCATCAACAAGATGATGGGATGACTACCCAAATGCAGAGACCTCAACAATGGATTCAACCACTAAAATCCTTTGACATCTGGGACATCAACTTCATGGGTCCCATCACACCCATGTAAAATGGAAAGGCATACATAATCATCATCGTTGATTACTACATAAAATGGATAGAAACAGTAGCCATCATTGACTATATATCATCTACTATTGTGTGATTTGTATAAAAAATTTCGTAAATAGGTTTGGGGTGCCACATGCACTAATTTCTAAAAAAAACCATTTTATAGGCACTACCTTTCGCAAGCTTATGTAATGCTTGGGGGTTGAACATAAATTAACAACACCCTATCAACCCTAAGCCAATGGTCAAGCAAAAGTTACTAATAGGAAGATCATGAAGATCCTAATGAGAACTATTAGAAAATATAGAAGAGACTGGAGCACAACATAAAACCCTCCTATAGGCCACTCTTCCTATGAGCTAGTGTACAAAAAATTACCAACTCTACCTATTTAATTTGACCTCCATACACTTTCAACAACTTGTGACTTGGACCTTAACCTTAGCCTGGCACAAAAAGAAATATTAATCAACCTAAATGTGCTAGATGAAAATCAATTAATAGCCCTATCCTTGAATGAAACACACAAGGCATTCAACAAAAAGTGCCATGACCTTAGAATACGAAAAGTAGAATTTCAACCTAGAGACAAGGTCCTCTACTAGAACCCCACACACATACCTCAAAAGACAAAGTTCCAAACACTCTCGGAGGGGCCTTATATTATCTATGAAACCTTTTCTTCTAAGGCCACATTAATCTACATACTTGAGAGCCCAAACAAAAACCAACTAGTCAACAAGCAAGTAAAACCTTTCCACGAACCTAAGCAAGCTAGTACAACAAACGCCTCATCAAATGGACAACACACTCAATTTTTTATATCTCCTCCTTACAACTTAGTCATGGGCGATATGGCCATCCATGCTAACCATTATAGTGGCTCCTTAGGTTTTTAATTTTTTTGTTTTTTACATTTTTATTTTACACTTTGTTATTTTTAGAACTTTTTGTTTTACGCCTTCTTTATCTTACACCTTTTTGTTTTTACTTTATTAATATTTCTAACTTTTTTTTACAACATCATTAGTATGTTTTATCTTTCTTGAATATTTTACAATTTCTTTTATATTTTATTCTATTTTTTTGTGATTTTCTCATAATTTTTAATAATAGCATACCTTATTGTCAACAGGACACAGTGATGCTGTAGCTATTTGCTAATAGTGGTTTGTACTTAATTTTTTGATTTCTAATTTCTATTTTTTATTTTTTTATTTTTATGATTGATAATTAAGACAAAGTTTCTTTTTCACAAAACAGGTAGTGAGTCCATGTCATCCACCCATCCACAAACTCTATGGTTTTCCTTGTTTTGGAAACATGTTAAAGAACTTGTGACCTTGGTAGTTTCAAGACTTGGGAAGGATTCAAAGGATTGAAAAGGGTATGACTTAGAAGGGATTTAAAGCTCTCTGTACCTTCTACCATCTAGTGTGTAAGTGTGTTTTTCATGGATTTCTTAACATTCCGTGTCAACCAATAATAGGAAGTTGAGTAAGTCTTTGCATGATTTGGTTTCCATCCAACAATTTATAAAAACAAAAAGAAAATAAACAAGTGATGGAAATTCAAAGCACATCCCTTAGACACAATAAATAGCCTACAAGTACTAGTTATGGAACTAGAAAAACATGTTACCCATTCCTAAAGGTCCCCTCTAACTAAGGCCCTTTCTCACCTCCTACCTCTCTTTTCTTGTCTAAAATAAATGGTGTTTGATCTATGAGAGCATTCTTATGTTTCAAGGAGATGGATTTATCTTAGAGTGATGATGCGAAGTCACTAAATGTGGTTGATTTTTGTCTAGACTAAGGATGGACTCTATCGGGTCATTTAACCATGAATTCCACAAGGGACTTCATGTGACTAGGATCAGGAACTCCATTCCACTCTCTCTATCATCCATTAATGCTTCCATAAGTCACCTCACTGCCAATTGTTCATTTTTTTTGCCAATGTCTTAGCTTGATGTGTTGAAATTATTAGATTCTCCAAGTTTGATCCTTAACTTTTTGTAACCATTAATCAACTATGGGGCCCACATACTCCTTAATTGATATTATGCAAAGGAAAAAAGGACATGCACCACTATGGAGAGGACCTACTTGCATATCTCATGGTTGGTTAGTTAAGTTCCTTACCCTTAGATGTTGTTGTAATCAAATATTATGTACACTACATCATGCATCCAACTATGTGCTCCTTAGGACTTTTTTCTTCATTAAATCTCATTCTCCAATCATTTCTTAATTTTCTAAACCTCAAAACCCTCTTCTAATATTTTCATGAAGTTCATGGCTTTTTGGACTTCCATTTGACCCTCAATTTATACAAAAACACCTTTTTTTATTACTTTTAACAAAATCAATGATGGTTAATAGCCACATTGACTAGGCCAAGTTGATGTAGCCTTATCGACTAGACCATGTCGATGCAGCATAAAAATTCTATAAATACTACCCAACACTTAGGAATTTTTGTCATTTTCTTCAAAATGGGAGTGAATTCTTTGTAATTTTTCAAATCCCAAAACCTTCTAGAGCCCATAACTTTCACACCATTTGTCTAACTCACTCCGTTCTTCGATCCTGTAGCTATCGGAGGTAAGCTCTTAGTTGTGGGGGCTACAAACCTTAAGGTTTCTACCAAAAAGTTTTCAAAATTTTTCTAACTTCCCCAAAGGATTAATGAATATAATAATATTAAACTATCAATTTTGAGAGTTTAACCCTTCCAAAAAACTCCAATAAACCGAAAATTACTTATTGATATTATAATAAGAATAAAATAATAATTAAAATGATCAAATTGGCCATGATCATAACTTAGTCAAATGTAACTTTCCTATAGAGATAAGGTATCTCAATTATTTCATACCAAAATCAAAATGGCCATAGGAAGGAGGACCATCCCAACAAAAGAACAAAAAACCTAGAATTGGAAGGGAGCAATAGGAACAAGCCTAGGATCAAGCAATAGAAACTCATGCAACAGGATCTCTTTAGGAGGAGCCTGAAGTGGAATCTGTCCAATAGATTCTCAAAGAAGAGGCTACAACTAAACAATCTCATCCAGGAGAGGCTCTAAGGCCCATACCAAGACTTGAGGTCACATTAACACAAGCCTTCCTTGATACGATCAAGCCTTGTGAGGTCCAATGCTCAATTCTCCAAGAACTAAATTGTGGACCATTCATAGAACATGCTCCACTAGAAGTTAAGACATAGTTACAAAACTCTTTTATGAGGCCAATCATCACTCCTAGTGGGGAGTGCTACATGGGAGAGACATATCTCTTTTGAAACAAGAGAAAGGCAAGAGCCATTGTGAGAATCAAGGACATTCGGGTGTCCTACTTGGTAGAAGCTATTACGTAGGCTCTTGGTCTACCTAATTCTAAAATCCATGTAGCAGAGACCTCCATGTAAGTAGACCCAAAGGTAAAAAAAGAGTGAACCCAACAGTGTTATCGTGTTAACCACAAGGAGTTTGACATGCTCACACCAATGGAGTGCATATACTTCAAGATAGCAACTTATCACCTCAATCCAATGGTGAGACCCAGCAAGGTAACTACTTTCTTCACCTTTGCATGTGTCGATTTAAGTGAGAAATTCCCTATAAATATTCCATAGCTAATCTATCTAGAGATAGAAAATCACTTCAAGGAAAATGAACATGGAAGGAAAGCCCTAACATTTTCATGCCCTATTAGAAAACTCTGTAAAAGTGCAAGGATAATTTGCTATGCAAATGACATAATCAAACATATTCCCATTTTCTCCTAGTCTAAAATGATGAAAGACAAGTCCCCTATTATGTCCAAAGAAGAGAAGCAACAACTGCCACCTCCACCACCCATTCAAGAAACAACACTAGAGGCTTGCTCATCCATTAAGTGCCTATGCAAAATTCAAAAGCAACTCTGGTGTGGGTAGGAGTAGCGAGTAGGGACAAGTGGTAGGGATCCATCTGTGTACCATCCTATAATGAGTCACCTCAATGAAGTGGCTTGAACAATTGGTCAAATGAAGAGAGGTTTTCTAATATTCCCAGCCCAAAGAACACAACTTCCCTCGAAGTTGAATCCTATTGCTTAATAGGTAACATTGTCTCTCTAGTAACAACAACAACTTCCAAAAATCTCTAGGAATGCCACTACCTTTTAAGTATGCTCGAAGGTGGGCAAGGGGGAAACTATCTTGGTGATGCAACACAAAGGGTAGGAGATAGTAGTGGAAGTGGTTGTTGATTGAATCACCAAAGCACTGAATACACTTACAATGTTTGTACCAAATGTTTTTGCACTTAGAGATATGTAGATGTCTATAGGAACTGTTAATAGTAGCTTGAGTGCATCCCAACATGAGTAGCTAGACTAACTGGTGAGAACCAAGCAACCAATTCTAGATATCTTTGATTTTTCGAATAACATCACTACAAATTAGTTGGAGCTACTTGAAGCAAAGGGTAAATGCATCATTTTTAAAGGGCAACTTGAAATGTCTCAATCACAAAACCACTACTTAGCCATAGAGGTTGTTAAATTAAGAGCTTGCCTTGCTGATTTTATGCTTCTCAACCCTACACTAACAAGAGATGAAGCTTTTCACCAACTTCAAGACAAACTTAAACAAGTTAAAGAGAGGATGGTAACAGCCATCTTTCACTAATCCATGGTTGAGGCCAAAACATTAAGTTCAGAAAGACCTAGTCCAAATGCACCTAAAGAATGATATGCTAACTGCAGAGAATCATTGGCTGGGGAATGTTAATGTGCAAAAATAGTAGATGAAAAATTTCATCCATCAATAGCAAGAGTATCTAGCTAGGGTAAACACTAAACTAAGGATATTAGTAGCTGAAAATAGAAATCTCTCATTGGATGAAGTCCATGCCTTATGCCAAAATCTACAATTGATATTTCTGCCTAGAAGAATGAGGCTCTCAAATTTGAAAGAATCAAGAACCACTACAGAGATTAGGTTGGCCTACAAAATGAAGTTAATTAAAAACACATCTAGATGGCTAAGGCAAAAGTTAATGAGACCCTCTAGCAACTCCAGCAAAGAAACCATGTGTGGAAACCTATCGTTTATATGATAGATGCCTACAACAAAGTAGAGATTTGCATGAAGGAGTTGTTGATTGAAGAGATGACTATTTACATGAAGCTTTTCAATCTATGATATGCAAAACTGGCAATGCAAACTATTAGATGACCATAGTTAGAGTTAGAGAAATAGGTGGCTAGCTCGTACTTGTTGTACAAGGTAGAGTTCAAGGTACTACAAGGAGACCAAGCAAAATCTTGAGACTATAAATGCTAAACTCGAAGTTCTTAGGGTAAGATTCCATGATCAAAGATCAACTACTAAGAACCTAGCTAGAAGAATGAACAATTAACAAGAACTACAAAATGCAATTAGGGCATTCAACATCGAATGTAAACAATTTGTTGCCTAGTTCATTAATGTCAAGGTGTTGTTCCCAATAATGTCTTGTTCTTGGAATGTGCCCATTTCAACCCACATTAGCAAAGCTATGTGGACCATGCATGATCCCAAGAGAAGGAGAAGATGAAAGCATTGTTGGATGCTTTTCATCTTTCACCAGAAGTTGCAGCTATAGTAGGACAACCAGAATAGCCTCGACCATCGAGTGTGCCTAAAGTAGGAGAAGGTCCTTCGGAACCTTAGGAGCCTCCACCACCTAGGATCATTTAACATTCTCCATCATCTTTACATCCTCAAAAGGATTGTGTTTGTTAATTTTGTCCTAGTATTCAGTTTTGTACTCTTCAATACCAAAAAATTTTATAATGATTATCTATCTATACACTCGAGCAGTTAGTGTTTGTTTGTGTTTTTCATATTTCTGTCATCAATCAATAATTCTATATCTTCCCAATTTTGTAAAGAACTCAATGATGATTTTTCATTCAATTATGGGGGTATGATGAATCATAAATTAGTTGCATTGACTAGGCCTCGTCGATGCATGATTTAATGCTTTGACATGGCTGCATCGACTTAGTGTCTATTTTTGCCTATAAATATGTGCTCACCCACTGTGTTTATGACAATCCTTATTATAGTTGTAGCAAAGCTCGTGTAGTTTTCATACATGAAAGTTAGAATATTTTTCTAAGTGCCCATAGTAGGAGTCAAGAGTGTACGGATTTTTATTTGAGCTTCGTTGTACCTAAGCACAATAATGTGTTCAGTAATAAAAATGAGCTTTTTGATAAACCTTGTAGCACCTCAAAATACATTAATCATTTATTTATGAATTTAATGTTTTATGCAAGTTCCTTAAATGCTTTAAGTAATCAAACTAAATTAAGCTAGATTAAATAATGATTAATTAAGCACATAAGTACAACCACTTCGAGCATACACTTAGTGCTTGGTAATCCCAGTAATGCTTAATGTTTGATAACCAAGTAATGTTAAATATGTTCAAGATGTGTACAGCAAGTGGGAATGAATGCTTATGTTAGGATTAGTTAGGTGTAGCTAGTTAGATTAATTAGCAATTTAATTATTTTATTTTATACATTATTCTCATCCTTAGGTGACTTAAAATAGAAAACATAAAAAATGATAAAAATCATATGCCTCAGTTACACTTAACCATGCCTTTGCATTTCACAAGTGTAATTGGGAAGAGAATGATTTCAATAGGTTAGTTTCACTTCCTAGACACCAGTGTACTTAGAAGGCTATAAGTTGATGGAATTCAACTGAATCATGTGTGAATGCTTAGTGATTCATATGGTTGGGTGTAGGGGTACTTGCCACTCATCAGTAGTAATACTATGATAGACCACCCAAAGCCAAATGTAAGCATCCTGAAATTGACCTCAAAGGATTTCACTAAAACATTAAAGTATTCCTACATTTTAATTTAACATTAGAGGATTGTTTCATGGAAATATATAAGGAACAACATATTGGCATAATGAGAAATTAATAGAATTTAGAGTACATGATAAGGATACTATCATATAAGGTTAAAATTGATGATAAGAAATTCTTATAGAAATTCTAGAATATTCAAGAGTCATATGTTGTAATGTTGTTGCACCTACTTATTTTCAAGAAATTAAGATTCCACAAGAGATGAAGTGGACTACAAATAAGCAAGTTTGGAACAATTTTATAGATGAATATAAAGTTAATCCCTAGGGTGCACTAGAATCAACTATTTATACTAGACTCATCATAAATCCTCTACACAAGAGTAACATTATGAGATTGTTCAGAAATAGACATGGATGTTGCACTTTGCTAGAATAAAGATCATGGTAGAAAAAGCCATGAAACTAATGGAAAGACTAAAGATATTAAAGCAAAAGTAATCAAATTTCAAGTAGGAGAGCTGGAATTGAGGCAAAAAGTTTAGGCATATAAATGTGTTATGCAATGAAACTAGAATATGCATAAAGTATAAGAAGCTAAAGGAAACTAGCTCTATAAGTACTAATAAATTGGGGATGAAAACTAATAGAAAACTTATATATGAAACATTAATATTTCAAAAATAAAATATTTAAAATATTATTAGAAAATATTGAGCTAGCCTTAATAATTAGTATAGGGACACCTCTTATAATTCATTTTTTTCTTTCCTATAGATTATTTTTGTAGGTTTTGAGAGTTGGAAAGATGTCTTGGAGATCAAGGAGATAGTTGGGCTAAGAATCAAGATGAAACATGAGACATTTCATATGTCTAGGAGACATCTTTACTAACAACTAGCTTCTAATAGTACATGTCTCACATGTTGAGGAGACATCTCAGTTCTAGAGGAGACATCTTGTCAAGGTTGAAAACATCTTAAGGGAGACATTCCAAAATTCTAGAAGATATCTTAGGTAAGGCAGCCCACTATTAAAGGAGATCTTACACCTTTAGGAGACATCTTCCACTTCCAAGAGAGTCATCTCACTCAAATTCTGAGTTTTTGCAAGAGACATCTTGAAAAGCCTAGAGATGACCCATACAACTAGGAAAACTTTCAAGTTGGTAGTTCCAAATTGGGAAACAATAGGAAAAAGATCAAAAAATAGAGAACTATTTGGAAATATCTAGGATAAGATTAAGAAAATATTTTTAGATCTTTTAACATTGATTCCAATAAATAATGTTGTGTTTCATGTTTTGAAAAGATCCAAAGTTGATGTGAGGCACAAGTTTGAGAGTGCATGATTATGTATGTAGCTCTATGGTCAAATTGTATGTGTATTTGATCTATGTGTATCTCTTGTGTGCTTGTGTAGGTTTGATCTTATTCAATTATACCTTGCATTAGGGACAATCATTATGTAGTTTTAGAACCTCATGCTCTATAATATCATTTGAGTGTTGTTAGTGATTTGAATATTTGTGGGTTGTGGAAGCCTCATGTAATCTTCTCATATTAATTAAAAATAGCTAGTTTTATTTTTTTCTAGCATATTGATTTTTTATAATATCTAGATTTAGTAGGAATTAACGGTCAAATTAATAGGAGTGAACCTACTCTAGCATTATTGGTATGAGAGAGCTAGATTGATTGTTACTTGGGAATTTCATTGCATATTTTTTGTGTCAATTTTAAATGGCACCTAAGAAGAAACAATTTCAAGCCCTAAATAGAGACATGCAAAGCATGAAATATGACTTTCAACTAATGATTGCTTTATTGGATGAGATCAATACAAATGCATACTAAAATATAGGTTCCATCCATATTTAGACTTGTGGAGATGATAAGCATTCATGTTCAAATGGTGACAATGAAGTTCCTTAGCTTGACAGAGGGGGAGTAGATGATGAGGAAGGACAATCTAGCTATGAGAGAGCTAAAACCCATTAGCCAAGGATTCCAATGGATGGAAATCTACATCCTCATATTAGAGTTCCAAAAGCTTCATCATTGACATCAACTTCTTCTCATGGCAAGCTTGATGATGAAGATGAAGCAAGACTTGCTAGAGCATTTATAAATGCTACTATGATCCCATATGTAGAACTAAAGACTTTCAATGGTGTAGATGGAACCAATGGTTTCTCAAGTTTATTAAAGGTACTTGATAAGCATTTCAAGTTGGAAAAGATACCCAACCAATTAAGGGTACTTGTTATTGAATCCAAATTACAAGATATAACTTCTACTTAGTGGAAAAATAGATTTTAAGGTTTTGAAAAACAAAATGACCAACCCATTAGAGATTGGAATCTGATGAAATATAGGTTAAGAAGAAAATTTTAACAATCTCATTAGAGGTAAGAAATAATTATAAAGTTGAAATTTCTAAGGCAAGATGATGAATATGTAAAGAAATTCTACATCAACTTTTATGATCTATTCCATCAAGCTAAGGTGAACTAGGAGGAGCAAGAGCAAGCGTCAATCTTTTTAGGAGGTCTCAAAATGACTTATCAATAGGAGTTCTCATTCTATGAGCCACAAACTCTTAATGAGACTTATGATTTAAACCCAATGTAGAAAAGAAACTAAGAGAATTTGGGAATGGGGGCAAACAAGCTTCTAAAGAAAAGGACAAGGAATCAAAATCAAAGAAATGATCCAAGTTTAAATCTAAAAACAAAGAGGGCAGCCATGTCAAGAAGACCCAAAGGATGATAAGAATGGAAAAGCCAAGAATGACCAAGGCAAGGGTCAAGGCAGCAACTCATCAAAGATTCAATGCTTCAAATGTGAAGAATGGAGACACAAGCAAAGGCAATGTCCACTTCTTAAGAAAGCCAAGGACAAGGATGTGCAAATCATAGAAGTACAAGAGACATCCAACTAAGCTCTTTAAATAGGTAATTCTAAGTCTCCCAAGATTAAAGAAGTTTTTGAACTAAATTATGGTGCATTCATAGAAAATGTGAATATAGGAGACCATCCTTCTAGAAAATTGTTATTTCATATTGGTGCTAGATGTTTGCTTAGTGGGGAATGGATTCATACTTTGATTGATGAGTGAGCCCATTAAAATGTTCTTTCATCAAGGGTAATTGATAGATTTTATTTGGTAACTAATCCTCATCCTAGACCCTACAAGGTACATTGGTTATCTAGGGATTACTCTCAAGAGGTAAAAGAGAAATGTGTTTTGAAATTTAAAATTGGGAGTTATCATGATGTAGTGAAATATGATGTACTTCGAATTTATTTTGCTAATGTAATTCTTAGAAGACCTTGGAATTTTGACAATGGTACTTAGTTTGATGGGGCAAAAAATGTATGGTCTATAGGTAGACCTAATGGAATTTATGAGTTGATTCCTATTGATAGAGTGTGAATTGGCTAAGACATTGCATCTATAATGTCATAGATGCTATGTTGCATCTACAATGTCGTAGATGTGATGTCACAATTATACAAGACTCCTGCCATGTATTGGACACCTTTCGATCATTTACTAACAAAAATCTGTTAATTTATATTTGTAACTTAGCAATAGAGTGAATGCCTATTGTGTGGTGTTGAGCAGTTCTATGGAATCTTTATTCGATTGAAGTGTACTTAGGCATTGTTCATGATCAGAAATAAAGATCAAGATTGCTTTTCCTCATTGCAGCATCCACTTAGTTTTATTATTTTACTTAGCATAGTTTTTACTATTTTCTTAGTTTAATTATTTACATTTCCAATAATTTTACATTACTTTTTTATTGGTAATGCAGAATGAGTATGACTAGTTTCAAGCATTTAAGTGTAATTGTTTGGTAATCCAGTAGTGTTATTACTTGGTTTTCCTAGTAGCATAACACTTGGTAATCCTTGTAACAGTTACCTAAGCCCAAAATGTATACAGTAACCTAGGACTAGATGCTCATCATCCTAGGCTAGAGTATATTTACATTACAATCATTACTTAGATTTAGATTTCTATTCTCAACTTCCATCATGTTCACAACTAGGACCATTAAAGGCCAAACAACATTAATTATCATATCCCTCACTTTGGACTAAACCATACATTATAAGGCTACCACTAGTCCAAGTGGGAAGATAACATTCTGTGATTAATGCTTAACAATATAGATGCCACAACTAGTCCCATCCATGGGACTCAACCTAATCATGCATGAACACTTTTGATTTGTATGGTTGGGTGTAGGGGTACCTAATGCTCATCATTGGTGTCATTGCTAGGGATGGTGTTAGTTATCTAGATTAATCATATTGTACACAATCACTGTAAATGTATTAATGATCCATCTTTTAATAAAAATTAATATTTTTAAGTCACACACATTATTAAACAAAACCATGTCTTCTTCACATAGGACTAATAAGGCATCATACAATGGAAACACTAGTAGGAAAAATAATAAGAACTATACTAAGGAAAACTGGAGCAAAAACCCACGAGTAGAAATTTCCTATGCACTTAGATCCTTACTACACTCAAATACTATGTTCAACTAATGCAAAAAATCCTAGAGAAGATGAAGTAAGTCCTGAAACAAGGAGGGCCTCAAGGCCTAAGACCTCCTCCAAACCTAGAAGAGATAAATCAAGGGACCATAGGGGAAGATATAGTAGCCATGGTGATTCTCCCAATTCCCCATCTTCCTCTTCCTCTTCCACATCTAGTTCTAATAAGGATGAATGTAGGTATAGAAATAGAGATACACTAAGGGATCAAGATAAAGATAGAAATAGAAATAGACAAGATCATGAAAGTGAGCATAGAAGAGATCTTCATAATCAAACAAACAGAAATAGAAATCATCACCACAACATGTCTGATGATGATGAACCTGGCTACTAGGAGCATGATGTAGATAATAGAGGCAATTAGAATACCTCACAGGCATCAAAGGGAACATTGCATCAAAGGGCTTGATATTAATAACATTCCTAAATTTTTGGGAGGCTATAACTATGATCCACAACATCACTTACAAGCCTTTCATGATGCTTGCAACTTGCATAACATCAAGATTAAGTGGCAAAAGCTTAAGCTCTTTCTTAGAACACTAGTTGATAGAGCTAAAAGTTAGTATAGCTCATTAGAACCAGATTTAATCCATCAATGATCCATAGTGCTAGAACTATTCAATGAGAAATACCAAACCTATGCAAGAGTGTCCAACCTGAGAAAAGATATCCAAGGATGGAGGCAAGAAAAACATGAATCCTTAGATGTGGCCTTAGATAGATACTATTCACTACTACATAGATATCCATGCCATGACTTCTCTCAAAAAGAGACATTTTTCCACATCATAGATGGGATTTGTAACCAAATGAGAGAGGCCCTTGGGATTTACGCCCAAGGTTAGTTATCTAAATTGAAAGTCCATCATATACAAAGGCTAGTTGAGCCAGTGGCAAAAGAAGAATGAGAGCTCTATAAATAAGATAATGTAGAGGAATATAAATAGGATCAAACTATTCAAAATAAGAAGGTCCATATCTATGATGAGGAAAGAGGGGCATATCTTAATGAGGTGATTTCACAACAAACCTTGCCAATACAAAAGTCTATCACTAAACTTGAAGCAAGGATAGATAAGATGTGGGAGTTGATAAGTGACAAAGTTGCATCCTACATGAAAACCGTAGAGGATATGATAGTGCAATAAGGATCAAGTGATCAAAACAAGAAGAGGAAAAAGAACAATGAAACAAGTAGGAACACTTATCAACAAAAAGGAAAATAGCTGTAGGAGAAGAGGCTATAGACTCATCCACAGAAAAGGATGATGGATGTGACATCTGCCAATATGACCATCCAAAGGGCTATCACTAAGTTATGTTACATTTACAACAGTTTGGGGCTTTTTCTTTGAATCCCAAGTTCATACAAAAGTAAATGCCTAGGAAATTACCTTACTTACAAGGTAATTATAGATAGCTCTACAACCAACCATACTATTCTAGCAAGACTTCTTATCAACCTCAAAACTACTATCACTCACAGTGGCAAAACCCACAGTTGTGGGGGATGCTATCAACAAACCAGGAATACCCATATTGCCAACTAGACCTATATGACTACTCTATTCAACAACATGTTTCTCCATATGGTTCTACTTCCTTTACCTCAAATCACTACTATCACTCTCCCAAATATCATCAATCCACAGCATCTCCTATGGGATCACCATCTTAAACCTTTAATCCTTCATGACACCCTTAATATTCTCATACTTTCCTCCACCATATG
The DNA here is from genome assembly GCA_015680685.1 of Gnetum montanum. NCBI lineage: Eukaryota > Viridiplantae > Streptophyta > Gnetopsida > Gnetales > Gnetaceae > Gnetum > Gnetum montanum. The sequence goes on along the minus strand of MNCI01011145.1, from coordinate 990,796 downwards.
TCACCACCAAAAACATAGGAAGGATTGGGACCATAACATCAATAAAAGAATGTCACTTGTGCTACAAACATACACATAAATGATAATGCTAGTAAATCTTAGCCACAATCTCAAAAACATACTTTCTTTAGGATAGTTTCCACACATGATCACCAAACTCATAGACCTAGTAGCTCCTAGAAACTAGCACAAGGCTAGCCAAGTGAAAAACCCTTCCTCATCAAAATAATGTCTTCCAATCCTATAAAAGGGCTAACACCCATTACCACTCCAATGCAAAACATAACAAATGAACCTATCATTGTGGAGACACAAGGAATTCCATGCATTACTACTAAAAAAGAAGAGTGTAATTTTGGACCAACCTTCCAAAATGTCAACACGGTCATTACACCAGTCCACAACAAATGTGAAAAATAATTGTGTGCACAAAATAGAGCAAGAGCTATTAAACCAAAAGATACCCAGTGGCCAACAACTGAGAACTTTTAATTGTCCAAAACATGCATGGAACAATCTAAACTTTTTAATGGTGACATCATAGTTATGATGTCATAGGCACCTACAACATCATAACTATGATGTATGATCTATGATTTCATACATATAAAACTAGTACATATATGTGTAGAAGTTAGTGAAATTTTTCATTTTTCTCATTTGTAGTAAAAGAAGTTTTTGTAGTTCTTTCTCAGAGCTCCTGCACACTAGCTTCCAAAGGCCATAACTTCATCCTCATAGCTCTAATTTCCAACATTCTTAAATCTTGTTGATCCTAGAGCTTTCAACTTAGTTGTGGGAGGTGCATTGCATGATATAAATGAACAAAAATTTGAAAATTTGAGCCAAAAGTTCCTAACATTAGGAAGATACTATAAAGGCTAATTAATAAAACTAAGGCCAAAAATATTTAGATAATACTCCTAAAATACCATACGAACTATTATAGACCATAATAAGTAAGAAAATACTAATAAGGTCATAAGATACCACATAATATAGTACCTAAGGGGTTCCTTTTTTGGAAATTTTTCTAACTTTGGCATCATAAGATGATAATAACTTGATCTAACCATGAGTACAAGAAGGATTATGAATAATTAAGCATTGATAAAAAAATTTTGGTAATTCTAAACTCTTCATTAATTGCAATTGGTCTAGAAGAGGATACCAAAACAAGGACCTTCACAACCTGGAATCTGTAAAGATGCAACTCCAAGCATCTCCATTATGGCCACACTAACCAATAGTGGAGAATGAAACTTCATAAAAATGTACCAATTCTAGTGAAATAAAGAGGCCAATGCAATAGTTAAAATCGAAGGATTTTTTATGCCATACTCAGTAGAGAGGACATATGAAAAAGGAAAACAAGGATAGAAGAGGAGAGACTTTCCAAAAGCTTGACAACAAAGGGAAGAAACTGATGGAAGAGCCACCACCACCTAAAATATGAACTACATTGAGCCACTTAAAATTTTATTTTATTTTTTATTTTTTCATGTAATTGTGTCATTTTTTATACACACCACTACAACACTCAGAGTCAATCAATAGTTAGAGTCAATCAATAATCTTGAACCTTCCCCAATTGTTTAGGAAGCTCAATTATATTTTTTTGACTTGAAGATGAGTTTTTAATAAGTCTTTGGGGTATGATAGAGCATGATTTGGCTAAGATGTCACATCTACGATGTCATAGATTCTACGTCACATCTAAGAAATTGAAGATGTGATGTTGCATCTATTTTGCGATGTTGTAAATGTAATGTTGCAATTATAATAAATTCCTACAAATATGAGACTCCTATCATGTATTGGACACCTTTTTATTATTTAGTACCAAAACTCTATGAATTTTTTTTTTGTAACTTAGCAATAGAGAGTGAATGCCCGTAATGTGATGTTGAGCTATTATACAAAATCTTTATTCAAGTGAAGTGTACTTTGACATAGTTCATAACCAAAAATAAAGATCGAGGTTGTTTTTCATCATTACAACATCCACTTAGTTTTATTATTTACTTAGTATAGCTTTTACTATTTTCTTAGTCTAATCATTTATTTTTCCAAGTATTTTACTTTACTTGTTTATTACTAAAGTAGAATGAGTATGAGTAGTGTTGAGCATTTAAGTGTAATCATTTGGTAATCCTAGTAGCATAACACTTGGTAATCCTAGTAATGGTTACATGAGCCCAAGATGTGTATGGTAAGCTAGGATTGGATGTTCATTGCTCTAGACTAGAGTAGATTTACATTACCATCATTACTTAGATTTAGATTTCTATTCTCAACTTCCATCATGTTCACAACTAGGAGTATTAAAGGCCAAATAAAATAAATTATCATATGCCTCACTTTCGACTAAACCATATATGACAAAGCTACCACTAGTTTGAGTGGGAAGATAGCATCCTACAATCAATTCTAAACAATCTAGATGCCACAACTAGTCCCATCCACAAAACTCGACCACATCGTACACAAATGCTTGTGATTCGTATCGTTTGGTGCAAGGGTACCTACAGCTCATCACCTATGATAGTTAAATAAGTGAGGTAGCAGAGCTCACTTAATGCTTCTTTAATCCTTCTAGGAGATAGGGATTACATTAAGAAATATGAATAAACTAGTCTTGATTTTTTTGTTATGTCAACTATTGCTACTAATCATGATGATGTGTAGGTAGAACTTCCAACAAGCATGATAGGCTTAAAGGAATAATTTTTTAAGATGTTGAATGGGGAATTGGATGGATTACCACTAATAAAAAATCTACACTACCAAATTGATTTCATCCTTGGTGCTAACATTCGAAATGAGAGAGCATATTGAATGACATCAAATCAATGGGTAAGATTGCAAAGGCAAGTAGAGAAGTTACTTTCAAATGGCTTTGTGAGAGAATCCATTTCACCTTCTATAGTTCTAGCAGTGCTTGTGCCAAAGAAGCATAGTAATGAATGGAGGATGTACATTGATTTTAGAGAAGTAAATAGGATAACAATGAGGTATAAGTTTCCTATTCCAAGGATGGGTGATCTACTTGATGTCTGAAACACCACAAAAAATTTTGGCTAACACTTGTAGACAGAAATTAAGCTAAATCATGTTGGTCCTCAGCATGACCAAGCTTGAAAGCCTCAAAAATAGCATTAAACAAAGTCAAAGCAAGAAAGTAAAATTTCCTTGGGATCCACAGAAGACTACGATGACATCTGGCATCAAACGTGGCAAATCTTGAGCTCAAAATACTTGGTTTTCACTAAGTATGCATCATGTACGCTGGCCTACACATGCCCAGCGTAAGGCCCAGCGTACAGCAACTTCCGGGGCTCAAAAACTCATCAAAACATGCTAAAGTGGGGTTTCTAGTCCTCTCAGGACCTTCCCCAAGGTTCCCAGTAGCTCTTGGACACTCAAAAATCAAATTTTTGGCTCCAAATGATGGTCTTCCATTCATGTACTCCCAGCGTATACGTCGGGGTGCAGCCAGCGTAGATAGACTTTCGGGCCCCAGAAATGAGTCAAAACATGCCAGAATCGAGCGTCCAGACCCCCCAAAACCTTCCCCAAGGTTCCCAGTAGCTCTTGGACACTCAAAAATCAAATTTTTGGCTCCAAATGATGGTCTTCCATTCCTGTACGCCCAGTGTATACGCCGGGGTGCAGCCAGCATAGACAGACTTTCGGGCCAAAGAAATGAGTCAAAACGTGCCAGAATCGAGCGTCCAGACCCCCCAGAACCTTTCCCAAGATTCCCAATAGCTCTTGGATACTCAAAAATCAAATTTTTGGCTCCAAATGATGGTCTTCCATTCCTGTACGCCCAGCGTATACGCTGGGGTGCAGCCAGCGTAGACAGACTTTCGGGCCCCAGAAATGAGTCAAAACGTGCCAGAATCGAGCGTCCAGACCCCCCAAAACCTTCCCCAAGGTTCTCAATAGCTCTTGGGCATCCAAAAATTAATTTTTGTCCTTAAAATAAAGCATTTTCATGTGTATACGCTGGGTACATTTTTGGCTTACGTTGGCATGCTATACGCTTACACTGGCATCCTCTATGCTGGCATCCTCTACGTTGGCGTGCTATACGCTGTCCAGTTGTAACATATCTTGCACCCAGTCAATGTCCACGTGTCACCCAACCCGAACGTAATGTCAAAACCTGTATAAAAACCCCAAAGTTTCCACGGAAGGGGGATGGGAAATTTTAAACAAATCGGGAGAAAGGAAAAGGAGACAAAACCTGACACGCTGGGCATACATCCTGCACGCTGTGCCTGCAGAAATTCCCAGCAGTTTCCATCACAATCCTCACCCATCGGGGCTAAATAGCTACCTTGTGATCAATCCACAACTGCATTTGGACCGGTGCACTCTGTAATCAATTTTCAATACAAAACAGTTTACATTTTGCACATATTTATTACAGTGTTCTTTGTTTTTCAGTTTACGTTTATAGGCTCGTTTACATTATCGTGCTTGTTTACGGTTTACATTTAATGTGCATTTTTTACATATAAACCAACGTGTTGTAGCGGCAAACGTTGGGGAAGTCCTTGTTTGATCCGCGTGCGGACCATCCAAGGCACTCTGCCTTCGTCTGTTCCAACTTGCCCTCAAGCGGAGGCAGGGTCGACTATGCTTGTCTATGGATCTTTTGGTGCTCGTAACATTCCAGCCTTGCACCGACGATTTCAGATAGCATAGTTTTTGGCGCTAGAAGGAGGGCCTCTGCCTTAAACTAGTTGTGCTTCAGAGCTCTCAGCGTCTACGCTGTTGAGTACACGCTAACTTTTCCCAAAAACCTCCCAGCGTTTACGCTGTACGGTTTAAAACCTTACCTGCAAACTTTCCAGTATCTACGCTGCCCTATTTAAAACTCACTATCTGCAAGTCTTCCAGCGTCTATGCTGTTAACCATACACTAACTTTGTTTACAAATTCCCGGCGTCTACGCTGCTACAGTGCTTTTACGCTGCTACAGTGTTTGGGCGTATATGCTACTACAGTGTCTGGGCGTATACGCTGCTACAGTGTCTCAGCGTATGCTATAGTGTCCCAGCATATGCTATAGTGTCTCAACATATGCTACAGTGTCTCAGCGTATGCTACAATCTCCCAATGTATGCTACAGTGTCCCAGCATATGCTACAGTGTCTCAGCGTATGCTACAATGTCTTAGCGTATGCTACAGTATCCCAGCGTATGCTACAGTGTCCCAGCGTATGCTACAGTGTCCCAATGTATGCTACAGTGTCTCAGCATATGCTACAGTACTGATACAGTACCACTACAGTGTTTTTTCAACAAAAACACTCAAAACGGGCCCGTTTCAAAGCCGAATTCGCTGCGATTCATAGCTACTTCAAACCAGTCTAAGTCCTAACGACCACCAACATGGATCACCTTGTCTAAGGCATACAATACACACAACATAACAATTCCAAGATGAATTCCTCTTACCCGAGATCACCATCCACGTACGACTATGGTTCATAATTTCATACTTAGCCAAATTTTCTCCTGTTTACGCTATACACGCAGGACACTTAGAAAAATTGTCAACGTTCACACACCGAACACTCTGCACACTTAGCCTGAAACACACTCGGCACTTGTTAGCTAGCTTATACATTGCCCCATCACACATCACCATGGAGTCATCCCCGACCTCTAATGCACGCACCTTCGTAATCCTCACACAGGAACAATACAACTTTATCTGTGTGAAGATTCAGGCCAACCTTCCTCTTGACACCATAGAACAGAAGGAAAAATGAAACTTCGAGCACATATACATGGGAGGTCACGAATTCGTCCCCTCTGTATATGACATCATCCCCATTTCTGAGCCTCAGCATAGACTCATCTCCCAACTCCTTATGGAAAGGGGCCAAAACTCATGGCGACCCAATGAGGAGCCCCAAAACCAACATGATGTAGATGACTTCGAGGCACAATCTGAACCTGAGGATTCATACCACACCCTCAATCCCCATGCCTACGTGAACCCAGCACTCCATCCTCGCATGGGACAGACGACCACACACCAAGTGTCAATGAGCACACAAGCACCAGTACCCCAATAGAGATTTCCCACCCCCATATCCACCCAGTACATACCACACGTGCAAACGCATGGGACCACTTTCACTACATCAACCCCGCACATCCAGGGTGTTACTTCATAGTTTGTGGTTAGGCAAGGGGCCATACCCCTTGTTCAACAACCCACTCACTTCAATGTGCCACACCCCACAATCGCAACTCTGAACATCGCTCCACAGTAACAAATGACAACCCAACAACCTCCCCAACCAACTAATCTGCCTACTGCTCAAGAGTGGGCAGAAGCAAAATAGATGATGCAAGCATTAGCGGATGAGATAAAGCAACTCAAAGCTGACAACACTGAATAAGTTAAACTACTAGATTTCTATCGCGACGATCCAATTAGCTCTTCAGTGCCACCGTTAGCTTTACCCAAGGGAATCGCATTGCCCCAGTTAACCAAGTATAACGGGGAGGGAGATCCAAACGCTCACTTAGTCATGTTTCGATCAAAAACTCTATTGCTTCAAGCTTGGCCCCACGCAATCTTGCGAGTGTTCGCTATGTCCTTAACAGGTGTAGCCTTAAACTGGTACTGAGCCTTGCCTCATAACTCCATATCCTCTCTGGAGGATCTACTACATCAATTCATTACTTGATTTAACTACAACCTCAAGCCTGAAGCCACACTAGACAGTCTGATATAGGTGAAACAAGCACCACTTGAGCCTGTGCAAAAGTTCATCCAACGATGGAGTGCAGCCCTTAACGAACTTCATGAGCCCATCCCTGAAAAGTATTTGCTTACAATTCTGAAGGGAGCCATAAATGACTTCATTAAGTCAAAACTGTACTACCTTAGCGCTCAAACGTTGAGCCAAGCGTTCACACAGATCAAGAACATTGAACAAGCTGTGCAAACCAGCAATGATCCCGCCTATGTGGCTTACAAGAACCAACATGTCGCCAAACAAAAGGCAATAAAGGAAACTGTGGCCGCAAGCACAAAAACAACTAACACTAGTACCAACCTGCCTACAACAACAGGGGCCACCTTAAGGTCCAATTTTCAATGCAAGGATCGCTCTAAGTACACATCACTACCTGCGTGACCTTCGGAACTACTAGAGCACCTCCTTAAAGTTGGGCAAATCCAATACAAACACGTAGCGGAGAATGCTCACCGTCGACATGACAGGTACTACGAACTACTGAGGAACCCCACCTTAGCAGCACCAAACGAGCCCCCGATTCCATGACATTTCAAGTTAGACCAATTCTTTCATTACCACCAGATGTCTGGTCATAATACCGACACCTATCATGCGTTAAAGGATGATCTACAAGCAATGATAGAACGGGGCCAACTGAGCATCAATGCCCTGAATCATCCAAGCACAAATGATTCCCCCTATGTCATAAACTCCATTAGCATAGATAGTAAGCCTAAACATGTGCGGCAACCTTTTGTGATCCATGTGCCTCCCAGCAAGGCAACAACCCCCTCCACCTCCACGAGTAAGGGGCCTCCCATTGTCATCAACATGCCACCTAGAGCACCGACGACACCTTTTTTGGTCAAGGTACCACCACCACACACATCCGCTAAGACGTTAAACTGGCAAGATTCAATACAATTCTGAGCTCTGAAGACACCCTTTGTGGTCAAAGTACCATCACAGTTGCTCTCTAAGACGTTAAACTGGCACGATGCACCAACGACAACAGCAAAGAAACCTTTCGTTATCAAGGTGCCACAACAAGCTAGTCAAACACCAACAACTCCTCCTAAACTACCATTTGTTATAAAAGGCCCAACACGTGATGGCCCCTCACCTACCCTGAGCCCAACCGTAGGCAACATCTCAACCTCTCCCCCCTCGAGAGTCAACCTTGCCAACAACACGGGTAAGCAAACCAACTGGCAACAGAAGAAAACAAACAAACAATGAACAGTACCCACAGCTGAAACAAAGGACACACCTAGTATACAACAACTGAACACTAGGGGCCCTACCCCTAATCCCAAACCAACCAAGCCCAAGCCCTCAACCCATACAGAGGCAACCAACACAATGGCAGATAACACAGACTTTGTAGCTACACTGGCCTAGGTGAAACAAACCCTCAAACAAAAGAATACAACCATGAGTTTGTACGACCTGGTCATGACATCATCAGCTCATCGTGAAGCCTTAGCACAAATATTAGCATCCATTCCTGTTACAGAGGACATCCTAGCTAATATGGAATCCATCCATACAACGATTTCACAACACACACCACAAGAATTGGGTTCCAACACCTTAGCCTTCTACAACAATGCAGTTAAAGTCAACCCCGAATGAGGGGAAGTCACAACAACTCCATTATCGATTAGTGTACGTGTTGGGCAATGTACCATTCGCAGAGTGCACGTTGATGACGGTGCGACAACAAACGTAGTTCTAAACTCTGTCATCGAAAAACTAGGCATGGCAGATGAGATCATGCCAACAGAAACCACGTGTCTAAAATCCTTCAACGGATCATGTGTCACAGTCAAGAGCACAATCAACTTAGCCTTTGTGGTAGGTGAATAATTCCCCACCAGCGCGGAGTTCACTATCATAGAAGAGATGCCTAGTTTCAACATGATTCTTGGTAGACCTTGGCTAGCACAACAACAAACCGTTTCCTCACCGATACATCAAGAAATCCACCTTCCATACGAAGGTGGACAAGTTATTATACATGGCGACAACACTCCCTTTCAAGCTGACCACAACATAGACATGTCACAGGTCTTGAAAGAGGAGCCTCTTGAAGCAACATCCACAAGAACAAACACAACACCTAGAGCTAAAACACCCAAACGAGGGGTAAAAACTGAAAACCTCCCACAGCAAACTAGCGCGCCTCTTAGACCATGTCCGTATAAGAAACAACCACATAATCAAGACTCCCCTATGACCAAAGACACGTCTAATCCCCGCCCACTCTTCACCTTTGTTCGTTGTGCATATGTCACCTTAGTTTGCATTGTACTAGCTTACGTGTTTGCATGTGGCCCGAAAAGGCCTTAAACTACCACCTTTTCACTTTATTTTCTATTCACTTGTGCATTTCAATTCATGTTTTCTGCAGTGGCTATTTAACATTGTTTTCTCCACTTGCTTTTGTTTACAGGATCGTACGGATGCACATGCATGCATCCACCCTGACAGTCCTAGCATCATGACTTAAAACTGATACCACAGAATGTCCTGGGGTCATGATGGTAAACCGACACCATAGAGCTCTGTCCAACATGACACTAAACTTTCACACTCATTCACCAGATTCTGGTAAGACTATAAACTAGCTTGCCTCTTCATAGTCCGCCACGACTATAAACTAGCATCATATCATCCGCTACGATGATAAACTAGTAACGTCCAATGGGTTATGATGTAAAAATAACCCATGACAGTCCGCTAAGACTATAAACTGGCCATATCATTTCTGGCACATTCATCTGCTACTGTAATTCATGACATTTCTTCATCAATTCCTGTTGCATCATTCATCACACTAGCTCTGACAACACTATTGCTGCTCATTTTGTTTGCCTTAAGTTTCACATGGGGCCTCCATTTGCATCAGTCACATTCATGTCTAAAGTATTCGCTAACTCATTCACTTGTGGTTTTCTTGTCTTCTTCGAGTTGTGTTTGCAGGATGACACCCAGTGGTGCTCATACATCGATACACTTCATCACGGTGACAAGGTGCCACATTGTTTCTAATGCACGCAACCAGGTTAATCAATCTATTCAAAAGTACATTCCCCATTCCCAATACATTATCCATTCCCCCAACACTCTTATTCCCTTTCCTACCCAGTTACAGTTCCCAGTACACCCCAAAAAACTTTGAGCCTACTGTTACACGCTATGACACTCTCAAGAAATTGCAACACACAATATGGCACATGAACATGAGCACAAAAAAAAATTGAAAGAAAACTCTTGCCAAAAAACAAAGAAAAAAATGAAAAAAAAAAGCAAAGAAAAAGAAAAGAGCAAAGAGCAAAATAAGCCACAAGACCCTTGACACTTCCCATAACCCCTATGCAGGAAGGTAGTCATCTTGGAAACAAACACTCATGTCTGAAAAGCTCAAGTAACATCTCATTGCGTAGCTTTGGCTCTCCACCAACAGGTTTTCTTTAACACCAAACAAAGGGCATGTTCCTCCAGAGAACGTAACCCACCATCACGTGGCCAACAAGTCCTCTTAAACACTAAACAAGAGTCTTGTTCCGCCAAAGGACGCACATCTCATGCCTTGATTCCGAGTCTGCTAAACAATGGCTATTGATAAGGATCAACATGACCCGTATACACACTAGAGCATCTCCTTTACCATGCATAATCCCTTGATCAAGTCCCAATCCCAACAACTTTCATTTTCCTATCCAACTACAAACTTCATTTCCCCAATCCCATGTACTACTGAACACGGTGCGATGACATCTGGCCAAGTGCAAAAGGACAATGTTTCTACCAAGTCTGCTTGTGGTGTTTTTTACTTCTTTGTCGATGCCTCTTGGGTCAATTCCTCCAGACATCAACAAAAATGGGCCAATGAAACACCACAAAAAATTTTGGCTAACACTTGTAGACAGAAATTAAGCTAAGTCATGTTGGTCCTCAGCATGACCAAGCTTGAAAGCCTCAAAAATAGCATCAAACGAAGTTAAAGCAAGCAATTAAAAGTTCCCTGGGACCCACATAAGACTACGATGACATCTGGAATCAAACTTGGCAAATCTTGAGCCCAAAATACTTGGTTTTCACTAAGTATGCATCCTGTACGTTGGCCTACACATGCCTAGTGTAAGGCCCAGCGTACAGCAACTTTTAGGGCTCAAAAACTCATCAAAACATGCTAAAGTGGGGTGTCTAGTCCTCTCAAGACCTTCCCCAAGGTTCCCAATAGCTCTTGGACACTCAAAAATCAAATTTTGGGCTCCAAATGATGGTCTTCCATTCCTGTACGCCCAGCGTATACGCCAGGGTGCAGCCAGCATAGACAGACTTTCGGGCCCCAGAAATGAGTCAAAACATGCCAGAATTGAGTGTACAGACCCCCAAAAACCTTCCCCAAGGTTTCCAGTAGCTCTTGGACACTTGAAAATTGAATTTTGGGCTCCAAATGATGGTCTTCCATTCCTGTATGCCCAGCGTATACGCCGGGGTGCAGCCAGCGTAGACAGACTTTTGGGCCCCAGAAATGAGTCAAAATGTGCTAGAATCAAGCATCCAGACCCCCCATAACCTTACCTAGGGTTCCTAGCAGCTCTTGGACACTCAAAAATCAAATTTTGGGCTCCAAATGATGGTCCTCCATTCCTATACGCCCAGCGTATATGCTGGGGTATAGCCAACGTAGACAGAATTTCGAGCCCCAGAAATGAGTCAAAACGTGCCAGAATCAAGCGTCCAGACCCCCCAGAACCTTCCCCAAGGTTCCCAATAGCTCTTGGGCACCAAAAAATCAATTTTGGACCTTGAAATGAAGCATTTTCATGTGTATACGCTGGGTACATTTTTGGCTTACGTTGGCATGCTATACGCTTACGCTGGCATCCTCTACGCTGGCGTCCTCTACGCTGGCGTGCTATACGCTATCCAGTTGTAACATATCTTGCACCCGGTCAACGTCCACGTGTTGCCTAACCTGAACCTAACGTCAAAACCTATATAAAAACCCCAAAGTTTCCACCAAAGTGGGATGGGCAATTTTAAACAAATCAGGAGAAAGGAAAAGGAGACAAAACCTGACACGCTGGGCATACATCCTGCAAGCTGTGCCTGCAAAAATTCCCAGCAGTTGCCATGACAATCCCCACCCATCGGGGCTAAATAGCTACCTTGTGATCAATCCACAACTGTGTTTGGACCGGTGCACTCTGTAATCAATTTTCAATACAAAACAGTTTACATTTTGCACAGATTTATTGCAGTTTTCTTTGTTTTTCAGTTTACGTTTATAGGCTCGTTTACATTATTGTGCTTTTTTAAGGTTTACATTTAATGTGCATTGTTTACGTATAACCCAACGTGTTGTAGCGGCAAACATTGGGGAAGTCCTTGTTTGATCTGCGTGCGGACCATCCAAGGCACTCTGCCTTCGTCCGTTCCAGCTTGCCCTCAAGCAAAGGCAGGGTCGACTGTGCTTGTCTATGGATCTTTCGGTGCTCGTAACATTCCAGCCTTGCACCGATGATTTTGGACAGCACAATGTCCTTACCAATGTTAAGGTTTTTAGCAAAATTGATTTCAAGACTAATTACCATCAAATTCCAAACAAGCATGATGAAGAATGAAATACAACTTTCAAAATACTGGATGGATTATTTGAGTGGTTGGTGATGTCATTTAAGCTCACAAATACACCTACTATGTTCATGAGGTTGAAGCATTATGTACTCAAGGACCTAACTACTAAGTTTTGTACTATCTTTTTGATGATATTTTGGTGTATAGCTAATGAGGAGGAGTACTTGGATCACTTGAGAAGGGTATGTCTTAAATTGAAGAAGATACATTTGGTGATCAATGTGAAGAAAAGTCATTTCTTCAAGAGGGAGATCATATACTTAGGAAATGTGGTTTCTAAAAATCAAATTTGAATAGAACCTACTAAGATGAGGGCTATTAGAGATTGGCCAACTCCTAAAAATGTTGGGGAACTAAGATCATTCCTTGGTTTAGCAAGTTTTTATCAAAGGTTCATAAAAAATTTTAGTGCTATTTATTGGCCTATGTTTGCTTTGTAGAAGAAAAATAAATATTTCAAGTGAAATGAAGAAATCCAAAGGATCTTTGACTTATTGAAAGTAAAAATTACAACTAAACTGGTGTTTATAATTTCAAATTTACAAAAGCTTTTTCACATGAAGATGAATGCAAGTGGAGTTACCATTGGTGGAGTGCTCTCATAAGAAGGTATGTTTATTTCTTTCTTCTCAAAAAATTTGAATGAGTCAAGAAACAAATATAGCACATATCAAAAGGAGTTGTATGCTAATCTTTAAAAAATTAAGCATTAGAGACATTACTTCTTACCTAAGTTGTTTACTTTGGTGATAGACCACTAAGCACTTTAATTTCTAAATTCCCAAAAGAAATTGAATGCTAACCACATAAGGTGGGTTGTACAATTATATGAGTTTAATTTTATGCTCAAGCACAAAAGTAGAAAAGCCAATGTGATGTTTGATGCATTATCTAGGATGCATGTGGTGAATTTCAGCATGCCTCATGTGGAAGTTATGGGTGATTTTGCTAATTGTATAAGCATGATTGTGATTTTGAGCAAGTTTGGAGGATCCTCAAGGAATCATTGTTGAGTGGTGCAGGGGGTTACACCACAATAGATCCCAATAGGACCCAATCCACAACTTCCAAGAAAATATAGCTTAGAAAATAAGAATAACATAATAAAATGAGAAAACTTCCCGTATATTAAGATAATTCTCAAAATATATAGAAAATACATCAAAGATAATGAGCCAAGCTTAACTCACAACTCCACCAAGGATCTTAGAGGCCACACGTTTCCTCTCTTAATCCTCAATTGCTCACAATGGAACCCAAGCTCAAGATAAGACACTTATCAGAGATTCTCCTAACCTCTCTCAAGTGCTCTCCCTTGCCTTTTAGTCAACTTCTTTGCACAAGCCCTCTTCTTATACAAGCTCTCCTTCCTCAAGAGCTCTCTCTCTCTTTCCCTATATTGGGATGTTTAACCTTCAGCATTTGCACTTGGGCCCTTGGTACTTCAACACTTGGCACTACAGTCCTTGTTACTATGACACTTCACACTACATCCCTAACAATGATGGATTACATCAATATTTATAAGCAACCTGATGAGTAGTGAGGTACCCCTACACCCAACCATATGAATCACAAAGCATTCATGTGCAATCCAGTCAAATTCTACTGACTCTATAGTTTCTGATACACTAGTCTCCTCAGAAGTGAACCTTGTCCTAATGGTCATTCATTGTCTTCCCAATTACACTTGTGATGCACATGGTATGGTTAAGTGTAATTGATGCATATGATTTTTATTATTTTTTGTTTTATGTTCTTTAGTGCTTAAATAAAGAGATGAAATAATTTAATACCTAATTTAATTTAACTAACTAACTAATCTCTAACTAGTCCTAACATAAGCATTCGATCCTACTTTTTGTACATGCCCTGAAACCACATATTCACTACTAGGTTACCAAGAAGTACACTACTATGCACACCAAGCAATAATGTTGTTGAGATTACCAAGAAAATATGTGTTTATGCTCGAAACAATTGTACTTATGTGTTTAATCTATTTATCTTATTTAATCAACTAATTGCTCAAGGTCTAATTTAGCTTAATTAATGACATAATTAATGAAAATAATAAATTCATAAATAAGTCATTAATCTATTCTAAGTGTTGCAAGGTTTATCAAGAAGCTCATCTTTAGTGTCGTACACACTAGTATGGTTCAGGTACAACAGTGCTCGAATAAAGATCCACGTACTTTCTGACTCTTGCTATGGGCACTCAAAAAATTTTCTAATTTTCAAAGAAACAAACTTCAAGAGCTTTACTACTATTATGACTTCTAATGCCCATAAACATAGATGGATGCTCATATTTATAGTTTTTGCTACAGGACTGGGTCGATAGGGCCCTGTAAACATAGCAAACGCTATGTTGATGGGGCAACACCACATAAACGAGGCCCCGTTGATGAAGGCCCATCGATGAGGCTATGTCAATAGGGGCCCATCAATGTGACACCTTGATGCTCATCATACCCCCACAACTAAATGAAAACTCATCCTTGAGTTCCTTTACAAAATTGGAAAGGTATGGGATTATTAATTGACTCTTAACAAAACAAACTGACTTGACAAAACTAAGTGCCCAAGTGTACAAATCAACACATTACAAAACATTGTGGTGTTCATGACTCAAAATTTAACACCATGACATGACTACATAAAATTAGATAACACATCCTTTGGTGACATCAAGGCCGTGGAGAAGATCAAACTATCCTAGGCAATGGTGGCTTCTAAGCTTCTAAAGGATCTTCACTGGCTTCAGGCACATGTGGTATCTAAGGAGACTGTGGCTATCCTACTACAACTACAACTTCTGATGGAACGTGAAAGACATCTAGTAATGCCTTCATCTTCTCCTCCTTACTCCAAGGATCATTCACAATCCATGCAACGTCACTAATATGGCCTAGAATGGGAACATCCCATAGAGAAGGCATTATTGGGAACATCTCCTTCATGTTGACAAACCAAGCAATAAACTATTTGCATTTAATGTTAACCACCCTAATTGTGTTTTGTAGATCCTAGTAGTCATTTATCCTCTTAGCTAGGTTCTTGATAGTTGATCCTTGATTAGTGAATCATGCCTTGAGAACTTCAAGTTTAGCATTTGCCACTGCAAGCTTTTT
This sequence comes from Gnetum montanum, assembly GCA_015680685.1. Classification (NCBI taxonomy): domain Eukaryota; kingdom Viridiplantae; phylum Streptophyta; class Gnetopsida; order Gnetales; family Gnetaceae; genus Gnetum; species Gnetum montanum. Next base: position 975,234 of record MNCI01011145.1, on the reverse strand, counting down.
CTTGGTGTCCTTGTGATGCTTGAACTCAACCTCATACAACAAGTACGAGCTGGCCACTTATTTCTCAAGCTCTTACCATGTCCATCTAGCAGTCAACATGGCCAGATTTTCATATCAAAGATTGGCAAGCTTCATATATTCTATCATTTCCTTAATTTACAACTCCTTCATGTGAATTTATGCTTTGTTGTAGGCATCTATCCCATCAATGATGGGTTGCCATAATTATTTTTCCTACTAGAGTTATTAGAGGATTTCATTCACTTTTTTCCTCACTAACTAGATGTGTTTTTCATTTACTTCCTTTTGTAGACTGACCTATTCTCAGTAATGGTCCTTGACTCTCTTAAATTTGAGAGCCTCCAATTTCTATGCAGCTACCTCAATCGTAGTTTTTTGGTGAAGAGCATGGACCTTCTTCATGGAGAGATTTCAATTTTCTGCTGCTAATCTCCTCAGTTCTATATTTTCTCTAGCCAATTACTCCTTCTATTGATGGATGAAATCAATTAATTATTGCTTATGCCCATCAAAATTCTGCAGGTGATGGTTCTCTATGATCAACTCTACATTCTTTCGATAGGTCTAATCTGAGGCCTTCTGAATCTTGTGCTATGTAACCTTTTCCAAGGATTAGTAGAATGATATCATTTCCATTATTCCCTCAACTCCTTTTAGGTTGGTGTGAAGCTATTCCATAGCTTCATCTCTTATCAATGTTGGGCTGAGAAATGCAGCGTTAGCAATCTACGCTCTTAATTCTACAACTTTACCAACCAAGCATTCATTTAGCTCCTTGGCTATTTCAAGTTGCCCCTCCAAGATGATGTTCTTGCTCCTTGTCTCAAGCAGCTCCAACTAGGTTGTAGTAATATTGTTTGAAAGGTCCAAGACATCTAGAAGTGGTTACCTAGTTCCCACCAGTTAGTCCAATAGTTCTTCATGTTGTAATATGTTTATTCTATCACTTGTGGTTCTTGCGAACATTTACACATCCTTGAGTGCAGTGACATCTAGTGTAGATGCTATAAGTGCATTGAGCATATTACAATCCTATCAATGACCACCTCTACTAAAGTCTCCTACCCATGGTGTTGCATCACCAAAATTGTTGCTCCCTCATCTTCCATTAGGCACACTAAGAAGGAAATTTCTAAGAGTGATTGTTGTTCTACAAGAGATACTATGACCTCTCTAGCACTCAGATTCAACCTTGTAGGCAACTGCGTTCTTTGTGCTAAGAAAATTGATCCACCTCCATCCATCAAGCTGATTGTTTAGGAGACCACATTGAGGTGACTCATTGTTGGTCTATACATAGATGGGTCCCCACCACTCATGCCTACTTGTTACTCTTGTTCACTTAAGAGCCATTCTTGATATTCACATAACCATTGGGTGGTTGTAGTGATGTCTAGCACTGTTGTCTAAGTGGTAGGTGGAGGTGGTGGTCACTACTCCTCTTCTTGGATAGTCGTTTCAGGCATCTTATCTTTCATTATTTTTACCTAGTTGGTGACTCGAACATGCCTAATAATGTCATTGATGTAACGGACTATTCCTCCCCTTCAACAAAGTTTTCTAATGAGGAATGGAAATAGTAGTGCCTTCCTTCCACATTCATTTTCTTTAAACTACTTCTCTATCTCCAAATAGTTCAGATGTGGAAGGTTGACGAGGAATCTCCCACTCAAAACAATGCATGCTTAGGTAAAGAAAGTAATGATTTTTCTTAGCCTCATTGTGGGATTAAGCTGGAAGGCTACAATCTTATAGTAAATCCTCTCTACTAGTGTCAGCACACCAAACTCCTTATGGTTGACGCCATAGCACTATTGCATTTATTCTTTCTTGATGTTGGGATCCATATGCATTGGGATCTCAATGAGAATCCCCCCTATCTCTGGCAACCCAAGCACTTGTGCAATCGCCTACACCCAGTAGGACACTAAGATGTCCTTAATTTTTACTATTAATCTAACTTGCCTGTTATTCTAGAATATGACTGCCTCTCCCATGTACCACTCCCTAGTGATTGGCCACATGGAAGAGGCCTTTAGCTAGTCCTACACTTGTTTTGATGCTTGCTCTAGGAAAGGGTCAAAGTTGAACTTCTAGAGCATCATTTTTTAAACCTCTCATGATCTAATTTGATTGAAAAAATCTTTTGTCAAAGTCACTTCAAGATTGGCTTGTTGTGCTACTGCATCATCCTAATGGGAGTGTTCTATCACTACTGTTGGTTCTAGAATCTATCTAATAAATTCCACCTTAGCCTCTTCCCTAAGAGGACCTATAGCATGGGTTGAGAGCAATTTTTCTTGGACCTGTTCTTGTCCTCTTCCTATTCTAGGGTGTTTCTCCCTTGGTTGACATGGTCCTACTTCTTGCTTATGCTTTCTTTTTGGTGCCATCTATAGCCACAACACATCCATAAATTAGTAGATATAATGTGTAATTTTAAACTTTTGAATACATTCTCTTATTACTTAGTTACACTTTGGCTAAGGTTGGACCATGGCAGATTGATTATTTTATTAATTATTTATTGGAAATGTCACTGAAGCTTGTTGGAATGGTTTAACTCTTGTAAATTGGTGTTTAATGGTTGATTTCTTAGTCAAAAATTTGTGGGAGTTAGAAAAATGATAAAATATTTTCTATCAAAAATGGTACATTTGTGGCCTACAGGACAAAGAGATTACCTTCAGTAGTTGCAAGGTCAAAGAAAAAAGTGATTTGGATAAACGATTTGAAAGTTATAGGCTCTAGAAGGTTTTGGGCTCTGAAAATTTAAAAAACTCTCTTGGCATTTGTGAGAAAATGTAAAATTTTCAACATGGGATCATGCATATATATAGAATTTTTCCCTTACTTCAACGAGGCCCAATATACGAGGCCTCATATATGGGTCAACTCCATCGACGAGGCCTATATATGGGACCCATAGGTAAAATTTTAAAACTTGAATATCTCAAAAAAAAATATGAGTTTTTAAATGAATTTTGGGTCCATGGAATCCTAGAAAAGCCAAAAATATGATAAAATCATTGAAGAGGATTTTGAAAGCTCAAAAATTGAAACATTTGATGCAAAATGTGTTTATGAAAAAAATATATAAAGGAGCAAATGGTGTGATGTAGAAGATGGATGTACAAAATATTTTGAATGCAAGAATACCTAGGGATAAGGTGCTTAATGAACCCAACCAAGGGATATGCAAGTGGGTCCTCCCCATAGCAGGCACATGCCTTATTTTCTTTTCACATAACCTCAACCTAAGGAGATCGTGGATCCATTAGTGATTAATGGTTTATGGAAGTTAAGGACCAAAACTCGAAAGATTCTACCTAAAAATTCAAGTATGTCAAACCAAGACATAGAATCAAGAACATGGACTTTAGCAGTGAGGTGAGTTATGGTTAGCAGAGATGAATGATGGAGAAGGTGGAATGGAATTCCGAATTAAGGTCATAAGTCCCTTGTGGAATCTATGTTTAAAATAACCTAAGAAGATCCATCCTTAGTCCAAACCAAAACCAACCTCTTTAAGTGACTTTGCAATGCCACTCCAAGATTGAGACACAAGAGTGCTTCTACAAAACAACCACCATTCCATAAAGAGAAGAAAATAGAAGTAGGAAGTGAGAGAGAGCCTTAGTTAGAGGGGACCTTTAGGCATGGGTAACATGTCTTTCTAGTCCCATAACTAGTGCTTGCAGCCCATTTATTTGTCTAAGGGATGTGCTTTGAATTCCCATCATGTTTGTTTTTTTTATTTTTGTTTTATTTTATTTTTATCTGTCTCTTCTTTTTATTTTTCTTTTCTTTTTAAATAGCAACCACACCATGCAAAGACTTTATTCAACTTCCTATTATTAGTTGGCATGGAATGATAAGAAGTTAAAGAAAACACTCAAGCATCCAAGTAGAAAAGTACAAAAAGTATTGAGTTCCCTTGAATTCACATCCTATACAAACCTTTGAATCCTTCCTAATTCCAAAAACTACCAAGGTCATAATTTATTAAAGTTAATTTAATGAAAGGGACCTTAAACTTCTAGAATAAGGAAAACCATAGAGCTTCTAGATGGGTGGATGTCGTGGTCTCACTGCCTATTCCATGATAAAGAAACCATGACTAATCCATCAATACAAAAATTCAAAAATAGAAACCATACATTAGCAAACAAAACATTAAGCACAAACCACCATTAGTACAGCTACATCACCACTGTGTCTTGTTGGCACAAAGCACATTTATTAGCAAAAATTTGAAAATCACACTCAAACAAAACAAGGTAAAATATATAAGTGTAAAATATTCAAGAAAGATTCAAACATACAATTGATGGTGTAAAACAACAAATGTTGCAGAAATATGAAAAATTTTAAAATCAAAAAGTTCTCAAATAAATAATTTGCAAAATCAAAAATGTGAAAAAAAAATAGAAAAAATAAGGAGACATATGGATGATTAACACATATGACCGCCTTCCCCATGATTGAGTTGGAAGGAGAAGATCTAAAAAATTGAGTATGGTTGTCCATCCATTGAGGTATTTATTGCACTGGCTTGCTTGGGCTCATGGAAAAGCTTTACTTGTTGGATGTTGACCAACTACTTCTTATTTGGGCTCTCAAGTTTGTATATGATCATGCCCCCAAAAGAAAAGGTTTCGTTAATTATATAAGATTCCTCCCACAACATTTGGAACTTTGTTTTTTGGGGTACGTGTGTGGGGTTCTAATAAAGAACCTTATCTCCAAGTTGAAATTTTACTTTCTGAATTCTAAGATCATGTCATTATTTGATGAACGCTTTGTGCACTTCATTTAAAGATAAGGCTACTAATCAATTTTTTTCTAGCACGTTGAGGTTGATCAATATTTCTTTTTGTGCTAGACTTAGGTCAAGATTCAGTTCACAGGCTATTGAGAGTGTACAGAGCTTGAATTGAATTGGAAGCATTAGAAGTTTCTCGTGCACTAGCTCATAAGGAGAGTAGCCAAGAGAAAGTTTCCATGTTAAGCGATAGGCCCAAAGGACATCGTTGAGTTTTATGCTCTAGTCTCTCCTATATTTGCTGATAGTTCTTATTAGAATCTTTGTGATCTCCTTGTTAGTTACCTCTACTTAACCATTGGCTTAGGGGTGATAGGCTATTTTTAATTTAAGTTCAACCCTCAAGCATTGCATCAATTTTCAAAAAGTGGAACCTATAAAATGGATTCCGCTATCAAAAATTAATGCACGTGGCACCCCAAACCTATTTACAACATTTTGTTACAAAAATCGAGCAGTAATAGAAGATGTATAGTCGGTGACAATTGCTACTTCTACCCATTTGGTGTAGTAGTTGACTGCTATAATGATGTATGCTTTTCAATTGGACATGGATGTGATGGGGACCATGAAGTCTATGCCCCATATGTCAAAGGGCTCTAGCGGTTGAATCTACTGTTGAGGATCCCTCATTTTAGCAGTTATCCCACCATCTCGTTGATAGTGCTCACAAGATCAAACCAATTGATGGACATCCCTAAAGATTGTAGGCCAATACTATCCTACCATCAGGATTTTTATGTCATGCATTTTCCTACATAGTGGCCTTTGCAAAGGCCTTCGTGAGCATCTTGGACAACACGTAGTTGATCTACATCAAGGACACACTAACAAACTAGGTCATCAGTGCACACCTTGTAAAGGTATCTATTGATTTCTGTGAAGTACTTTGCCCAATGAAGAAACTGTTTTTTCTTCCTAAAGTTTAGATCTTGTGGCATCTCCTAAGTGAGAAGGTAAGTGACGATGTCATCATACCATTTTGATTTAGTGGGCATTTTGTCATTGATTTCTCCTATAAAGAGAAGTTTTTTTGAAAATTGATTAAAGAGCAAACTATCCAATCTTAAACGAGAGAGGTGGTCAACGACCACATTCTTAGTCCCTTTCTAATCTACCATTGTAAGATTAAATTCTTGTAAGATCACAAGCCACCATATGATACAGGCTCACCATTGGCTTATTCATTAGGAAGCAAATGGCACTATGATTTGTGTGCACAAATACTTTATATCCAAGTGCATGGTACCTAAACTTTTTAAGAGCATACACCACTACCATTAGTTCTTTCTCAGTTGTAGTGTAATTCAACTATGCACCCACAATGCTTTGACTCATTTAGTGGATGTAATATAGATGCTTCTTGTCATCTAATTGTGTAAGCACAGCTCCAAGGCATAATTAGATGCATCCATCATTATATAAAATAGTATGGATCAATCTGGTGCCCGTAGAATTGGAGTTTCCACAAGTTTTTATTTTAGTAGTTGGAATGCATGTTTGCATTCCTTGGTCTAGATTAATGGAGCATATGTCTTTGTAATCTTAACCAATAGCTTTGTGATCTTAGAGAAATTCTCTATGAACCATTGGTAGTAGGAAATGTGTCCAAGGAATGATTGAATGTCTTTCACTATCTTTGGTTAGCATGTAATTCCTTGGATGACCCTTATATTTTCTAAGTTTACCTCAATCCATAACTGAGTAATTCTGTGCTCTGGTACTATGCTTTTCTAGATCATTAAATTCCTTTTCTACCAATTGAGCCTAAGGTTTGTATATCCACACCTTTTTAGTACCTACTCAAGGTGATCCAAGGCTTGCTCAAATGTAGTCCCATAGGTAAGGAAGTCATTCATAAAGAATTTTTTCCCACTAATAATCTATTGTTAAAACATACTAAGGACCAAGCTTTGAAATGTTGTAGGGGCATTGCACAAACCAAATGGCATCTTACAATATGCAAAAATCCCCCAAGAACTCATGAATGTTGTTTTGGCCTCATATTCTGATGCAATTTGAATTTAGTTATACCCACTATAACCATCCAATAAGCTATAATAACAATGCCCAAATATGGTGTCCAACACTTGGTTCACAAATGGAAATGGAAAATGATCTTTAAATGTTGCCATATTCAACAACCTAAAGTTGATGCAAACCAACCACTTGCCACATTTCTTTGGCACAATTACAAGTGGGCTAACCCACTCACTATCAGCAATGGGATAGATGAACCCTACCTTGATGAGTTGTTCTATTTTCTCCTTAACAATCTACTTCAACTTGAGGTTCAACTACCTCTATGGCTGCCTTCTTGACTTCATGGCTAGGTCAGTGTAGATACGATGCTAGAATATCCTTGGATCAATTCCAATTAGTTTGGGATATGACTAAGCAAAGGCTATTGGCTATTTGTTGACCACCTACAACAACTTATCTTCTTGTTTAGAAGCAAGATTTGCATTGATTATGACCAGCTTACCATTGTTTAAAAATGCATACTCCATGTCAACTAGTAGAGTTTTTAACTCTAGGGGCTCCTTCTTAAAATTATCAGGAATTTCCAACTCTCCCTAGCAGTTATCATCTTCTTCTTCATCATCAAAGAGTTGGTGATGAACTTGCTTAAGTTCATTCATGCTTTTTATAAAGGTGCATGTCAAGTGCTTAGTAGGTTCCATGCATAATGTGCTACTATTAGAGTCACATGTCAGCCATTGGGTGCCCTCCTATTTTGTGGCTACTGGATATCAGTTTCATATGCACACTGATTACATACTTTAATGTATGTTCTTTTAATGGACTAGATTTTCTAGACACAATTGCACCTGTTATTGCTATACGCAATGCATAGAACACACTTCTTCTCTAGCTATCCAAATTCATTCTCCTTGGAGATTTGCAAGAAGAGGTTCCTTATGTCCATTCATGCATCAACTATGCTTATCCAAGCCCTTCCCATAATGATGGGAAAGTCACCTTTGTAGTTTTCTACCTTGATCACCAAAAAATTGGCAAAGTAGGATCACCCATAAACTATAGTCACAATGTCCTCCACTAGCCCTAATGGGATAGTGCTTGACTAGTCTATCAATTCCAAATATATGTTGCTCTTCTTAACAGGTGGTAGGTTCCATACCTTGTACATGTTGTAGAAGATGAGATTGACACTAGAATTAGAATCAAGAAGAGCCTTGCATGGCTCATGTCTAGTGATCTGTATGTAAATAATAGGACTTCTTAGGTCAAATCTTTTTGTGATAAGGTTTTCAACCTTGATCCAACCAAAAATAGCATGAGTTAGCATCATAGTGCATATTTGAGGTGGCATTTGGTTTGAAGAGCCCTCGAATGTGTTTGATGTAGAGGATGGGGATGTTGGAGATACAAGGCAACTAGTTGTATTAGGTTATGAGGGTTTGGGAGGACTATTAGGTTAGAAAGATTGTCATTTCCTAGATCATTTCTCTAAACCACCCATCTAGAAGGCCAATTGTAAATGTACAACCCTCATAGCATTTCTTTGCTATGGCTGTGGGGCAATTTCACCTTGCATGGATAGAGTAAGTGGTAACTAGGTTGAGGGTAGAGGAATGTGTGCAGATGGATGTGGATGATGGTATGGATATGGGTGTTCCCCTTGAGTAGATGGTGAGTGATTTTGATGGTACTCTGGAGGGTAATAGTGATTTTGGAATCAAGCATGGCTAGTAGAACTTCGTGGAGAAATAGGTTGCTGAACATAGTACCAAGATGGATCTGGTTGCCTATAAGGGTACTACTATCTTGAAGGTGGCATTCCTCATGACTGTGGTTGGTGCCATTATTGGTATTGCTCATATGCTTGTTGTGGAGCTCCACTTGGATAGTAAGCTTATTGTTGTTGGTGGAATTGCCTTGGATTGCCTTGACAATAAGGCAATCATCTTGGTGCTTGCCTCCTTGCTAATTGCAGATTCAATGCATACACCCTATACTCTTGTAAGTGTGACACCATAGAGAAACATCCCTTCAGATGGTCATATTAACAAATTTCATACCCACCATCATCTTCAGAGTCTATCTACACAACTTCTTCAGTTGTAGCAGCTTTGCCCTTACCTCTTTGATAGGCACATTCAACTTCTTTCCACCTTCTACAGTCACAATCACTATTTCACTCTTTGGATTCTTTAGCAATCTTCATAGCAGTTTAGAATTTCTCATCCAAATATTTCCATAGTTTTTCAACCTTTGCCGAAATATTAGAAACAGATTATTGGATGGATAAGGTTTTCCTATCCACCACTTCATCAAGTGGTGACTCTTCCTCATCATAAAATCGAACCTCCCTTTTCTTGATGGAAGGATCTTTATTATATTCTTTTGCACTTTGCCTTTTTTGCAACTCACCTTCTTCTTTTACTACCTACTCTATTAGCCTTTGGATCTGATGAGCTCTTAGTTTGGATAGTCTCCCTTGGGCATAAACATCAAGAGTTCTTCTAGTTTCTACTATGAGCCCATTCATGATGTGGCAAAGTTGTTCCCTTTGAGAATAACCATGGCTAGGGCATAAGTGTAAGAGAAAATAATATTTTCCCATGGCATCATCCAAGGGTTCATTTGTTCCCTATTTCTAGCCTTGGATTTGCCTTCTCAAATTAGACACTCTGGAGTATGCCTGATATTTATCATTAAATAGTTCTAGCATGGTACTCCATTTGCGGATGGATTCTAGCTCCAAGTACTAGTACCAACTTTCTACTTCCTTAATGAGTGTCCTAGGGAATAGCTTAAGTTTCTAACAATTATTTTCAATGTTTTGCAAGGCATAGGTATTATGGAAAGCTTGTAGATGTGTCTATGGATCATAGTTATATCCCCCCTCAAATCTTGGCATATTGTTCATGTTGAAGCACTTGATCCAACTATCTTTCACATGCTTAGTGGGGATCTTAACTACCTCTGCAATGTTAAGCATGCTTTAAGTTGTAAACAAAGGCTCATCATCATCATGATTTCATTATCATCGATGATGTCCTCTATTACCCCTTTGTTCATTATAGACTTGTTGGTCATCTCCATCACAATTGTTTCTTCTGTGGCATCTTTCAAAATAAGAAAAGAAGAAGAAGAAGAGGATGTAGATGAAGAGGGTGAAGAAGGAGGAGGACTACCACCACCATGGTATCTGCTAATTCCTCTTTTTTTATCATGGTCACATTCATCAATTTTCTTATTATCTTAATGCTTGTTCGATCCCTTACCTTAACTACCATCTTTTCCTGAACCTAGATTGTTGATCGTAGACCACAGATTCAAGACCACACCCCCATCATCAATAATAAGGGGTGGATAATTTTCATGTTGAAAGCCCTCAGAGGAAGGATCCTCATTGTCATATTTATTTAGCAAGAACAATGGATTAGTGAACTATTTCCCCTTCGCAAACTCATGATGCTTCTCTTGGTATTGATCTCACCTGCGTTGTGTTTCAGTGGGATGGTAGTCTTGATGGTCATGCACAACATATTCTTCTTGAAGATCATGGTTTCCTAACTTCTTAAGGGTTTGAAGTAGCATCATAGGCATAGATTGATCGAGAGGCATTACAATGTTACCTTTCATGTCACACCATTGCAATTGCTCATCCTGATGTAGGATAAAAGTGAAGCCGAGTATACACTCATCTAGATGAGTATATATCACTTTGCATTCCTGAGGAACTAGCAATTTAACATCGTCACGCCTATGAGAAGAAGAAGACATTTTGCAACAAATAAAATAATCAATGTGCTTTTGTAATTATATACTTTGAAAATAATGTTGACCTTTGGGTTCATCCAACGATATTAATAATATTCACTAATCCTATGTAGTGCATGTTTCAACAAAAAGAGTCCCTGACAATAGTGCTAATGATGAGTAATGAGGTACCCCTATGCCCAACCATACGAATCACAAAACATTCACACGTGATCTGGTCAAATTCTGCGAACTCTATAGTTTCTGGTACATTAGTCTCCTAGGAAGTGAACCTCACCCTAATGGTCGTTTATTGTCTTCCAATTACACTTGTGATGCACATGGTATGGTTCAAGGTAATCAAGGCATATGATTTTTATTATTTTGTGTCTTATGTTCTTTGGTGCTTAAAGAGAGAGATGAAGTAATTTAATAACTAATTTAATTTAACTAACTAACTAATCTCTAACTAGTCCTAACATAAGCATCTAGTCCCACTTTCCATACACGTCCTAAACCCACATATCCACTACTAGGTTACCAAGCACTACGCTACTGGGTGCACCAATCAATAACATTACTAGATTACCTAGTGAATATGTGTTTACGCTCGAAGCGTTCATACTTATGTGTTTAATCTATTTAGCTTATTTAATCAACTAATTTCTCAAAGTCTAATTTAGCTTAATTAATGACATAATTAATGAAAATAATAAATGCATAAATAAATCATTAATCTATTCTAAGTGCTACAAGGTTTAACAAGAATCTTGTCTTTATTGTCGTACACACTAGTGTGGTTCAGGTACAACAATGCTCAAATAAAGATTTGTATACTTTTTGACTCTTGTTGTGGGCACTCAAAAAAATATTCTAACTCTCAAATGAACAAACTAAAAAATCACTGCTACTATTACGACTTCTAATGCCTATAAACACAGCTGTGAGCTCATATTTATAGTTTTTGCTATAGGACTATGTCAACGAGGCCCCGTAGATGTAGCAAGTGCTATGTTGATATAGGCCCGTCGATGAGGCAACACCACGTAAACAGGGCCCCATCAATGGAGGCCAGTTGATGAGGCCACGTCAATGCGGGCCTACCAACATGACACTTTGACACTCATCACAACTAAAAAATGAAAATCCTAGAAACCTTTCCTTAACTCAACTTGAGATTATTTAGATGTTTCCCAAGTCTTCTCACCTTCTCCTCAGTTGTTTTCATCTTTCTTTTTTGGAAGATTCCCCATGTATCTAGGTTGTCTCTAGCTTCATGTAGATGTCTCCTATGAAAGCCCTACTCTTGAAAGAGATGTCTCTTATTTTTGGTAGAGGTCTCCTTTGGAGTTGAGATGTCAACACTTCAAGAGAGACATCTATCTCTCTAGGGAGACTTCTCTTCTAAAGATGCTAAAAATAAAAATGCTTATTTTGATGTTGGGAGCCTCTGGATGTCTCCCAACAAGTTTCCATAGACCTTGGAACCTCCTAAACTCATCAAAATAAGTCCAAAACACCTTAAAACATGCCAAAACATCCAAGAATCATCCCCAACAAAATCAATTCAAAAAGACACATAACATGTAGGGTAGAACAAGGAGATTGAAAGAGGTGTTCCTACACCAGCTCTCCCACCCTTAAAAATGTCATGCTTCATGATATTTCACAAGCTAGAAGGTACCATGCCCTCATGATTCAAGTCCATCAAAATAATCATGACTCAATGCATTACAAACATGAGAATAAATATCATTAGAGGTTTTTGTTTTGAGCTTCCCTTGCTCATGGGGGCTTGTCCTCATGCCCCACCATGCTTCCTTCATCTAATCATCTACTTGGAATGCTTCCCTTGCATCCCCATGATGCAAAAAACCTCCACAAATAAATAATAAGAAAAAGAAAAATGATTAGGCTTTCTTAATTCAACATCCTTTCTTCTCTTCTTTTTCCTCTTCTTTACCTTCTTCTTCCTGGTGTTTGGAAGACTACCACTTAGCTTCCTATCATCACCACCATGTAGATTTCCTTCATGCTGCACTTCCATTTTATAGCCAAGACAATCAAATCCATCATCATACTTCATAAATTTATCATTACTATAATCAATAGTAAGCATCTCCAAATTCTAGAAAATCATCTCATGATCAATGTCTTCACTTAAATCAATAATGACCTTCTCACAATGACTATCCAATAGCCATCATCATCAAACAAATTACCATCTTCCTCTTACTAAAAATGGCATCAAAAGTCACAATACGACTCTCAATCTCATCACAATGATCATGATGCTCATCAATACCATTGAACAAAACACTACCAAGCTACAATGAAAAGCTAACATCTATCACACTAGCTTCAACATGAGAGGCATTACTACCATCAAAAAGGTCAAGCTTACTCTTACTTACCTCTTCATGGCTTCTCCCATCCATCTTTGATTTAACTTGATCTTCAATATGTGGTTGTCTAATCTCATCAAAGCTTGAAGGTTCAAGATTCCAAATAGGAGTTACCTATTCCAATGGAATCATCAACAAGCTCTTCATTCCACCTTGGAGGTACCAACTCAAAAGGTAAACTCTCCTCTATAGTTTTAACATTAGATGCATCAAAAAAATCATCAAAGATATCATTCTTCCACATACCTTAGCTAGAAGATTCACCTCTCTTCCATAGATAGTCTTAACTTGACTTAGAATCTCCTTTCCCTTGCCACAAGGTGTAGAAAAATTACAAAAAGAATGAGTATCATACCTTCTAGTGCTATCCTTGATCCTCCTTGAAGAAGCCCCTTGATCTTTGTCACTTTCTTGTCTTTGATCTTTCACATACCATGACTCACTAGGTAGAAACTCTCCCTGATCAACAACGTACACCATATTGGACTTTGAAGATTTCCTAGTCCCTTTTATAAAGCTCTTGGTTCCCTTCCTTGAAACCCTTGAGTATTGAGTGCTCCTTCACTTAATAAGAGATACCTAAGAACTCCTTTTTTCATTGATCTCTACTTCATCAAACCCTTCAGCTTCCTTGCCTTCTAGATGGTTAGAAGATATTCTATTAATTCTCCTCAAAATATTTTCCATGTTAGTCTTGAATTTCTCCATATCCCTTTCTAAAATTTCTACAAAATCTTGGTGCTTTTGGACCTTTACTTTGTAAAGAACTTCTTGCATTTCAACCACAAAAGCTTTAAAGGAGTCCTTAAACTCTTGAATCTCTTGTCTAAGCTCTTGACATATCTTCTTTGGAGCCATACCTAAAGCAACAAGAATGATATCCAAAAGAAAATACAAAAATATCCACAACAATGTTTCTTTCATTCAAATAAAACACCAAGCTTCAATATAAAAGTGTGGAAACATCTAAACCTTTTCTCTCATACCAATCTGGTGTAATGTGTTACACCATAACAGATCCCAATAGAACCCAATCCATAACTGCCAAGCAAATCTAGCTTAGAAATTAAGAATAACATAATAAAATAGAGAAAATCTCCCTTATATTAAGATAATTCTCAAAATACATAGAAAATACATCAAAGATGAGGAGCCAAGCTCAACTCACAACTCTCCTAAGGATCTTAGAGGCCACACTTGTCCTTTCTTAATCCTCAATTGCTCATAATAGAGCCCAAGCTTAAGACAAGACACTTATAAGAGATTCTTCTAACCTCTCTCAAGTGCTCTCCCTTGCCTTTCACTCAACTTCCTTACACAAGCTCTCCTCTTTCAAGAATTTTCTCTCTCTTTCCCTTTATTAGTATGTTTGACCTTTGTCATTTACACTTCAGCCCTTGGCACTTTGACACTTGGCATTGTAGTCCTTCTCACTACTGCACTTGGCACTATAGCCCTAACAATAATGGATTACATCTATATTTATAACCAACTGAAAGATGAAAATACTAGAAACCTTTCCTCAACTCAACCTCAAGTTCTTTAGATGTTTCTCAAGTCTTCTCACCTTCTCCCACGTTATTTTCATCTTGCTTTGGCTATTTCTCAAATTGAAACAAGCATTTTTGGAAGTTCCTCCATGCATTGAGGTCATCTCTAGCTTCATGTAGATGTCTCCTATGAAAGCCCTACTCTCAAGAGAGATGTCTCTTGGTTTTGGTATACACCTCCTTTGGACTTGGGAAATTTGTGTTTTAGGGAAGACATCTCTAGGAAGACGTCTATCTTTCTGAGGAGACATCTCTTCTGAAGGTGCCAAAAATAAAAATACTTGTTTTGATGTTGGAAGCCTTCAAATGCCTCCCAACAAGTTCCCATAGATCCTGGAACCTCCTGAACTCATCAAAAAGAGCCCAAATAGCTTAAAACATCCAAGAATCATCCCCAATAATATCAACTCAAAAAGAAACATAACATGTAGGGTAGAACAAGGGGATTGACAGAGGTATCCCTACACCATTTAGTAAGAACGACCAATGGAGGGACTATCATATTTAAAATGAAATATTATTCAAAAATGAAAAGGTATGTATTCCTAATTGTGATTTTAGGAAGAAATGTTTGTTTAAAAATCCTTATAGTGGCATGGCAGGTCACATGGGAGAGGGATAAAACATTAGAGCTTATGCATAGGCATTATTTGTAACCAAGTATGATACCTAAAGTTTCCAAATTTGTAAAGGAGTGTTTAACTTTTCAAAATTTCAAAAGAGGTAAAGGAGTGGATGGACATTATATGTTTTTACCAATTCCTAAGGGTCCATGGGAAAGTATGTTAATGCACTTTGTGAGTGATATTCCAAAGACCAAGAGTGGGACTAATGCCATTTTTATTATGGTGAATAGGTTCTCCAACATGGCACACTTCATTCTAGGCAAAAAAATGAGTAATGCTTCTCATGTAGAAAATTTATTTTTCTAGCATGTTAAGAAGTTACATGATATTCCTTTGAATATTATTAATGATAGAGCCTCCAATTTTAGTAGTCATTTTGGAGGTCCCTTTGGAAAATTTTAGAGACAAAGCTAATTTTTTTTGCTACATATCATCCATAATCTAATTGCCAAACCAAAGTGGTGAATAAATCTTTGCTTAAAATATTGAGGTGTTTATGTGATGGATAGTCCAATCGATAGGAAAATTTGTTGTGTCATATTGAATTTTTGTATAATAATTTTTTTTCATATTACCATTGGTAAAAGCCCATTTAAGATGAATTATGAATTTTCTACTAAGATGATGGACAATGTGAGTAGCTTTAAGGAAGAAACTCAACTTAGTGCTAAGTTTGTGCAAGAGATGAAGGATATTCATGCACAAGTAAAGAAAAATCTAGAAAGAAGGATGAAGAGAGAGTCCTCAAGAGGCATAAGGACCGAAGTCTAATTTTACATTCAGTGATTTATTTTAGATACACATGAAGAAGAAGAGATTTCAAGATGTCAAGTTCTCCAAGTTGAAAGCTAAGAAGATGGATCCTTTCAGGATAAAGGTCAAAATTAATGATAATTCTTTTGATATTGATTTATCAAGCGATGTTGGTATGTCTTTTATATTTAATGTTGCAGATATTATGTATTACTATGGACTAGTTGATGATGAAACCATACAAGGCAACATTGATGAATTAAAGGGGACTATTAAGAAGTCCAAGCCTACAATGGAGAGGAAGATAATTGTACTCAAGAGAAGGGAAGCTTCAAGCACTTGGAAAATGAAGAGGCATAAGTACTTGATCCATTGGAAGAATCAATCTGATGATGATGTTATATGAATCCATGAGACCAAACTTGCTAAGTGAGGAATCACTTCTACCACTACTCCCTTATTCACATGAGTTCACTTTTTGAAAGGTGAAAAAGCTAGTATAGAAACATCTCTTCCAATTCACTTTCCTCTTTCCTACATATGGTTTTTATAGGTTTCAAGAGCTGGAAAGACATCTTGGAGATCAAGGAGATGTCTAGGTTGAGAATTGAGATGAAACAAGAGACATTCCATATGTCTGGGAGACATCTTTGCTGAGAGTTAGCTTGTGGTAGGAGACATCTCACATGTGGAAAAGACACCTTTGTTCTAGAAGAGACATCTTGTCAAGGTTAGAGATGTCTTAAGAAAGACATCCTAGAATTCTAGGAGATGTCTCAACTCCTACTTCTAGGAGAAATCTCACCTAAATGTTGAGTTTTTATAGGATACATCTTAAAAATCCTAAATACAAATGGTATAGCTAGGAAACCTTTCAAGTTAGTAGTTCCAAAATATAAAATAATTTAAAAAATATGAAAAAAGATAGAAACAACTAGGAATCTCTAGGATGAGCTTGAGAAAATGTTTTTAGCTCTTTTCACATTGATTTCCAGTAAATAATGTTGTGTTTCATATTTTAACATTATCAAGAGTTGATGTGAGGCATGAGAGAATAATTTTGAGAGTGCATGATTGTGGATGCAACTCTATGATCAAATAGTGTGTGTCTGTTTGGCCTGTGTGTCTCTTTTGTGTCTTTGTGTGAGTTTGATCTCATTTGGTTGTGCCTTGCATTAAGGACAGTTGTTGTGTGGTTGTAGAGCCTCATGCTCTGCAATGTCATTTGAGTGTTATGAGTGACTTGGATGTTTGTGGATTATGGGACCCTATTGTAATCTTCTTAAATTAATTGAAGATTGCTATTTTTCTTGTTTTCTAACATATTGATTTTTTATAATATCTAGATTTAGTGGGATTTAAAGGTTAAATCAATAGGAGTGAACTTGTTCCAACAATTAAGAATGAGAACAAAGAAGTGATGAACATGCTCCAAGTGCTTCTAAAATAATTGAAGGAGATATAAAATAGCTAAAAATGCTTTGAAAAAGATAAATGAGGCACATACAAGAGATCTAATTAATAAAAGTTAAGTAATTTATTAATTAAAATAACAATTGTAAAATCAACAAATCATGGTAATTAGTAAGGAAACAATATCTAAAATCATAATCAATGAAGAAGAAAGCTAGCTAAGTTGGAGCAGTTGATCCTAGAAAATCCACTATAGAAATCCCATCATCTATTTCCTTGAATCCCAAGAATGTAAATCCAATAGAATAGGATACCACCATATTTTATTTTTCGAAGATGTCAAGTAATGCCCTATTGAATATGTATATTTGATATACTAAAGGTAAATCATTAAATAAAAGTGTGACTATTTTTTGTATGTGCAATTTTGATCCCTTGTAAATGAAGAGGAGAAAATTTGTGATAAATTAATTTCTTCATTCATGACTAGTTAACATGAATTCCTCCATAAGTTATTCTAAAAAAATAAGAAGAGAAAATTCTATTCACATGAAATCAACATAATAAGTTGTACAAAAAACATCCTTGAGATTGAAGGAGAGTGTTAGATGATAATCTTAAGGCATAAATAATCAACGAATCTCATGAGATGATGTTTATACCCATTACAAGAAAGAAACAAAAACAATTATGAAGAGTCACACCAACTAGGTAAATTCATAACCATTAAGATATGATAAAACAATGTAAGTACACTACATAAAGAAGAGTTAGTTATGTATAATTAAATACACCAAATATGAAGTAAGAAAATGGAGAATTTTGTGTGATAAAGAAAATAAAAAACAGCATTCATATGAAGAAACTTAGATTCCAAGTTGCATGAAAGTTGAGAAATCCTAGAAGAAAGAGATAATTGCATGCAGAAGGTAATGATGAGATGTGTCATAAAGAAGATACAAGAAAATGTATTACATACACATGGAAAGGAACAATCTATGTAACCAAATCAAGTCTAATAAGCAAGTATAACACTCAAAGGAAGAGTAAGTGTGGCTCAAGTCCTTTTGCTAATTATAAACATTAATGAAGAAGAATGAAAACATTATTTATGGTGAATGATGGAAAACAAAGCTATGAGGAAGGTGGTAAATGTGAGGTCTATCTGTGTGAAGAACAAAAAATGAAAACTAACAACAAGGATGAAAACCATGCTATGAAAAAGACAAATAAAATGGACATATCAACATCTTTTATATATAAGATCACAATAACGTGTGGCAAGCTTCTAACTATTAATTTGAGTAAGCAAACGTAAATCTTTAATGAAGGAAAAACATATGAAAGTGAATAAGAAAAGTGCAACAAAAGTAAGAAATCCCATAGAAGATGGAAATGCCTATTACTATATGGAAGCTAGAAGTCCAAATAATAAAACAATCTATGATTTATTCTATTAAAGAACAAAATCAAAATGTAAACCTAGGATAATGTAATGATAATGTTTAATAATGATTCAGAAGAGGAACATATTTTATCTTCATAATCTATTAACTTCAACATAATCATAAAAAAAAAGATCATCAACATATAAAGGAATTAATATCAAATTATAACCCTCATTCATAAAGTATAAAGTAAGCTTGAACATGTAACTCTTGTATTCATTCCTTAGTAAATAATCATTAATATGATGGTACCAAGCTCTTAGAGCTTGATTTAGGCCGTACAAAGGTTTGTGTAATCTACAAAATTTTTCTTCTTATCTTTTAATTTCAAAATCTTTAGGTTGGAAAATATACACTTATTCTTGTAAAGTGTTATTCCAAAATGCATAATTAATATCCATTTAATATAGTTTCATATCTTTATAATCAACAAGGAAGGCCATGAGTTTGATAATCTCACAATAGGCAATTAGTGTAAACATTTCATCATAATCAATATGTTTTTATGTTGGAAACCTCTAGCAATAAGTCTTGCTTTGTGAGTAACAATAGCACCAACTTCATTGAATTTTTTTTTGAACCCCCATTGGGTTTCAATAATTATCTTCCCTTGTGGCCTATCAACGAATTTCCATGTTGGATTTTTCTAAATTATAGTTACTTCTTTTTACATTACCTCCTTCCACACTTTTCATTTGGGAGTCTATTTTACATTTGTAGGTTTATGAGAGAAGGCTTGACAACAAACATGTGTAGTGGCTTGACTTCTTATGATCCTTCTATTATTTCTATGTCTAACATTTGGCTTGATGGGTGGTCCCTTTCCACACAAAGTCTAGAAGTGTATTTTTTTTCTTTTGTGGACTATTCATTTTATGAAATTTTTGAAAGCCAAGTTTAGATTTATTAAAAATCACATCTTTAGAGTAATAACATTTTTTATCTACTCAACCAAAACACTTATATCCACTAGTTTTTGAATCATAGTAAATAAAATTACACATCTCTTTCCTCTATCATCAAGCTTATCAATCAATTAATTTGGTAACTTCACATAACAAATACAACTAAACATTTTTAAATGAGATATATTTGGAGGCTAATCATAGAGCATTTAATTTAGAGTTTTGTTAGGAGCAATTAATATATTCAACAAAAATTTGGTCATATGAACTACCTCGTGCTAATATTCTTTTGAAAATAATGAGTGCTTCAACAAGCACCTTGTCACTTTTTGAATAACATCAATCTTTCTCTCTACAAGGCTATTACTTTGTGTCTCCTTAAGATAATTTTGACAAATTTCATAGGAGTTTCTAAATATTTCATATCAATGGTATTCTTATATTTCATCAAATTTTCTAAATTTTGTTAGAAGGCATGTCCAAGCCTCCAATGCCACAATCTAGCCTTATTTGCCTTGGCTGAACACACAATATTTTCATTCACATAAGTGGCTTCCAAATAATAAATTCTATTATCAATTTTTAGTAATCTATCTATGAATCTTCTTGAATAATAAGTTGTAAAAATGTCATTTTCAAAAATAACTTTATTGCCTATGCTGGTGATTTGACCCATTAATAACAATGAATTGGATCATTTGCAAACATAAAAAATATTATGCACTTGAAATTGTATATCATCTTCAAGATTGATCATCATCTTATCAATTCATTCTTTCTTAACTTGTAAACCATCTTCGATTTTGATGCTTTCAAGATTGTTCATAGGCTACTATTCAACAAAGGCTTCCTTGTTTGAAGTTATGTGGTTGGAAAAACCATTATCATTAATTGATATGCTTGAAGAAATTTCCTTAGTCATAAAAAATGCAATAAAATTAGAGTTGCTTTGGCCACCAATCACTTAGTACCATTTCTCTTATGGTTGTCTTCACTTTAGTTTAAAGTATCTTGGGTGGTGAGGTTTTGCAAGTTCTATAAATTCATTTTCTATGAACACCTGTCTTCATAATGGCCCTTGTTATTACAAAATTTGCAACATGGGGTTGAGGATGACAATGCATCTTGAGCCTTGCTTGGTTGGAAATGGGTCCTTCCTACTCTAGGACATGATCTTCGTGTTTGAAATTCTCTTTTTTTTTTTCTTGATAAAAATCATCTCCTTTAAAACTTCAAGGTTTTGAATCATTTAATGGTTTTTCTTCTCTTGATGAATTAAACTTTCTCCTTCCTCTTTTGTCTCTTGAATGTCTTCCAATTCTTTGATTTTGATTTTATGTCACATAGGCATTCTCATTTGGATTTGGATACTTTAATTTCTCTAATCCTCTCAAGGAAGAAATTAACTCATCCATTGTGTAGGTTAAGAGATATTTCATTTGATAAATGATGCTCATGGACTAATCGTATCTTAGATCGTTATATAGGACTTGGATCACCTTGTTAACTCTCTACTCCATTATGAAATCTAACTAATATTGATCTAAATTCTCATGGTGCTTGAAAGCCTTTCCAAAAAAATGTTTCAAAGGCTTACCTGTCATCAAGCTTAGATTATTGAATTCCTAGGTATATTAGAGTAATTTCAATTTCAAGTTTTCTACACTATCCTTGTAATCATTTTGAATAAAATCCCAACATTTCTTTAAGATAGTCTTAATGATGATTCTAGTTTCAATTTATTCTAAAACACTTATACATATGATGATCTTGGCTAATGCATCTAGTTCTTGCTTCTTTTTTGAATTGATTCCTTTGTTCTCTTATCAACATTATGCTGTCCTAAAGGATTATGAGTTCTTCTTCAGCCTTTTACTTTCAAAAGCTAAGAGTCATTAGGAGTTAGTTTTAGATTTTCAAAGTTTAGAGTTTATGTTTCATTTGATAGTCCACATGAGGACACATCTCACATTATTTCCAAATAAAACATGACATGAAACATTAAATTGAGAAAAAATTTGATGGTCCACATGAGGACACATCTCGCACTATGAGGATTTAGTTTTAGATCTTGGTTTTTTTTTTTCTCTTTCTTTTTTTTTTCTTTTTTTTTTTTTTGGACTAAGAGGTCTTGCACAACCAAATGCAATTAGCCAAAGTTAAATTTTTAAGCTAAATGGTCAAAGAGGCATTGAATCTCCATCTCAACTTAAGTTTAGTTCAAGACTTGTATTAGTTAAGCCTACAAATCCTCAACTTAATATTTCCACACATTGCCAAATGTAATTTTAGTTGAGGATTCATATTAAGTTGAGCCTACAAACCCTCAACTTAATATTTTAGCAAGGATCTTATCAAATGAGACCAATATGTGAAATCTTATGTGCCATTGAAGATGATGCTACATTTGTAAATCTCCTTTACATTGGTGGTTATGATCTTCAACTCCATGCTTTGATACTACTTTATTAGAACATGCAACAAAAACAGGATGGGTTTGGAAGCTCAAGCACTTAATAGTAGAATATCTTTAATTAATTTTAAATGACTACGAGTCAACCGCAACTTGGAAGAAGCTCGTAATGAACAATTTTCTTCATAATGCAAGCAAACCACAAGTTGCAGTTAGATTACAATTAATGCCGTGAGTTGATAACAAGAGGACAATGGATCACAACAAATGCAAATTTGCTAAAGAATTTAAACACAAAGTAACTACAAGTGAGTCGTAAGTCATAATGAATGACACAAGGTGACTATAAGTTACAATGCATGTCAAATTTGAAATAATTGTGATTTTCAATAGAATAATTAAGTAAATAACATGAGTCATGATTTGATCATAGAATTTTTTGAAAGCAACTATGAGTGGACCATAAGTGACAAGGAAAGTCATGGTAACTATAGAGTCATAAAAAATGAAATAGACTAGACTTTAAATTTAAATTCTATGAACGTCTTTTGGTCTAATCCTTAAAAAAAAAAGCTAGAAAACATTAAAGGCTACTCAGATCTTTAAAAGAAACATACATGCAAATCAATTTAATATGGTTTTAACATCAAACTTGTGGTTTCTTTCCCATTTTTTCTAAACATAAAAAATTGTGCAATTATCAATGAAGCCTCACTTAGATGTCTTAAATCTAGCATATGGATATCCAAAACTATGATCAAATGTCTTCTAACATTAAATTTCCCCTTAAATTGACTTCATGTAAATAAATTTGATTGAAATTATGCAATCAAAGAAGGATTCCAAGGAGATCCATAAGAATCCCTTAAAACCCTTGCAAGTTAAGATGGCATTAAGTTGATATATTGTGAAATGGAAATGAAGGTAGTTCAAATCCACTATTATACATGCAATTCAAACATCATACAATAGAATTCATGGATCTAAAAAATGCAAACATAGAACTAAGAAATATTGTGAAATAGCTTGTGAACATGTAAATTAGACTAAGAAATGAGGAATTAATTGTAAACTATGAAATAAATTGTGAATAATTGTGAAATTGGATGTGAAATGACTATGATAATTTGAGATAAAGCATTATCTATGTTACAAATTCACTGTGAAATAACAAAGAAAAGAAAATAGAACTTAAAGCTTAAAGAACTTCAACATAAAGAGCTTCTTCTTCTCCTTCTTTATTGATTGAAAAATGAGATCACAATTACAATGCAATGAGCTATTTTACAACAACCTCATATCAAGTTTGAGTAGAAAGCATTAGGATCTTTTATAACTTTTGAGAATCATACATAGGACATTAAACTCCTTTCTTACTTTTGTCCTTGTGCTAACCCAAACTTTTAAAAACAAGAAACTTTGACATCTTACTTCTAATTTACTTGAAAAATATAAAAGTAAACATGATAGAAGACTAAAATAAGACATTAAACATAAACATCTCGAAATGTGCTTTACTTTCAGGGATTAATAAAATTTCTAGACTATATTTAATAGGTTATGTGAAAGAAGGTTTGCTACAATGATGAAAAGATAGAAAGCTAGAGAACAACCTTGATAAACTAACTACTAAAGAGAAAAGGAGGGACTTAATTGGGAATTTGTTACAACTTATGCATTATCATAAATAAATAAGGTATTGACAAGATAAATAAAGTAATCACCAAAATGCAATTTATAGAGACATGTAAAAATGAAATTCTATTTAATTCTATCATAACCTTTACCATAATCTAATTTAATAAAAGTAATGTCTTGATTAGTATCAGAAACCCACTGTATTCCCTTCCATATTGCAATTAGCTTATTTAAGATGTGTTTATTTTTAATAAGACTTGTCTATCTAGGTTTCATGATATTATGTATAATCTTTTGAATTTGATGAGACATGCATTTATCTATAATCTTTTGAATTCAATGAGCATAGGTTGTTGAGTAGTTAGTTAGCCCACACAACTATGTACTCACAAGTGTTGGGTTCAAAGCCCAATATTGATACCCATTTTGTACTTATTATGCACTTGCTATGCTGCTAGCTTAAGGGCATGTTCTAGGTAAACCTAACCTTTCCTTCAAAAAGAAGATTAATAGACCTCTAATTACTGATATGTCAAAGACCTTCATCCTTAGGAAGAAGATGAATTACACCTTTATTAATATTTTTTACCAAGAAAAACTTATTTGATAGCTTCAATCTACTAAATTAAAAGTCACTACTTGGGTTTCTTCCATGGTAACTTCTACTTCAAGAATGATTTAATTTGTTTTGTTGTAAGATAAGGAATATGTGTACTAGAGGTCTCAAAGGTTTCTTTGCTAAAACCTTCAAAAGAAAAATTAGAAGAAAAAGGATTTACTAAAAATCTATTAATAGTCTTAGGATCTATAATACTAGAATTATTTATAGAAAGTAATTTTAGTTTAGGTACTTAACTTTTTTGTTTGAGAAATTTAAAAATTCCTTACAAAGCTCATCTTCAACTTGGAGGCAAGACATGTGACTTTTAGTAAGGACACTTTTAGTTTCAAAAGCATTTTACCATAGTTTAACATAATGAGCTTTAGATAAGGTTTTCTAAGTTTTAAAATCAAAGGGATTTTGGTTAAAAGTTTTTGTATTTGTTAAGTAGGTGATGAGCCTTCATTGGTTTGTTGCGTCAATGAGGCCTTGTCAACATAGTTCGTCGCCTATAAATACACGTCTACTAGCTGCATTTATGGGAATCGAGATTTCAATAGTAGCGAAGCTCTTGCATTTTTTCCATTCAAAAGTTAGAATTTTTTCCCTTGAGTGCTCGCAGTAGGAGTCATTGAGTGTACGAATCTTTATTCAAGCATTGTTATACCTAAGCACAATAGTGTATGCGGTAATAAAGACAAGCTTTTTAATAAACCTTGCGATACTTTGGATAGATTAGCTATTTTATTTATGCATTTAATGTTTTCAATTATTTATTAAATTCTTTTAATTAGTTATCAAATATTTTCCAATTATTACATTAATGAGACAATTAAGCGAGATAGATTACACACATAAGTACGATCGCTTCGAGCGTAACACATATTCGCTTGGCAATCCCAACAACGTTATCGCTTGCTACACCCAATAGCATAGCATTTGATCACCCAACAATGGATACGTGGGTTCAGGATGTGTACAGAAAGTGGGAACAAATACTTATGTTAGGATTAGTTAAATGATTAGTTAATTAGTAATTTAGACTAGTTAATTAAACTCCTTTTATCTACATTTCAAGCACCAAAATATAAAATACAAAATGATAAAAATTGAATGCCTCAGTTACACTTAACCATACCAATGTACATCACAAGTGTAATTGGGAGGACAACAATTGACCTTAAGGCAAGATTCACTTCCTAAAGGGCTAGTGCACTAGAAATGATAAAGTCCATAGAATTTGACCAAATCGCACGTGAACACTTCGTGATTCATATGGTTGGGAGTAGGGGTACCTCGACACTCATCATTGGGATCGTTGCCAGGGACTTTGTTTGTGGAATGTGCACTATTTAGGTCTAATTGGATACCACTAATATCATTGTACAAACCTAAAGGTCAATAACATTCCCAATATACATAAATTATAAAGCACACTAACAATTTCATTGTGTTTACAAAATGTCTTCTTCTTCTCGTAAGCCTGAAGATACTAAACCACTAGTTCCATAAGAATGTAAGGTGGTATACACTCATCCAGATGAGCTTGTGCTGAATTTCACCTTCATCCTACATCAGGATGAACAGATGTGATGGCATGATATGGAGGGCAACGATGTTTTTCCCCTTGATAGATTTGTGCATGGAATACTATTTAAAACTCTTAAGAAGTTGGGCATAGCAAATCTTCATGAAGAGTACGTTGTGGATGGATACAACACTTGGAACTATTGTCCCACTAAAACACAACATAAGCAAGATAAAAGTCAAGAGAGACTCCATGAAGCCACAAAGGGAAAACATTACACTAATCCCTTGTTCCTACTAGATCAAGAGGATAATGAGGATCCTTCCTTGGAAGGTTCTCAACATGAAGATTCTCCATCCCTTGTTACTGATGTTAAGGATGTGAACTTGACCCTAAGATCAACTATTCATAAACCAAGTTTAAGAAAGAGTGATAGCCAAGGTAGGGACTTGGGTGAACATCGCAATAATAACAGATCTAATGATGGTGATCGTAAAAAGTGTAAGAGTGGTGGTAGATACCATGGTGGTGGTGGTGGTCCACCTTCCTCTTCATCCTCTTCATCTGATTCTAAACATTCCTCTTCATCTGATAGTTCTTATGGAAGTCGTTGTTGAAACAACTGTGATGAAGGTTATTGATGAAATAACAATGATTGTGAAGGCCACCAAAATCAAAGAGGTGGTTGAAACCATCATCGGCGTCATCAACGTAGCAATGATGATGAACCTTTACTGGCAACTTGAAGTATGCTTAACATTATGGAGGCAGTAAGAATTCTGACTAGGCATATGAAGGATAGTCAAATCAAGTGCCTAGATATGAACAATATCTCAAGATTTGAGTGGGGATACAATTCTGATCTGTAGACACATCTACAAGCTTTTCAAGATGCCTGTGCCTTGCAGAACATAGAGAATGAGTGGCAGAAACTCAAGCTTTTCCTAAGGACACTCATTAAGGAAGCTAAAAGTTGGTACCAGTTCTTAGAGCCAAAATATATACAAAGATGGAGTACCACATTAGAACTAGTCAATGATAAATATCAAATGTACTTCAAAGTGTCTAATCTGAGAAGGCAAATCCAAGGCTAGAAACAAGAAGCAGACGAACCCTTGGATGCCACCATGGGCCGATACTATTTACTCTTACATAGATGCCCTTGCCATGGTTATTCTTAGAGGGAACAACTTTACCACATCATAGATGGGCTTAGAGTAGAAATAAGAAGAACCCTTAGGGTGTATGCCTAATGGAGGTTGTCTAAAATGAGAGCTCATCAAATCCAAAGGCTAATTGAGTAGGTAGCAAAAGAAGAAGATGAGCTACAAAAGAGGGAGAGTGCTAAAGAGTATAATAGAAACCCATCCATCAAAAAATGAGAGGTCCACTTTTGTGATGAGGAGAAGTCACCACTTGATGAAGTGGTGAACAAAAAGACCTTGCCTATCAAAAAATCTATTTCTAACATTTCAACCAAGGTTGACAAGTTATGGGACTCTTTGGATGAAAAGTTTCAAGCCACTGTGAAGATTGTTGAAGAATCCAAAGAGCAAAATAGTAATCATAATTCTAGATGGTGAAAAGAAGCTGAATGTGCCTATCATAGAGGTAAGGGCAAAGTTGTTGTAGTAGAGGAAGTTGTAGAATTTGACTCTAATGATGAAACTGAATGTGACATCTATCAATATGAACATCCAAAAAGATGTTGCCCTATGATGTCACACTTACAAGATCCTAGAGTGTTTGGATTAAATCCTCACCTAGCATGTAGACAAGCTCCAAGATTATTGTCTTACCCTCAAGGCAGTTCCACCAAAAGCAACAAGATTACTACCCAAGTGGAACTCCTCCACAACCTTATGAATAGTACCAATAATTGTACCACCCACAATAATGGGAAATGCCACTACCAAGGCAGCAGTACCCTTATAGGCAACCAAATCCATACGAGTATTATGTTTAGCAACCCATCTCTCGTAGAAGTTCGGCAAGTCATGCATCATTCTAGCATCACTATTACTCTCCAAAGTACCATTGAACACATTTACCATCTACTCAAGGAGAAAACCCATATCTATATCCTTATCATCATCCACATCCCTTTGCACCTACACCTCCACCTTTAACCCAATTACCTCCTGCTCTATCTATGCAAGGTGAGATTCCTCCAAATCCATAACAATGAAATACTACAAGGGTTGTATACATACAACCAATTTTTTAACCAAGTGGTCCAAATAATCAATCAAGGAAATGACCTTTCTTTTAGCCCAACAATCCTCTCCAACCCTCAACCTACTCTAGCTGATCGCTCTATATCTCCAACACCCTCATCCTCTGCATCAAACACCTTTGAGCACCCTTCAAACCAAGTGCCACCTAGGATCCACACTGTAATGCTAACTCATGCTATTTTTGACTAGATCAAGACTAGAAACCTTCCTAAAAAAAGATCTAATCTAGGAAGTCTACTCATCTTTCTACAGATTGTTAAACAAGAGCCATGCAAGGCTCTTCTTGACTTTGGTTCTAGAGTTAACCTCATCTCAGATGATATGTACAAGGCTTGAAACCTACCACCTCTTAAGAAGAGCAATATCCATCTAGAATTGGTAGATTAGTCAATTACAGTCCCTTTGGGATTAGTAAAGGATATTGTGACCATAGTTTGTGGGTGGTCCTATTCTATTGATTTTTTGGTAACCAAGGTGGAAAATTGCAAAAGTGACTTCCCCATCATCATGGGAAGGGCTTGGTTAAGCATGGTAAATGTGAAAATGGGTATAAGGGACCTATCTCTCAAAATATCTAAGGAAATGAGTTAGGAAAAATTGAGAAGAAGCATATTCTATGCATTGTGTACAATGATAATAAGTGCAGTTACGTGCAAAAAATTTGGTCAACCACGAGCACATACATTACAGCATGTAATCAGTGTGCACAAGATATTAATATTCAATGGTGTCTGTACACAGCAGCCACAAAGCAAGAGGGCACCCTATGGCTAATTGCTGATTCTGATAGTAGCACAATATGCATGGAACCAACTGAGAGTTTAACTTGTGCATACGTTGAAGGCATAGACAAAATTAAACAAGTCCATTCCCAACTCTCTAATGAAGATAATGATAACTATTGGGGAGAGTTGGAGATCCTTGATCACTTCAAGTAGGAGTCCTTAGAACTAAAAACTTTACCAATCAGAATGAAGTATGCATTTTTAAAGAATGGTAAACTAGTCATCATTAATGCCAAACTTGCTCCTGAACAAAAAGAAAAGCTGTTGAATGTGGTTAATAAATGGTCAACAGCCTTCACTTGGTCATATCTAGAGCTAATAGGAATCAATCCATGGATATGCCAACACCGCATCTACATTAACTCGGCCATGAAGCCTAGAAGGCATCCACAAAGGTGACTAAACCCCAAATTGAAGCAAATCATTAAGGAGGAGATAGAGCAACTCCTCAAGGTAGGGTTTATCTATCCAATCGCAGATAGTGAGTGGGTTAGCCCACTTGTAATTGTACCAAAGAAGTGTGGTAAATGGTAGGTGTGCATTGACTTTAGATTGTTAAATATGGCAACATTTAAGGATCACTTTCCTTTGCCATTTGTGGATCAAGTATTAGACATCATATTTGGGCATTGTTATTATAGTTTCTTGGATGGTTATAGTGGCTATAACCAAATCCAAATTACACCAAAAGACCAAGCCAAGACAACATTCATGAATTCTTAGAAACTTTTGCATACTGTAAGATGCCATTTGGCCTATGTAATGCCCCTACAACATTTCAACGCTTGGTCCTTAGTATCTTTCAACAACAGATTGGTAGTGGTGTTGAAGTCTTCATGGATGACTTCTCCACCTATGGAGCTACCTTTGAGCAAGCCTCGGACCCACTTGAGCAAGTACTGAAGAGATGTGCTAAGAAAAACCTATGACTCAACTAGCAAAAGAGCCATCTCATGGTCCAAAAAGGCATTGTGCTAGGGCACTTAATTTCATAGAAAGGGATTAAGGTAGACCTAAAAAAGATAAGGGTCATCCAAGGAATAACACGCAAACTAGAGACCATTAAAGATGTTCGATCATTCATTGGACACATTGGTTACTACTGATGCTTTATCAATAATTTCTCTAAGATTGCAAAGCCATTGGTAAAACTTACAAAGAAAGATGCATCTTTCATTTGGACCAAGGAATGTGAAAATGCATTCCAACAATGAAAAGAAAAACTCATCGAAACACGAATCCTATGAGCACTAGATTGGTCCAAACCATTCCATATCATGACAAATGCATCTAACTGTGCTTTGGGAGCAGTGCTCATGCAGATGGACGATACAAAACGTTCATATTAAATCTACTGCATGAGTTGAAGCATTGTGGGAGCATAGTTAAATTACACCACCATGGAAAAGGAATTAGTGACAGTGATGTATGTGCTAGAAAAGTTTAGACATTATGTTCTAGGTTACAAAGTATTCATACATACAGACCACAATGTAATTCGCTTCCTTATGAATAAGTCGACAGTGAGCCCTCATGTTATACAGTGGCTTGTGATCTTACAGGAATTCAATCTTACTATGGTAGATCAAAAAGGAACTAAGAATGTGGTCACTAACCATCTTCCTCACTTAAGATGGGATAACAAAGAGGAGAAGAGCCTGCTCTCTAATTAGTTTCCAGACAAGCTCCTCTTTACTAGAGCAATAAATGAACAAATGCCTGCAAAAGCAATATGGTATAATGGCATCCTCACATATCTTCTTACTCAAGAGATGCCACAAGACTTGCATTTTAGGAAAAAGCAACAATTTCTTCATTGGGTCAAATACTTCATGGAAATCAATGGATACCTTTACAAGGTGTGTGCCGATGGCCTAATCCGTTGGTGTGTCCTTGACGAAGATCAACTACATATTCTTCAGGACTCTCATTAAGGACCTTGTAGAGGCCACTATGCAAGGAGATGCACAACCATAAAAATCCTGATGGTAGGATACTATTGGTCCACAATCTTTAGGGATGCCCACTATTTTGTCAAGTCTTGTAAACGTTGTCAATGTGATGGGGGAATGACTGCTTGTATGAAAGGTCCTCAACAGTGGATTCAACCACTAGAACCTTTCAACATATGGGGCGTTGACTTCATGGGTTCCATCACACCATGAAGCAACAACCATTACAGATTGCACATCATCCACTGCTACTAGATTTATACAACAACATATTGTAAATAGGTTAGGGATGTCATGTTCACTAATTTCTAATAATGGGACTCATTTCATAGGTGCCACATTTAGAAAATTAATTCACCGCTTAAGGGTAGAACATAAATTAACAACACCTTAGCACCCCCAAGCCAACGCTCAAGTAGAGGTAACCAATCGAGAGATTACAAAAATATTAATGTGAATCATTAGCAAATATAGGAAGGATTGGAGCACAAAACTTAATGATGCTCTTTGGGCTTACCAATGAACTTGGAAACTTCCTATTGGATATTTTCCCTACAAGTTAGTGTATAGAAAACTTCCAATGCTCCCAATTCAATCCGAGCTCCATACAGTCTCAACGTCCTATGAATTAAACCTTGATCTAAGTCTAACATAGAAAGAAAGATTGATTAATCTGAACACGCTAAACAAAAATCACTTAGTGGCCCTATTTTTGAATGAGGTGAACAAGGCATTCAACAAGTAATGCCATGACCTTAGAATTAGGAAAGTACAGTTTCAACCAGGAGATAACGTCCTTTACTAGAACCCCACACATGTACCTCAAAAGGAAAAATTTCAAACATTATGGGAGGGACCTTATATAATT
The DNA here is from genome assembly GCA_015680685.1 of Gnetum montanum. NCBI lineage: Eukaryota > Viridiplantae > Streptophyta > Gnetopsida > Gnetales > Gnetaceae > Gnetum > Gnetum montanum. The sequence goes on along the minus strand of MNCI01011145.1, from coordinate 943,536 downwards.
GATCAAACCTTTCCCTTTAGGGCCATGATAACTTACAAACCTGATAGCCCAAATAAAAAGTAGTTGGTTAATATCCAACAAATTAAACCTTTCCTAGAACCAAGATAGGCTAATGTAAATACTGCCTCAACTGATGGACATCCATGTTCTATTTTTCCAATCTCCTCCTTCCAACTCAATCATGGTGGAGATGGCCATCTGTGCTAACCATTACCATTGCCTCTCAATTTTTCTACCTTTTTGTTTTTCACGTTTTTGATTTCACAAATTTTTTTATTTTCAAATTTTTCTAAATTTTACACCATCTTTAGTACCTTTAAAATTTCTTGATTATTTTACACTTTCTTCTATATTTTACTTTATTTTGTTTCTTTTTGATTAAGTGTGATATTTTCTCATTTTTGCTAATAAATTTGCTTTTTTGTCATAGGACATAATGTTGTTGTTGCTATTTACTAATGATGGTTTATGCTTAATGTGTGATTGTTGATGTCTGGTTTATATTTTTGAATTCTAATGTCTGATGACTTTGACATGGTTTATTTTTCATGGAATAGGCAATGAGTCCACGCCATTCACCCATCCAATGAGCTCTATGGTTTTCTTTAGTCTAGGAATTTGAGGTCCCTTTTTCATTAAAGAAACTTTTAATCAATCAGTGACCTTGTTAGTTCTGGAATTAGGAAGGATCCAAAGGTTTGTAAAGGGTGTGACTTTAAGACAAACAAATATGGGAATTCAAAGCACACCCCTTCGACATGAATAAGTCCTCGCATGGTGTGGTTCCCATTTAAAAAAAATGGAAATTCAAAGCACATCCCTTGGACAAATAAAAGGGCTACAAGCACTAGTTATGGGACTCAAAAGACATACACCTATGCTTGAAAGTCCCCTCTAACTAAGGCCCTCTCTCTCTCACTTCCTACTCCTCTCTCCTCTTTGTGGAATAGTAGTTGTCTTGCAGGGACACTCTTGTGTCTTGAGTGGATGGATCAATCTTAGAGTGGCGATGTAAAGTCACTAAAAGCAGATGGCTTTGGTTTGGACTAAGGATGGAACTTCTTCGGTCAATTTGGAACTCCATTCCACCTTCTCTATCTTCCATCCATGCTCCCATAACTCACCTCACTACCGGGTTTTATGTTATGCTCTATGTCTTAGTCTAACATATTGGGATTCTTGAGTGGATTCTTTTGAATTGGTCCTTAACTTGTCATGATCATTAAATCAACTATGGGGCCCACGAACTCCTTAGTTGAGGTTATGCAAGGGCAAAAAGGACATGAGCCTACTATGGGGAGGACCCACTTGGATAGCTTTTGGCTTGATTAGTTAAGGTTCCTTACCTTTGACATCACTACAATCTTATATTTCGTATTTTCCATTGTGTAAACCGCTTAGTACTCTTTAATCTTTCATTACATTCATCCATTAAATTAATTTTTCTCCATTTTTTTTCAAATTTATGAATTTCAACGTCCTCTTCTCATAATTTCATACTATTCTTGATCTTCTAATCTTTCATTTGATCCCAATTTCATTAAAAAATTCCTTGTATTTTAAAAGTTTGACTAAAGTCAACGAAAGTTAATGGTGGTCAACAGTTGTGTCGATGCAGCTGACCACGTCGATGGGGCCCTGTTGACGAGGCTTCATCAATGTAGTGCAAAAATACTATACATACCACAGGACACTTTGGAATTTGTTGTAATTTGCTCATAACACATGGAGAATGTTTGTAATTTTTCAAAGCCCAAAACCTTCCAAAGTCAATAACTTTCAAACCATTTGTCCAAATCACTTCGTTTTTTGATCCTACACACAAACGTTAAGGTTTTTGATGCAATTTTCAAAAATGTTTTCTAACTCCCCTAAGGATTACTAACCTTAATCATATATAAACATCAACTTTTTCCAAGTTAACCCTTCCAACAATCTTTGGGATGACTTATCAATGATAAGGCATAAATAGAAATAACAATTGAGTTAATTTAATCAGCCATAATCACAAGTTAGCCAAGTGTAACTACCCTCAAGAGTTAAGGTATCCCAATTTTTTTAATGTTACACAATGACTGCTAATGCTGAACTCAAAGTTCTCAAAGGACGATTCATAGATCAATGGTCTATCATTGAGGACCTAGCCAGATGGATGAATGACTACCATGAGCTGAAGAACATAGTGAGAGCATTTGACATTGAACACAAATAGTTTGCTACTTGGTTTGTTAATGCTAAGGAGTTGTTTCCTGCAATCTCATGTTCTTGGGATGTGCTTGTTCTAACCCACATTAGGGAAGTTGCATGGATGATGCATGATCCTAGGAGGAAGGAGGAGAAAATGAAAGCACTATTGGATGCTTTTTGCCTCCCACATGAAGTTGCAGCAGTAGCAAGACAACCATAGCTACCTCAACCACCGCTAGTGCGTGAAGCCAATGAAGGTCCCTCAGAGGCTCAAGAACCACCATTGCTTAGGACCATTTGATCTTCTCCAACAAGCTTTACATCATCAAGGAATGTGTTGTCCAATTTTTGAAGAGTTATGTCATGGTGTTCAATTTTGTATCCTAAACACCACTATTTTTTGTAATGTGTTGATCTATACACCCGGGCATTCCATTTTCTTTTGCCAAGTTTGTTTGGTTGAAGAAAAGTCAATTAATAATCCCATACCTTTCCAATTTTGTAAAAGAACTCGAGGACAAGTTTTCATTCAATCGTGGAGATATGATGAGTCGTCATTGGTTAGCTGCATCAACAAAGGCTTGTCGATGCATCTTGCCTTGTGTCGATGAGGCCTCATTGATGTAGTGTATGTTCATCGTCTATAAATACACGCTTACCAGTTGCATTTATGGGAATTGAGATTTCAATAGTAGCGAAGCTCTTGCATTTTTTCCATTCAAAAGTTAGAATTTTTTTCCCTTGAGTGCCCACAACAAGAGTCATTGAGTGTACAGATCTTTATTTGAGCATTGTTGTACTTGAGCATGACAATGTGTGTGGCAATAAAGACAAGCTTTCTGATAAACTTTGCAGCTCTTTGGATAGATTAGCTATTTTATTTATGCATTTAATGTTTTTAATTATTTTTTAAATGCTTTCAATTAGTTATCAAATATTTTCTAGTTATTACGTTAATGAGACAATTAAGCAAGATAGATTACACACATAAGTATGACCACTTTGAGCGTAACACGTATTCGCTTGGTAATCCTAGCAGCGTTATCACTTGGTACACCTAGTAGCGTAGTGTTTGGTCACCCAGCAGTGGATACATGGGTTCAGGATGTGTACGGAAAGTGGGAACAGATACTTATGTTAAGATTAGTTAATTAAACTCCTTTTATCTACATTTCAAGCACCAAAATATAAAATACAAAATGATAAAAATTGGATGCCTCGGTTACACTTAACCATACCAATGTACATCACAAGTGTAATTGGGAGGACAATGATTGACCTTAAGGCTAGATTCACTTCCTAAAGCGCTAGTGCACTAGAAACAATAAACTCCGTAGAATTCGATCGGATCGTGCGTTAACACTTTGTGATTCGTATGGTTGGGCATAGGGATACCTCATCGCTCATCAGTAGGTTTTACAAACTCTTCTTCAATTTGATGCTTTCACTTAGCAAATTATTTTTTAAATCATCTTGCATAATTTTTGACTCTACAAGTACTTCCATACCACCAATCAATCCAACCTATATCACTAGTAATTTTTTTCCTATATTCCATATAGACCTTAAAATATTTTTTCTTATTATGTCTTATGAAAACATTAGCATTTTTGTAAAAAAAAAAAAAAAAAAGCCCTCACGCTTTTAAAAAGAAGAGGAATCAATCTTGAAGAAAAAAATATTAATAGGAAAATGGTTTGACAAACCAACATTTGTATGCACTTCTACTTTTCCTATAGGCTTCAAAAAAGAAACATTAAAGATGTAAAATCTATCCAAACGATGATAAATTCTATCATTTCCCTATTAATAATTAAATCAAGTATAAATTCTTCTTAGATAATGATTATAGAATAGAGAGATAATACCAGTAAAAACATACTTTCCTTTAAAATTGTGACATGTAGTAGCAATTAGAGTTGCTATGAGTAACTATACAATTATGACCATCATAGGTAGTCGATGCGTTTAGAAGTCACTTACAGTGACTAGAGCCACCAAGCTAGCACTCGTGGTCAATGGATGCAGTTTCACGTTTTTTCTCCTCTAGCCTTACTTGTAGACTCATATAAAAGGGAGAATCTAAGTAATGTTCACCCTCACCAAATTCCTTTTTCTTGAAAGGACATATTATGAGGAAGACCACTAAATTTATCTAAATGACTCTTAACCATATTGAAGTTACCTCTAGTAGTCTAAGGAACTGTAGGCATATATAGAAGATATGTTTAAACCTCAAATCAATATTTTGATTTATTAGGAGCATAAATATTAGGCAAAAAAATGTAGTTTTTAAAAATACATTTATCAACAAAACTAATATCATATGTTGAGAGCTTAACCTTTTGAAGGAAAAGAAAATCTACCGATAAATGTTGATTTGAAAGATATTTTTGGCAATTTTTGCTTGGGACCAATTACAAAAGCCATGAACATTCCATGATAATACTAACATTGTAGTGTGGCGAAAAGGCTCCATCATTGATTTTTCAATGTTATCATTTATCTCATAATCCATGTCACCAATAACTAAAAAACATTTTCTAATGAAAATCATTTTGAACATTAGTAGAAATAAAGATAAAAAGAGATACCTTATGGGTCTTGAATTAAAATCACTATGGTGAGATATCTATCAACATCCAAAGAGTAGTCTCATGCAGAAATACTCTTATTGTAATATAGGTACATGCTAAAATATATACTTTAATTAAAACTTGATAAAATCTATTAGAATCAAACCCAACTTTTAAATGAAGAGTTTTACCACTAACCTAACACCTGGTTTTAGACAAACATAAAAGAAGTTGTTATCAAAAGCCAGCTTTGATTATGGGTATGTTAAGCTACACTAAACCAGGGCACAACTAACCTTGGTCGCAAACCCAAGCTACGGCCCAAGATGAAAGCAAGGAAAATGGTTTTTTCCCTGAAATCCAGTATTTCCGACAAAACAATCCAACCGTCGGTCATACAGTCTTTTGTCCGAATCTGACAAGTTCAGCATCGTACGATATATGTAAATAATTCAATGGACTGAAACTAAATTAAACTGCCAATTGTGATCGATCAACTTACAAGTGCCCTTTGTGTTCCTTCCAGTTTGGCCTATGGATGATTGCAATTGGGCTTTTCCATTTCCATCCCAAAGCCATTTCTTCATTGTATTATTATGAGGAACAAATCTGCAATATAAATTGGAGAGTAACGTTCTTAGTCATATTTTATCAGGGACTAAAATTTACACAATGATATCTCAAGCATCAATTTTTTGTTGTACTTGGCCAAATGTTGCTTCAAAGACCCCTTACACTACCAGCTTGCTTACTGTCCGTCAAGAGGTCAGCTATTTTGTGTTCAGGCTTTTTCACATTTGTATGGATGCTTCTGTATCACTATATGCTTGTATTCATCCAAAGGGTCTTCTTGGGAGTATGCAGATCTTCTTCCTGAAAGAAGACCAGCATGGAAAGTGGGGTTTTCTACACAGTTAGTAGGATATGCAGTGCCTCGTTTACATGGTCGATGTAAGATTCTTCCAATTTATGCCTGATAAAATAGTTTTCCATCTTCCGTGGTTTTAAAATTTTTAATGTATCCTTTGGTTTTTGTGGGTCTGTTTATGTAGATAAGATGAAAGGAAAAAGGATTAGAAGTGAGCTGTCGGAGACTATTTCTGACAACAGTGGATACAAAGGGCCCCAGCTTGACGATTCAAAGGTGGGTTAGCCTGTTATTTTTAACTGGTTCTTTCCTTTGTTTAACATTTTACCAATATACTTGATTCCACTAATTAAAGTCCTCAAGTTCAGAACTTAATAGAAGAAGACAATCTTGCTTGGCTTTATCTGGTTTCCTTAGGTCAGTTTCAAACTTTCGGTATGCTTCGAGCAACAACTGCGGAATAACGCTTGAAAGTTTCTTAATTATTATTTGGCAAACAGTTGAGATGGGATTTGTGCCCTTGATTTGGTTATAGGTTCATTTGAGAGCTTTGATTCTGTTTTAACAATTTTGGATTATTCATGGAAGTGTATTGTGCCCCTGTTGAAAATTGGTAGGGTATTTTGTATTTTGTTTCAGAATTAGAAATTTGAGTGTAGGATTTCCTGGACATAATAAAAGTTTCCAGTTTTCAGTTTCCATATACTTTGAATGCATTAAATATTGTTTCAGAGAATTGAGGAAATCATGATTCACTCTCAAATAAAGAACTCAGCATTCTTTAACATTTCTTATAAAGAAAGGCTAGAATTTTAAAAACCAGATATTTACATCCTATAATAAAATCTTACTGATATAATTATAAAAAGAATACTCTATTCAGGACATTGTACTTCACTTCAGGCCATGTTTCTTCAAACATGAAGTAGAACATTATATGATAACATAGTACTACTCACTGGAATTGAATCCATGTTTCTTCTTCGAACTTGAAATAGAACATGATATCATAACTTAGTACTACTCATTGGAATCAAACCCATAACTTCTAGTTTCCAAATCAAACACTAGGCTAACACATTATTATTATAAAATCTCCTGCAATTGTGATAAATGTTAGGCTGGTGAAATTGCTAGAACTTTATCTCTTCAATTGAAAAAACACTTGAAAGATATATTAATCAAGAATGGATAAGCTGATTTGACACACTACAATGTTCTGCTTAAGCTCTACGAAAGTTTCATGTTGGCTATATGTCCAGGGGTATATATAACCATCTAGTTCTGGTTCTAACACCCACAAGATCAACTCTATTTTACCCACTTAGCTATATGTCCTAGGTGTGCCTATAGTCAAACTGTTTTGGGTTTGATGCCCCGACTTGGCTTGGTGGCCTATCTTTACAAAAATTAGTCAATTTAGAAGTCTTATTTACAATCTTATGTAGTTTAATTTTTTTCTATTTTTAATGTTTAGTAATAGTTTTGAATTGTTGCTTAGTATTTTGTATGTTTATCATTAATAATAACATGACTTTATTGTTGTGCCTTATATGTAAGAAGTTGTGATTTCAATTATTCTCGAGATTTAATTATATTTTGAACCTTTTTTCTGACGCTTTCTTTTAACTAATTGTTATTTAATTTATCTTTGTTTTGCTAACATTGGTTGTAGTCTTCGTAGAACTAGTTGTTATACCTTTTAAACTTAAAATTTTATAGCTTTTAAAATTTCAAACAAATTTTTTATATCTTAAAACTAACCATTATCTAGTACATTTAAAGTACTGTTAATTAAAATGCTATTGTTCTCTCTAATGCTTAAGAAGTTAGTTGCAATTAATGATGAATCTAATATAATTTGAAACGTCTTGCAAAAAAACAAAACACAAACTATGGATGGTACAAGAAATGGATGAGTTAGCGATAACATTGCAAGTTACATAGTTGAGTGGGCATAAATCTAATTTTCTTGGACCATGTTCCTTGATTGATGACTAAGATTCCAGGGGATAATGGAGGTACTTCAAATCTGAACTTTATGATTAATAGCATTATCTTTTTACCTGTAAAATAATATGAAATATCCCAAGGTCTCAAAACATGTTTTAGCTTCTGATATGTTTAGAGTGAGTGCAAAGGATATTTTATTTTGTTCCTATTTTGCATTGACTGTGCAAGATAGTGTTATCCTTGAAATCTCATGGCTTAAATTTTGTTTTTTCATCTTCATTAAGACAGAATTACACATCGCCCATGTTAAAATATGTAATTAACCCAACCTAGATACTCTAAAGCCAAAGCCTATCTAATTTTAAAAGTTGGCATATCTATCAAATATTTGAATTCCATATTTTATTCCCGTCAATATAAATGTTCATTGATCAAATTCCCATTTTAAGATTGTATGAAATGTAACTTGAACTTATCAATTGTTGAACTTTTGTTTCCTAACATCTAATGTTTCATCGATCTTTGCACCAAATTACCTTTACCGTTTTATCTGAACTCATACGTAATGGCAATAGGAATATTTGCATGTCAGAAGTTCTGCAACAGCATTTTGATGATATAATACTTTTATTGAAACTTTAAATCATCCATTTTTGTACAATGAGCACATTTACTGTGGTTAAAACTTATCATTTCTGTATAATCTGCTCATTGCATGTTAGGAATATCATCAGGAAAATTAGATGTTTTTCATTTCAGTTTGACTTTAAGGTCTTTTAGTCATGCAGATTTCTTGTAAGAAGGAGAATAACATTTTAAAGGTGCTTGAAAGTGCAAATTCCTATATCCCACATGTTGTTGCAGCAAGTACAGTCTTGGCGCTTGTTTTTCCACCATCATTCAACTGGTTTACAAACATGTGACTTTTAAGAAATACATGTTTCCTTATATAAAACTACAAACAATAGGTCAAGGCAATGTATGTTTTTACTTTTAAGTTTGATTATGCATTTGTTATCATGATGGTTATGTTTCACGAACAATAACGAACAGATCAAATTAAATGGCTACACATATTATTTGTCAGATAAATACAAAGTGTGCACTGGATGCCTTATCAATCATTACGTCATTTTCCTGTTTTTTGTTGGTATAGTTGCCATAACACATTCTCTTTCCAATTTTTTTTGAGCATGCATGTTTAATAGTCTCTATGATTGTCCGAGAGTAGGAAATGTTATTCTCTTTTCAATGAGATCTAGCTTATTGATACAACTTGTGACTTGCAACTTACAAGCCACAGGTTCAATACCCGCTGGGTTTACTGAGATACATAGACATTGTGCAAAAAATAATGGCTGAAATTGAAATCTTCCTAAAAGATAGGGAGTCTTTCCATATGCATGTCACACAATTAGTTCAGTTTAGTTTTTGACAGAATGCAGTTCATTTTTCACAGAATGCTTGATTCTGATATCTTGACAGAGTTGTAGGAGGCATTGAGTGTAACTAGGTATACTATGCTTTTCCATTTATTTGGGATAGGAAAGGTGAGAACTAAAAACCTTTTAAAATGCAAGTCTAGATACTTTTCTAGATGATTATTTTTATATAGCCTAGTTGACTAATTTTTACCGAGGAAGTTGAACTCATGCCTCTTGTGTTAGGGATGGAGAAATTAGCAATCTGCTAGCCGAGGACTAGTGTTTTATGCATTTAATGGATTTCAATATACTATACTGAATTGAAGTATTGAACTGAGTTTTTTTTATTATATCTATCTCAATAGGTTCCCTAGGTATGTATTGAACATGGTTCAACTTCATCCATTATCTTTTGCCGAATGCCTGTATATCTTCTTACAACCAACTGGGGTTGAAGCTGTAAGTATTGTTAGAAAGTTTGGATTTCATTTCATGTTTCTGGATGGCAACATTTTAATTTTAACTCTAAAATTCACATATTGAGATGCATTTTGGAAACTCTTTGGCAAGTAAACAAATGAAAATATAAAAAATTGTGAAACTATACTAGTAGGAATGAAACACCATATCTGGAGAGATTTAATTTAGAAGAATTCCATTTTAATTCTCCATGATTAACCTAGATTCGTTATATGAATATCCTGATTCTTATAAACTAAAATGACTTACAAGTGGTTAGATAAAAGTGAAAATTGGTTGACTCTATAATTATACATCCAGGGTATGAGTAAAGGGCCTCAGATCACAGACCAATCATCTGCTCTATTCATGCCTCTAGTGCACTGGGACCGGCATCTTTCAGAATGGAGCGGGCATGGCTCCCTAGGCCTTGGCTTGCCCAGCTTGTTGCAGATATTTGGAAGGATTACCCTTTGCAGAAGGACCCCTGGGACTTCCTTAAGAAGGGTCTTTGTGCCCTGAAGCAGAAGATATGGAAAATGAGAAAAAGGAGACAAATATACATTCAAAGAACATCGAGCCAGCTTGCAAGAATGACTTCTGGACATTCAGGCCAGACAGGAGCTTGGGCAACAACTGGATGAGGAAGAGCACGATCTTCTTCTCCAACTGCAACAGCTTTCAAAAGAAGAGGAACAGTACTAGAAAGATCGAGTGTGGACAAGATGGCTAAGAGAGGGGGATTGGAATACAAAGTTCTTCTTTACTGTGGAAAAAGCTAATAGGGAAGTGAAAATGATCGATCATGCAGTACCTATTTATAGGGAGCAAGAGCTAACACCCGAAGCCCCCTCAGAAAGAAAGCTAGTTGAAAGAAGAAAATGCATAGGTTGCTTTCTTTCTACAACAATCAAACTAACAATAACCTATAAAATTAAAATGAAATCAACCGTGCCTAGATCTAGCTCTAAAATAGGTCAATCACCATTAATTTTAAGAATTAAGAGATAATTTTAAAAAGAAATAGCCATAGTAAAATATCTATGTAAGATTCATCAGATTAAAAAAGAATCAAACTTTTTTTTGTATTCAACCTAAAAAGAAATATCTAATTAGGATCATTTACACATTTGTAAACCAAAGAAATGACCACAAAAGCAGATAAATTAATAATCTCAGATTTGTTTAATCACATAATAATATTTTATAATTTCCAACAACACACAAAACAAGATCATATGAATTTAACTCTTGCAACCATTTTACCATTAATCATTTAATTAGGAAATTCATATGTTCAACAACAGAGAATAGATAGATCACAACCATGAATTAACATACTAGGTTTTCCCCCACTTCATCAACTTATATAAAGACATCAAAATCATACTTGAGAAGGTATAGGGAAAAAAATGTATAATTCAAGTTTCAGATCCAAGATTTATGCATTCAAAGGGGGAGGGTTCATCAACCAAATTCCAACCAAAACCCAAGAATTCAACAATTTTAAAACATTCACAATTACCCATGGGCCCAAGGATACTCTCACTTTCTGCTAGTGGTACCAATCCTCATATCAGGGATCCTTGGCTCGTGTTGGCAATCTTTTGCCAAAAATGCCCCAAATTGTTATGGGTGTTTCTGAATTGTTACAGAAACAACTGTCATCCAAGTCATTTAGGTGTGAGAGTGCAGAGGATGGGTGGAGAGATTCAAAAAAAGCAATAAAGGTTTCAACAATCTAAGCTTACAACAACAATCTTGATAATTTCATACAAGCATTGTGAAGGTGGTTAGGTAAGCAAGAAGAGAGAAGTTTGAGAAAATCAACCCTTGCTGGCCATTATCAAACATAACAGAGATGGATCATTTTGCCTCCTTGCTTAGATATCTTGCTTACTAGGAGGAATTATCAGAATATTGGATTGCTATGTAGCACTTGTTTTCTTTCTCCTTGCTGTCTCTTGTAGCAGCCACAGTCTTCTCTCCCTTCCTAGTCACACTCCTTGTTGCTGTATCCCCCCCACCCCTTTTTTTTTGTTCTACTTAGCTACTTTTGCCTTGTGTGTTTTTTTTCCTCTCCTCCTCTCCCTATTTGTAGGTGGAATAAGGGATAATGGATGGTTTCTTGTAACTGACTTCTTGAGAACTATTTGTTTTCTTTTCTTTCTTTTGAAAATTCTCTCTCTCTCTCTCTCTCTCTCTTTTGAACAATGAGTCATGAGTTCAATTCTCTTCATGATCACTATAAAAAAAATCAATAAAATATGTATATTCACAAGTTGTAGGTACAATTCTTAAATCAACAATTTTTGATATTTCAGAATTCATATTTTGCTAGATCTCAAGTTCAATTCCTCTTGATAATTACAAAACATTCCAGCATAATATCTATCTTTTTATCATTCAGAATTGTCAGAAGATGCAAGGAAAAGGCTTTCAAAATAGATTCATGATAATGGCAGTTCAGGATGCATAATCAAATAAGGCACCTTCTTTTATAGGTCATCAATGATGTGAATTTTCCCATTTTCTTACGAGCCTTGAAAGGTCATCACGTGACCTTTCTACAACCATGGAGAGGGTACTTATACTTTACTATTTTAAACTAAAAAGAGCAATGCATCACATTTAGATAAAATATGAAATAAAATATAAAGCTACAATATTTGCACATAATATCCCTGATTCATGGGTCAGGTTCCTCCAACTTGATTCATAGGTCAAGTTCCTCAGTATGAGCATTCTTTTGCATTTCAACATACTTGTTTTAGCTCTTGAGGCACACCTTAGAGTATTGTCCTCTATTTTTCTTTTGTTTCTCAGCATCTTTGTTGAAATAGAACAGAAAATATTTTGTTTTCCCATACGTTTATTATTATTATTATTTTAAAACATTCCCAGCATGTATTTTAAAACATATTTCTTATGCATAAAGTATTTAAACATTTAATCATAATACATATAAAAATTCGGTCAACAAATTTATTACTATTCCAATTAGCCATTTCCACCATAGTCCAAACAAAGCACACACACAAGTTGTCAACAAAACATGCACACAAACACACAAAAAGACTATCACAATTGTTAATGCAAAAGTTCAAGGAGAGGTGGTTCGTTTCACATCACATCAACTAAGGGGGAACATGGTTCACGATTCGGAGGCCATTGCTATGCAATAGGACTGGTCTAGAATTTGGTCTAGGGAAGATCCATCCCCTAGCTCTATCCACATTTAGAGGGTCATCCAAGATTAAGATAATGAAAGACTTTTTGCCCATAGCACAAAGAGCAGACTCTTTAAGGTGCTAAGATCCATGAAGGTTGGCAAGGCCTTGGGGCCAAATGGGTGGTTGGTGTAATTCTTCAGACATTTCTTCGATATCCTTGGAGATAACATTGTTGATGCTTTCAATCTCATGCTTTGTTGGGGACAAGTTAGACATGAAATAAATTGCTCAAGAATCGTCCTTATCCCTAAAACCCCCACCCTATTGAACCAGCCCATTTTAGACCAGTAGGGGTGTGTAATACTCTGCTAAGATTATTCACAAAGATCATTGTCTCTAGACTCCAACCCCTCCTTGTTGGGCATCTAGTAGATAGAGTTCGTCAAGGGCAGAAACATCCAGGACCAGATTTTGTTACTATAGAAGATCATTAATTTATGCAGAAAGTGAAATTTCTAGGCATGTGCATCAAGCTCACCATTGCAAAAGCATATGACACAGTTTGTTGGGCCCCTTTGAAAGACATCATGTTACAGAAAGGGCTCCATCCAAAGTTTGTCAATCTTTGCATAAACCTTTAGGCCTTTGGGGCCTATTCCTTTGACATCAACAAGTAGCTATGGGGGTTTTCTTGCCCCTCATAGGGAATTGCATCAAAGGAACCCTTGCTCCCCTTATCTCTTTATCATGGCTATGGATACCTTGAACACATATTGCAGGGCAGAGGGAGTTCATGGGCTGAACATTGAAGAGATCACATATGTCATTGAACATTATGTAGATGATATGGTCTTGGTCACATGTGCGTCTATTTCGTAGGTAGAGGTTGTGGCTAGAGTGTTGGGGAGAATGTCCAAGGAGATCAGTCTTACTATTAGCTAGGTAAAGTTTGCAACCCACTTTCTTTGCATTGATGCAATAGTTAAGGGGAAGATATGTAGGATTGTAGGAATTCTCCAAGGATCTTTGTGGGATTCTTATTTGGGAGTGCCCATGTATGCGTGGAACCAAAAGGCAACTTGGATCCGGTGAATCCAGAAAATTCAAACTAGGATGAGGTACTATACCTCCTGTTTTCTCACTAAGGGAAGGATATTACTAGCATCCTCTATTTTGTCGGCCATGGGAAGGTACATTGCCTCTGTTGCAGTCCCCCTCAAGGGTGTTATCTCCAAAATTGACCAACTCATCCATAACTTTGTCTAGTCTAGTGGAAAGGGAGGTGATCGAATGCATCTCGTTTATTGAGAAAAGGTGGCATGCCCAAAGAACTTGGGGGGTTTGGGGATGACAGGGTTCGAAGATATCATTTTGATGGGATACCAATCCCTCATTAATTATGTTCTACAAAATGATACGAGAAGGCAATGGGTGTCAATTCTCAATTGGAAATATCATTTGTAGGAGGCTATTGTGTAGGGCTTCCACTTGTAGCGCAATATCTGTTGGTTCGCTGAAAAATTGACGTAGATGAGACTCATAGGGCATGTCCAGAGGAAATGCTTAAACATAAATACCTTGCAAGACAAGGATGGAATAGTGTTTGGAAAGGTTAGCTTCCCGAAAATATTAAATGTTTCATTTGGTTTTCCATCCAAGGGGTGCTCCCTATGCAGGCTTTGCTTTGGGAACACAGCCTCCATATAAGTGACACTTGCCCCCCCTTTGCCACAACATCATAGAGATGACATAACACTGTGCATTTCAGTTCCTTTTCTGTCAAGTAGTTTGGGTTGCCTTGGGAATCACATCCATAATACAGTTGCACAGGGACTCTCCCTTTGGCGTAGTGCTCTAGGCTCTCTGGTGAGCTAGCAATGACCAAATCTTTTGTGCTGCATTGCTCCCTCTTTTATGACAAATTGCCCTGTGTGTCTCCAAGCTTTAGAAGGAGGCTATTGTTGCCATGGGCATCACACTGACCTTCAAACTTGACTACCAAATTTATAGGAACAACCAAGCCCTGTGGAACTAGGTGATGTGGATGTGCTAGGCCGAGCTTCTCCCCCTTCTCACTAGTAACTTGGACCTTGCGGATGCCTCCTTCTTTTCATGGTGGAGAGGGGATGCGACTACCTTCTAGGGTGTCTATATTACCCTCATAGAAACAACCATTGCTGAATACCTCAATGTTTTGGTGGTGGGGGAAACAATATTGTTAACGGGTTGAGGACTACAAGATGTTGAGGCCTTTTTCTCTGGGGTGGTCCCCAAGACTAGAAGCGGCCAAGTCCCCAAAACATTTTTGTCCAATTGGGTAATGTTTAGAAACTCCATGGGGTGCACTTCGGCTTCTTCCGTTGCATGCAGTAGGGGTGGCTACCCAACCTTCCCAAGTTTTTCTTGGCCTCCCTTAGGTGGGGAAGAAGGGGGTGCCACTTTGGCCTTATTTTGGCTATGTGGAAGGCGGTGAAGCCTCTAGAACTGCCGCTTGCAAAGCCCACCTATGTGATTGTGACTTATGCAAGATGCAGATCGCTTCTAGAGGGTGAAGTGTCCTCCTTTGCACAAACAATGCTTGAGGAACAAGAAGGGCTGATGGGGGTGTGGGAGAGATCTAGTCAGTAGAGTTCTGCTATTGACCAACCCTCAAAGGAGTAGCTCCAAGTTGTTGAAAACAGAATCCGTAAGGAGTTGCAGGACAAGTTTGAGGCCAACCTTTGAAAGGGCACTATTGAGGTCGAAGCTAGAGTGTGGGAGGAGCAGGAGTGTTGGAAGGCTAGGTTGCAATGTCATGAGGAGGAGGCTAGCAAGAAGTGGAGAAGAGGAGCACTATTTGAGTGAGGTTGCTAAGGAGGAACAATGCTAGAAAGCATTGAGGGACATTGCTTTCAGAAGCTAGCTGGAGGACCAACTCAAGGAACATATTTGGGAGGACCTTTTGCAGGAAGAGTAGGAACAATGAATAAGAGAGGAAGAGGAGAGAGAACAATAGGCTAGGGTCCTCCTAGAGGAACAACAGATGAAAAAGAACCAAGATGCCATGCATGAATCCAATGCTAGGTGTTGGTTGCGCATGGGAAAAATGCCCCTACATTGTCATGGGGGTTAACTGCAATGCCTCATGGGCTAGGCTGAGATGATTCATCAGACTCATGTCAACCAAGTTCCATCTTGACAAGCACGACACCCTAGATGAAGACATGAAGAAACAAAGGGAAGAAGAATTTAAGGAATTTCAAGAAGCTGCTACTTTTGTGATGTCAGAATTGGCATGATGCCCCTGCACGAAACTCCAATGACCTCTGTAATGCCACAATTCACAAGATTCAAAAGGAACTGTCCAATGTAGGCAATCGGGTTCTTAGGGTTCGGTTTTGAATGTTATACTGTTTGTAGCCATTGGCTGGGCAATGTTGTAATTTTGTCTACAGGAAGTTTTTTGGGGTGGGGCATGCCCTCTCCAAGTTGTCTTTTGTTGGGACGTTCATCCTTCGTGGGGCCCCTTCCCTTCTAGGGATGTTCATTGTTCTTGAGTAGGTGTTTGGGAACTTCTACCCCCACCCCACCCTTCTTCATTTATTAACCTGGTCTCATAGATAAAATGAAATTTATCTATGATAGACCAATAAATGCATCATTTCCAGTGACCTATAATGGGATTTAGCACTGTTCCTGCTCCTTGCACATACCCTGTAACGGGTTGAGACCTATTTCCAGTGAAGCACCAGTTCTAATGATAACTTTGCAAAACTACATCCCATGTTGTAGGATTGACATGTACTGTGGAACACATAATACAATGAACAGCGGTAAAACTTTATATGCAGAAACTATGCATCCATGCACACCAATCATATATACATATACATATGATAATTTGGAAACCACTGCGTATCACTGAAATTTCTGACAAGCATTGCAACATACCAACACAATTCTAATTCTTCAAGATAGTCAGTCAATTTTTATGTAGCAAAGTATATACAAGTACCTTTAACTATCCATATATATATCTTTTTTTAAAAAAACTTAAATATTGTACTCTTAGTGCAAAGAAAATTCATTATATCCACTCACACGAATTACTCTTATTGCTCAACCCACTAAAAACATAAATTGTAAGGAAATTTATCTTTCAATGTCACAGGTGTATAAGCTTTGGAGGTGCACAGAGATAATGCATACTCTGTATTGTTGGGGTAACTGAATTTGAAAATAGATTAAAGAAAGAATGGAAACAGAGAGCTTCAGGAGGAATGAAAATCCCACTTCTTGTTGTAACTCCAATTTAACTTGCATACATCTTACAATATTTCTTGCATCTTTTAAGATAGATGAAAAGAAGCAATCATGGGAAATGAAAAGACATAACTGGTAACAGTTAAACCAGACAGTTAAACAATATTTAGTTAATAAACTTAATTTTAGTCCAAATAAGTTTTCAGTTACAATCATGATGATGATTTACAACATAGCTTGAAAGTTATTTGAAATGGTAGAGTTCAGTGGGTTGAGACAAGAAGTGTTTAGATGTAATCCTTCAACAAATCTTTGAAAGCTTTTATTGTCTACCAACTGATCTTTGGTGCTGATATAAACTAGGAAAATAAAATATTTAGCAAATATGTGTTTGATTGAAGGAATTACTATTTTAATGTACTTTGTTTTCTTATAAAAAACTGGATATTTGATCAACTTGATTACACTTTGTTGGTCACAAAACATAGTAATTGGTTTAGAATTTTAATCCTTTAATTCAACAAATAATTGATTCAACTATCTGAGATTTTATGACAAAATTTAAAGTAGCTTTATATTCAGAATCTGTAGAGGATAACAAAATTGCTCTTGTTGTTAACTAGGAAAATAAAATCTTTAGCAAATATGTGTTTGACTTAAGGAATTGCTATTTTAATGTGCTTTGTTTTCTCATGAAAAATTGAATTTTTGATCAACTTGATTGCACTTTGTTCATTACAAAACAGGGTAATTGGTTTAGAATTTTCTTCCTTTAATTCACCAAATAATTGTTTCAACCATCTGAGTTTTGTGACAAGATTTAGAATAGCTTTATATTCAGACTCTGTAGAGGATAACAAAATTGCTCTTTGTTTGTAGATCATCAGGAAGTCACGTTTCCTTATGTTTGATGATTTAAAAAAAAAGTGAATTCTGTTAGTGGCATGTCTTCACATCAGGATATAAATTCCAATGATCTTGGCAGAAATTCGTATAGATCTTGCAACATGAGACAAACATTACAAGAAAAGTTAATGGGTTTCTTGCATTTTGCAGATATTGCAATAGCCCTCATAAGTAGGTTTCCTACATCTAATGGATATTGCATTTTCTACTTTTGCCAACAAGAGCTTACTTGAGGATGGCTTTTAACCTTCTATTGACTAGTCTTAAAACAATTGTCATTGCAGAATAGCCATTATGTTTCATTGTCAGAAATCATTCTCACAAATCAATAATGGTGGAATAGGATGGAACTTGGTGGTTAGAGATTTTGACTTGTATCCTATTAAGTCATAGATTCAATCCCAGTGGGTAATACTGAGATTCACAAAACATAATGCAAAACATGGTAACTGAAACTGAACTTGTTCAGTAGATCTGAAGGCTCTCCACATAGATGTAATAAAAATAGTTTAGGTCAGTCATAGTTCAAATACTGTTCTTGTCATCCCTAGACAATTTTTAAATTTTTTTTTCATTTTCCAGCTTGTGTTGTACCTGATATAAGTTTGTTTTTAAATTATTTCGTCTATCATTGGAACCTTTTCTGTTAATGGCAGTTCCTTTAAGGGTCCTATGGTGTTTTTTTATGCAGTAAATTTCCTATTAAAAGCCACAAGTTCTTTCATTATGAACTGAAATTTTGAGTGATCTTACATATGAAATATCCATTGAACATTTTGTGGGGTTCTGTTTTACGAATTATAAAGGATTATAGTAAGAAAGAGAGAATAAAGGACTTTCTGTACCAGTGTGCTTATTTCTTTGGGTAAATTTTTCAGATACTTCACTCCTTCTCTTGGTTTCTTGATGTTTGCTATTGGAGTCAACTCCAGAGCAGAAGATTTTTTCCTTGCTATCAAGAGGCCAGGAGTTTTAACCTTAGGCTACATAGGGCAGTTTGTTATTAAACCCTTGCTAGGTTATGCTTTTGGAAATATTGCTATAAGATTTCTTCAACTCCCTGCAGCTATTGGTATGATAGTATATTAATATCTGAAATTATAAGTTTGTGCATGTTGCAATTCTGCGTCTTATTGCTTTTGCTCATGTCCATTGATGCAGGTTCTGGATTAATATTAACGTCATGCGTTAGTGGTGCACAACTTTCCAACTATGCAACGTATCTGACAGATCCTGACATGGCCCCATTGAGTATTGTTATGACGGCTTTGTCAACAGCAACAGCAGTTGTGGTCACACCTCTTTTAACCCTGGTTCTTTTAGGTAAACGCTTGCCTGTTGATGTGAAAGGAATGATGTAAAGCATTATGCAAATAGTGGTTGTGCCTATTGCTGCGGGCTTGCTTCTGAATAAGTATGTTATATTCTTGCCAGTACTTATCAGAATCATATGGATATTTTTTGTATGCGTTAGGAAGTTGCTAAAATTACTTATACACGGCACATTTGCTCCAACATTTTAGTGCAGGGCCTTTTTCAACTAGTGCAGTTTCCTTTTATTATGTTCAGTTCTTGAGTATCTGCATAAAGATGTAATGGCAAAATGTAAAATCATCAAATTACACAATTAATGAGCATAATAATTTATTAAAAATAGTTTCTGATAGGTTTTATCCCCATCTATTTAGGCATAAACCAGACACTTTTAAAGTTGATATCCTAGATGGCCTATCATATCTTCCGTGATGTGATCAATTGCCATTCAAATGATACTAAGTTTCCATATGGTAAGAATACATTGTTTAAAAGTGTGAGCAGTTTTCAACTACTTAAGAAATTTTTCTTGTTAAAAACTGAGAAACAGATGCAACTGTAATGCATGTTGGTGATTTCAAATTGCCTCAAGAACGTCACTTATAATGCATTTAAGATGAGATGTCTAATACAAGCAGTTCCAACACTTGAAAATAAACTCAATAACAAATTTAACAAACTAGATTCAAACACGACCAGATCTATTTCTCAAGCACCAATTTCAGTTAATCTCATTAGCATAGAACTCTGAAATTCTTATGTTGGATATAAACAGCAGCCTTTAGGAATCGTGTGTCTGAATTCATCGTACTCACACATCAGATCTTTCTACGCAAAAATTATCAACATATACAAATAGTGACTTCAGAAACTAACATCTTGAACTAAAGACTCATATGGCTGAATTCTCCACAAAGTTAAGCTGTGGTCCTACACATTCATGCATCCAGACCAACATATTCATAAATCTGAGTTGAAAAGTTAAAACCGAATATTCATCAATACTCCTCAGGTTGAACTTGTCAACACTTAACAGTAAGAAGGCAAGTTACTCATTGGGTGACCAAGCTAATTCAAATACCAATCTTTTTGCATATGAGGAACAAGTTTTTTCCTAGCCTTCTTACTCGGGAGGAATACCAAAATTCAATCTGTATTTGAATCTTTGAAAAGATTCACAAGGCAGGCCTTGGTAAACGCATCCCCCTTTTGATATTATGTATTGAGATGGTGAATTTTGATTATGCTGTGTTCCAGCAGATAGCGAACCTCCTCATTTGTATCTTTTTTTTATGCCATAGTTCTCATCATCTTCTGACTAGCGTTACATGCATGGGGGTTTTAAAAGATTAAATCAACAATCTTTAATCAAATGACTTGCTTTTCCATAGATCAGTCAAAGTCTTCCTCTGTTTTCCTTGTTCTTTGTTTTTTTTTGATTTTGTGACCATGAATTGGACTTACCGCTCTTTCTTGATTGGTTTGCGTTACCATTATTGTTGAGATTTTTTTATTATATCATTTATCTTGTCTGCCATACATGGCCTGATTCTGCTTGTTAACTTCGGATTTCATTTCCACCTCTTTTTCGTGCTTTTGAAGGAAATTGAAGATCATCTGAAAGTCTGGATTTGCATTTGAATAATCCAGGATTTCCACAGAATGCTGAAACTTATCTGAAAACCTAGTTATCAACTAATTCACCATCTTTATATCTGACATTGTTGTGCCAGCATTTATCAATTCCATGTGATGTATGAACAAGGGTCTTCTTACAAAATCTGTTTTTCTTTTTCTGGAGAAATTTGGGATATATTAAATCAAAATTTTATAAAAATTTACAATCAAGCTTCCCCAAAAAAGATAGGGGAGGGAGCTTCCCACCGCCCAAAGAAAAAGCACCCCCACAAAAACACCCCCCAAATCAGCCACAAAATCCCCCTCATCCACGACCGAAAAAACCCCCCTCCAGAAAGGGGGAGACAAAGGCCAAGACAAACAGAAAAACAAAAACAGAAAGGGGACCGGGACCTCGCCACCCCTACTGCTCAAAGCCGGTTTGGTAGCCTCGTACATGGGCAGATTGCCCTTTCTTGTCTGTGAAGGGTGTCAAGAACAACCATGTGCCGTTTAGAGTCCACAAAAGCCGTCGCCTGCTAAAAGTAAAGTTCTTGAAGGCTTCTACCTTCAGCACAACATCCCGGTGGAACTCTTCCTCTTGTTGGCGCCATCATTCCTCCTAGAGCTCTTGCTTTGTGTAACAGGGAAATAATCATGCTGCTGCTGCCGCCTTGAAAACTCGTATGAGAAGCCCCTGACCTTTAATAGCCTCCACGAATTCCTCTACATGAACGTATCTGGACAGTTAGTAAGTGAGGAAATACTGTTCTTTGTCCTTCTTAGATGTCACCTAAACAAGTAGCAAACAGAGCAGTCCAACATTTTTAATGAGATTTCAGGTAACCAAAACTCATAATAAATTACATTTCAACGACTAGCAAAGTATTCAAAACAAAATACAATAATTCCGGAGATAGAAGTGAAACCACCTCCTCCTGCAAAAATTCAGGGCACTTGAAGCCCATCCATGGTCTTCAAAAATTCCAAAATATGTTACCCGTGGTTCCTGATCTGCCCCTCCGGAAACAAAAGTACACTGGTCGAACAGAGCCGTTGCTGCACTTACTACCATTTACCTGTCCAGACAACCCCATAATTACTGCAAGTCGTTTCTCAGTAAATAATTAAACAGAGAAGAAAAACTAGTTAAACGTACCAGCAGTAACACATTGCTTTCTGCTCTCCGGATAGATATAGTTTCAGCACAGTTGTTGCACTTCTGTTTTGCAAGCGGTGCGTAGGGTATGATTTGAAGACAAAGGGTCCGACGGGAACCACTTGATAACTGAAGTTATGATGGTATGTGAATTTGCCGCCGGTTTTCTCTTTTTTATTTTTGTTGTTTTTTTTTCTTCTCCCCCAATTTTGGAAGGTTGAACAGTAAGGATACCGTACTTGTTTTTTTTTTCCCCATTTTTGAAAGGTTGAACGGTAAGGATAGGGTACTTACCACCGAAGTAGTAATACGTTTCATAATTATGCATTTTAATGTTGCAATATGAATGCAAAAAAAGAAAAAAAAAACTAGTTGATGTCTCTTCCAGAATAAAACTTGTGTTATTTTTTTGGATTTAATAGGATTAAAAAAAGAATTATTTTTTAATCATCACATGAAGTAGCACATTGTTCTTTTAATGAAGTTACAAACAGAGAAGCCTATTGTTGTTAGCATTTTTTTTTATTTTTCTTTCTATTTTTAGTTCTTCTTTTCAATTTTTTTCTATCTTTGCTTTGCAAAATTATTTGGCTGTGTGTTTTTTTTAGTAACATTTGGTGCTTATGTTTGAACAACAATTGATTTTGGCTTATTCTCTATTCTTTTCTTGATTAATAGCATTTACATTAAAGAAGTAATGCTTTATTTCTTGTCAAGTTATAGAGATAACCATTCAACAATTATTTCTTTCTGCTGTAGATGCATATTTTCTTTTAGTTTAACCCCCTCACTATACCATAGCAAGATAAATGTGACCCGCTAAATAAGAGTGGTCCACTAGAAAGGTGCTTCACTATAATTATATTTGAATAAGTAGACATGTGAAAAATAAATTACTTTAAAAATAATTGTTTGTTCTCTTTATTACCAAAGGTTAAGATTTAAGATTTTCTTTTTTTTTCGGCTATCTTTGTGTAAGCAAGTATCATGTTGATTTTGATGTAATGCTTGGCCTTGTTTTTTATTAATTTAATTACTTTTTACCATTGGAAATGATATGAACATATGTGATGTTCAACTACTTCAACTATATGGAACCAAGCCAATATAGTTGTCTAGATAGCTAGGTGATATTTCATTAGTCATTGTCTTCCCAATCACATCTATGTGGGGCTAATTTGTATGGTTAAGTGCAATCAATGTATATGATAATGATCATGATATTGTTGTGACTATAGCTAAAATGTTTCTAAAATATTAAAATAATCTAGCCTAAGTATAATGAACAAGTTTAGTCTAGCCTATGCATGATATGTATTCCAACTTGTTGTACACATCTTAAATATATACTAACATTGTTGGGTTACCAAGTATCCATCGCTAGGTGTACTAGGTAGTGCACTACAAGGATTACCAAATGTTAATGTGTCTATGCTTGAAGTTAATGATACTCCTGTAACGTAATTTAAGTGTAATGGATATAAAATAAAAAACTAAAATATTTTAAACCAAAAGTAAATTAAATTAAAGAAATTATTAAACTAAGCCAAGTGTTGTAGTAAAGGAAAATGGATCTCAATCTTATTATTATCATGAATATGTATTTAGGTACATAGTCAATAAAGTAAGACTTCATACAATCCACTTAGCTCATGCTACAGACACTCAGTGTTAAATTCTAACTTTTATGAGAAGAAATTATAAGAGTTTAGCTAAGCTATTAACCTAATGATACCATAAATGTAGTGGGCCGATGCATTTATATAAGCATTTATTACCTATATGTTGACACTAGTATGTTAACAAAGCTAATCATGCATTAATGTTGTGGCATTGACATTGTTGTGTTAATGCAACTAACAAAATCAAGACTCATCATTTCCTTACAATTTACTAAAAACTCGTTCTTGAGTTAACAAAATTAAAACTAGTCTATTTATAAAATTGTGGGAGTGACTTGACTAACTCCAAATAACTAACTAGAGTGTCATATTATAAAATTTATTCAAGTGCTTTTACAAAACTAACTTTGACAAAATCAAACATATTATTTGTTACAAAAATTTATGTATTTATATATACAAATTTGACTAAGACAAATGTCTTATGTGATGCTAGATAGTGGTGGCTTCTATGGTAGCTCTTGCAGTAGCTCCTCATGCCTCGATGGTTGTGGTAGCTACCTTATTGCTTTTGACTTCAATTGAAATGCATTAATTAATGCTCTTATCTTGTCCTCCTTTAACTTGGAATCATTAATTATCTAGACTAGTTTGTCTAGATTAGTTATTATAGGCACCTCCTAAGCACATGATAGAGTTGAAAACATTTCATGTGCATTGATAAACTAGGCAATGAATTGTTTGCATTTGATATTGATGAGTGGCAAGGTACCCCTATGCCCAACTATACGAATCACTAAGGTGTTACGTGTGATCCAATTGAATTCTGTAGACCTATAGTGATCTCATACACTAGTTTCTCTAGGAAGTAAAATGACATTGAGAATGTCTGTTGTCTTCCCAACTACACTTGTGAGGCTCAAGGATATGGTTTGAGTGTAATTGAGGTATATGAATTTTTGTCGTTTTATATTTTATGGATGTAATTGCCTATAACAAGAATAAAGGTAGAGGAGATTGAAAACTAATGTCTATTGCCTAGCTAGCCTAACACAAGTAACCTCCCCACTTTCCTAGACACATCTTGAACACATATAACACTGTTGGGCTACCAAACGTTAAGCATTGCTAGGTTACCAAGTACTATATGAATGCTTGAAGTGGTCATGTTTGCATTCATTAACTGTTGGAAATAAATTACTTAACTCAAATGCATTAAAATAAAGAGTGAGAAAGTAAAATGCATTAAAGAAAATATTAAGCTATTCTCAGTGCTGCAAGGATTGTCAAAAGAGTTCATTTTATTCCTATCACACTGCTGCACTTAGGTACATCAGTGCTCAAACAAAGAACCATACACACTTTAGACTCCTTCTACGAGCACATAGAAAATATTCTAGCTCTGAGGAAAATAAACTACAAGAGCTTTTCCACTCTGACTAAGAATGACCAAAAACTAACTATCAAAAATTGTTCAAAACTGAAGCCCAAGCACAACATTTATAGACTTGGGGTATACACCCCAATGTCAAACATGTGACATTAAACCAAGGCCTCGATGTTGCGTACCTGACATTGGAGTAGATGAAAAATGCATGTTCATCATACCTCCACAATTGAATGAAAACTCGTCCTCAAGTGAAGAAGAGGAAACCACACCATACAATTGAATTCCCATTTTTTTTTTGAAATGGAAACCACACCATGCGAAGACATATGCATTTATTTTGTCCAAGGGGTGTGCTTTGAATCCTCATCATTTTTTTTCTTGTCTTGATGGGAACCACACTATGCGAGGATGTATGCATTTATTTTGTTCAAGGGGTGTGCTTTGAATTCTCATCATTTTTTTATGAGAACCACATCATGCAAGGACTTAATCAACTTCCTTTATTGATTGGCATGAAATGGTAAGAAATTCATGGAAACACACATGCACCCAGGCAAACTAGAAAAGCACAAAGAATACCAAATCCCTTTGAAGCCACACCTTGTTCAAACCTTTGAGTCCTTCCTAATTTTGGAAACTACCAAAGTCATGAATTTATTATATTTTTATTAATGAAAAAAGGACTGCACATTTCCAAAACAAGAAAAACCATAGAGCGTGTGGATGGGTGGATGTTGTGGACTCATTGCCTATTACATGAAAAGAAACCATGTACTAATTATTTGTAACAAAATTCAAAGCCAAAAACCAGACACCAACAATCAAATAAAAATAATAGTACATACCACCATCAAGTAATGCATTACCAATGTACTTGGCACTTATTAACAAAAAGTTAGAAAATTACATCAAAATAAAAGAAAATAGAAAAGAAAGTGTTAAAAATTCAAGAAATAGCAAATGTGCTAACAATGGTGTAAAACAAAAATTAGAAAAGGTTAATAACATAAAAACAAAAAGATGTAAAATAAAGAATGTGTAAAACAAAAAGTTGTAAAATAAAAAAAATGTGTAAAACAAAAAATAATTTGAAAAACTGAAGAGCCACTTAAATAATTAGCATAGTTGGTTATCTTCTCCACGACTAAGTTGAAAGAAGGAGGAGATCCCAAATATGGAGCATGGTTGTCCATTTGATGAGGTGCTTGTTGTGTTAGCTAGTGTATGCTCATGGAAAGGTTTAATTTGTTGGATGTTAATCAATTGTTTGTTGTTTGGGCTCTTGGGTTTATAGATCATCATGGCTCCCAAAGGAAAAGTTTCATAAATAATGTAAGGTATTTCCCACAATGTTTGGAAGTTAGTTCATTGAGGCACATGTGTGGGGTTCTAGTAAAGAACCTTGTCTCCCAATTGAAATTTGACTTTTCTAATTTTCAAGTCATAAGGCCTTTTGCAACTTGTTAGATGATAAGGCTACTAATCGATTTTCATCTAGCAGGTTGAGATTCATTAGTCTTTCTTTTTGGGCTAGACTTAAGTCAAGGTCAAGGTCACAAGCCATTGAAAGTGTACAAAGTTCAGATTGAATAGGAATGGTAGTTTTCCATACACAAGCTCATAAGGAGAGTAGCCTATAGGAAGTTTCCAAGTTGAGTGGTAGGCCCAAAGGGCATCATTGAGTTTTGTGCTCCAATCCTTCTTATACTTACTAATAGTTCTTATTAGTATTCTTGTGATTTCCCTATTGGTAACCTCAACTTGATCATTAGCTTGGGGATGGTAAGGTGTTGTGAGTTTATGTTCAACCTCCAGGCGTTGCATGAGCTTCCAAAAAGTAGTGCTTGTAAAATGAGTTCCATTATCAGAAATTAATGCACGTGGCACACCAAACCTGTTTACAACATTTTTTTTGTACAAACCAAGTAGCAGCAGAGAATGTACAATGATGATGGCTACTACTTCTGCCCATTTCATACAATAGTCAACAACAACTATGATCTACTCCTTTTCATTTGACATGGGCATGATGGAACCCATGAAATCAATGGCCAAGATGTCAAATAGTTCTAGTGGTTAAATCCATTGTTGAGGTTCCTCGATTCAAGTAGTCATTCCACCATCTCATTGGCATCGTTCACAAGAGTGAACATAATGATGGGCATCCCTAAAGAGTGTTGGCCAATAGTACCCTGCCATCAGGATTTTGATGGCTGTGCATCTCCTAGCATAGTGTTCGCCACAAGGACCTTCATGAGCATATTGGAGAATGCATAGTTGATTAGCATCAGGGACACACCAACGAACTAGGCCATTAGCACACACCTTATAAAGGTGTCCATTGATCTCCATGAAGTTCTTTACATGGTGAAGAAACTACTATTTCTTTGATGGTCCAACCCTTGTGGCATCTCCTGAGTGAGAAGATAGGTGAGAATGTTATCATACCATTTTTTCTCATTAGGCATTTGTTCAATTATAGGCCTAGCAAAGAGGAGTTCATCAAGAAATGTATCAGATAATGGGCTTTCTTCGTCTTTTTCGTCCCATCACAATTGAGACAAGTGATCAACAACCACATTCTTAGTCCCCTTTCAATCTACCATTGTAAGATCAAATTCTTGCAAGATCACCACCCATCGTATGACACAGGGACTCACCATTGGCTTATTCATTAGGAAGCGAATGGCACTGTGATCACTGTGTACAAACACCTTATATCCAAGCACATAGTGCCTAAAATTTTCTAGAGCAAACACCACAACCATCAATTCTTTCTCTGTTGTGGTGTAGTTCAATTGTGCACCCATAATGCTTCAGCTAGCATAGTGGATGTAGTATGGTTGTTTCTTATCATCTAAGTGCATCAGCATAGCCCCCAAGGCATAATTTGATGTGTCTATCATAATATGAAATGGTCTGGACCAGTTGGATGCTTGTAGGTTTGGAGTTTCTACAAGCTTCTTTTTCAGTTGCTAGAACGCTTTTTCACATTTCAGGATCTAGAAAAAAGGAGCATCTTTCTTTATTAGCTTCACCAACAGCTTTGAGATCTTAGAGAAATTCTCTATGAAGTGCCAATAGTAGCCAATATGTCCAAGGAATGATCAAACATCTTTAACTATTTCTGGCTAGCGGGTTATTCCTTGGATGACCCTTATTTTTTAGGGTCCACCTCAATTCTTGCTTGTGAGATTTTGTGCCCTAGTACAATGTCCTCCTAGACCATGAGGTGACTTTTCTACCACTTGAGCTACGAGTTGGTTTCAACACACCATTTTAGCACTTTCTCAAGATGGTCCAAGGCTTACTCAAATGTAGCTCCATAGGTGGAGAAGTCATTCATGAAGACTTCAACACCACTACTAATATGCTATTAAAAGATGCTTAGGACCAGGCATTGAAATGTGGCAGGATCATCACATAGACCAAACGACATCTTCTGATATGCAAAAGTCCCCCAAGAACTCATGAAAATTATCTTTTCTTGGTCCTCTAGTGTAATTTGAATTTGGTTATGGCCACTATAACCATCTAGGAAGTTGTAGAAGCAATTCCCTAATATTGTGTCTAGCACTTGGTCAACAAATGATAATGGAAAATGATCCTTAAATGTTGCCATATTTAGCAACCTGAAATCAATGTAGACCTGCCACTTGCCACCTTTTCTTGGCACAATTATGAGTGGGCTAACCCACTCACTATCCACAATGGGATAAATAAACCCTACCTTGAGGAGTTACTCAATTTCCTCTTTGACAATTTACTTCAATTTAGGATTCAACCGCCTCTGTGGTTGTCATTTTGGCTTCATGGCTAGGTTAGTGTCAATGTGATGTTGGCATATCCTAGGATCAATTCGTATGAGTTTAGGATATGACTAAGCAAAAGCTACTAACCATCTTTCAAGTACCTTCAACAACATCTCTTTCTATTCTAGAGCAAGTCTTGCATTGATTATAACCAGCTTCTTATTTTTCAAAAATACTTATTCCATTCCAGTCAGTAACATTTTTAGTTCAAGGGATTCTTGTTTAAATTGATCAGGAATTTCCAACTCTCCCCAATGGGTATCATCATTTGTATCTTCAAAGAGTTGGTGATGAACTTTCTCGACTTCATCCATGCTTGTGACATACTCACATGTCAGGCTCTTAGCTAGTTTCATGTAAAGTGTGCTACTTTCTAAATCAACAGTTAGCCACTGGGTGCCCTCCTATTTTGTGGCTGCTACATATAGAAACCTTTGAATTTCTACTTCTGGTGCACACTACTTACCTGCAGAGATAGATGCTTGCTTTATGGCCTAAAGCTTTTGCACACAATTGCACTCACTATCGTTGTACGTGATGCATGAAACTCTCTTCTTTTGGATCTTTCCAAATGCTCTTTCTTTAGAGATTTCTAGGGAAAGATCTCTTATGCCCATTCTTGCATCTACAGTGCTCATCCATGCCCTTCCCATAATTATTGAGAAGTCTCCTTTGCAATTCTCCACTCTAATTGCCAAGAAATTGGCAAGATATGGCACCCACAAACAATGGTCACAATGTCTTCTACCAATTCCAATGGAACAATGATGGATTGGTCTACCAATTCCAATATGATGTTGCTCTTCTTGAGAGGAGGTAGGTTCCAGGTAGTGTACATCTCATGAGAAATCAAATTAACACTAGAATCGAAATCGAGAAGAGCCTTGCACGGTTCATTCCCAAAAATTTGCAAATAAATCAAAGGACTTCTAGGATCAGCTAATTTCCTGGGAAAGTTTCCTACATGAATCCAATTAAACACAATTTTGAGTAAGCATTATGGTATGGATCCTTGGTAGAGTTTGGTTTAAAGAAGGCTCAAAGAAATTTGATATGAAGGAAGAGGCAAGAGTAGGGTTTTCAACCATAGGTGTAGGTGAAGGCTTAGGTGGACTATGAGGTCAAAAGAAAGGTCTTTTCTTTGATCAAGCATTCAACCATGGGTTGCAAATTAATAACCCTTATAGCATTGTGTTGTTGTGGTTGAGCAGGAGGTCCCCTTACATAGGAGGAGTAGGTGGTAGCTATGTAATTAGAGGAGGAGTGTGTGTAGTGACAAGAGGAGCATAAGGATAAGAGGTGGCATCCCTTCTTTCATGTGGCAAATGAGCTCAGTAATAATCAAAAGGCTGGTAGTAAGGCTGAATATTAAAAATGTGACTGGAAGAGTCACATGGAGACATGGGCTACTGGACGTGGTAACCATATGGATTAGGCTATCGATAAGGGTATTATTGCCTTGGTGGTGCAAGCATCCATGATTGTGGTTGTTGTCATTGTTGGTACTATTCATATGATTGTGATAAAAATGCACTTGAATAATACATTTGTTGCTAGTAGAACTACCTGAGATTCCCTTGAGGATAAGGTAATCTTCTAGATGTTTACCTTTGTGTAAGTTGTGGATGTAAGACATACACCCCAGATTCTTGAAGATGTGACACAACAGGGCAACATCTCTTAGGATGTTCATATTGGAAGACATCACATGCATGATCATCATCTAATTCACTATCTGAAACCTCTTCTATTGTAGTAATTTTGCCTTACCTTTGTAATATGCACGTTCAGCTTTCTTGGACCTCCTACGCTCATGATGACTCTCTTGTTCTCTGGACTCTTTAGCGATTTGGCGAATAGTTTGAAATATACTATCCATGGAGTCTCTTAACTGATCAACCTTGTCCATAATTTTAGATTGGAATTTTTGAAGTGGTAAGGCTTTCTTATGCATCCCCTCATCAAATATGGATTCATCCTCACTATCACAGAATTGAACCTCTCTCTTGCGGATGGAAGGATCACTATTGTACTCCTCTACACCTTCTCTTTTTCTTAGTTCACCATCCTCTTTGGTGACTTGCTCTATTAACCTTTGTACCTGATGGGTAGTTAGTTTTGACAATTGCCCTTAAGCATAGACACCAAGGGTTTTACTTGTTTCATTACAAAGCTTGTCTACAATGTGGTGAAGTTGACCCAATTGAGAATAATCATGGCTAGGGAATTTGTGCATCAAGGCATAGTATTGGCCAATGGTAGCATCCAAGGGTTCATGTGTTCCTTGTTTCCACCCTTGAATTTGCTTCCTTAGGTTTGACACCCTTGAGTACATTTGACACTTATCATTGAATAACTTAAGCATGGTACTCCATCGTTTGATAGATTCTAGTTCTAAGGATTGATACCAGTTATTTGCTTCTTTGATGAGTATCCTTGGGAACAACTTCAATTTTTGCCACTCATTTTCTATGTTTTTGGAAGGCACATGCATCTTAGAAATATTTAAGATGATTCTACAGATTAGAGTTATATCCTCCTTCAAATCGAGGAATATTATTCATGTCCATCCGTTTGATCTAACTATCCTTCACATGCCTTGTTACAATTCTAACTACCTCTACAATGTTAAGCATACTTTAGGTAGCAAATAGAGGCTCATTGAGGCCTTGATCACGATGCCTATGATGTCCTCAACTACCCCTTTGGTCATAGCAGTCTACCTCTCTTGAACATTTGCACCCTTGATCTTGTCTATCCTGATGATCCCTTTGGTTATTTTGGTCCCGTCGATCATTTTGCTCATTTCGATCACCTCCATCATGATCTTGCCTTTTGTAGTCATGATTAGAGCCAAAAGAAGAAGATGATGATGAAGGGGAATAGGAAGGAGAATCAGCATCATCATGGTGCATACTACTTTCTCTTCAACGATCACAACCACGATCACGACCTTGCTTCTTATTTGCATCCTTGTCTTGACTTGCCCCTCTAGATCCTTCTTTGTCATTGGATCCCTTGTTACTAGAATTAGGATTGTGAACTATGGAGTGTAGATTCTAATTTTGACCTCCATTACCGAAGTCAAAGAGAAGATCATCATTGTATGGAAAACCCCCAAATAAGGGTTCTCCACTAGCTTGTTGGTACAACAGGAATGGAGGATCATTAAGCCCTTTTCCCTTCGAAAACTCATAGCGTTGTTCTAGCTTCCTATCCCACAAGCATTGCTTCAATGGGGTGATAATCCTTAGCATAGACATGTTCCACATTATACTCCCCATGGAAATCTTGAAGACTACATCATACAAGCATGTGATAAAGCATTGTAAGAGTAGCATGATTAGGTGACAACATAATGTTGCCCTCCATGTCACACCACCACAGCTATTCATCTTGGTGTAAGATGAAGGTGAATTTTGGCACATACTCATCAAGGTGAGTATATATGATTTGGTACTATTGAGGCTTTATCAAATGAACATTATTAGCCTTGGATGAAGAAGTGCTCTTGTGAGAAGAAGACATTTTCGGTTAATGAAATAAAAATCACAGTGTGCTCTAAGAATTGGTTGTAGTAACTTTGAAATAATATATGACTCTAAGGTTCATTCCAATGATTTAAATACTTTTAATAGGTCCTAGATAGCACACCAAACAACAAAAGGTTCCCCAGCAATGGCACCAATGATGAGCGGCAAGGTACCCCTATGCCCAACCATATGAATCACTATGCAATTCAGCTGAATTCTATGGACCTATAGTTATCTCACATACTAGTTTCTCTAGGAAGTGAAATGACATTGAGAACATTCGTTGTCTTCCCAACTACACTTATGAGGCTCAAGGGTATGGTTTAAGTGTAATTGACATATATGAATTTTTTTCATTTTATATTTTATGGATGTAATTTCCTACAACAAGAATAAGGGTAGAGTAGATTGAAAAGTAATTTCTATTGCCTAGTAGCCTAACACAAGTAACCATCCCACTTTTTTGGACACATCCTAAACACATATAGTACTATTGGGCTACCAAACGTTAAGCGTTGTTGGGTTACCAAGTACTATATGAATGCTCGAAGTGGCTGTGCTTGCGTTCATTAACTACAGGAAATAAATTGCTTAATTCAAATGTATTAAAATAAAAAGCAAGAAAGTAAAATTCATTAAAGGAAATATTAAGCTATTCTTAGTGCTACAAGGATTATCAAAAGAGTTCATTTTATTCCTATCACACAACTACACTCAGGGACATTGGTGTTCAAACAAAGAACTGTACACACTTTAGACTCCTTCTGTGAGCACTTAGAAAATATTCTAACTTTGAGGAAAATAAACTACAAGAGCTTTACTACTTTGACTAAGAATGACTAAAAACTGACTATAAAAAACTATTCAAAACTGGAGCCTAGGCATAGTATTTATAGACTTGGGATATACACCTTGACGTCAGACATGCGATGTTGGACCAAGGCCTTGACATCGCATATGTGACATCACAGCATCGACATCATACACCTGATGTCGAAGTAGATGGAAAATGCATGTTTATCATATATCAAATAACTTAATTATGTTATGCAACTATAGGTAGTCAATCATTCTTCTAGCTAGATTCTGAGTAATAGTTCTTTAATCTTTGAATCTTATCTTTGGGACCTCAAGCTTAACGTTAATTATTTCAAGCTTTTATTGTGCCTCCTTATGAATCTTGTATTCATTCTCATATAGTAGGTATGAGCTAGCCACATATCTTTCCAATTCTACTCTTGGCCTCCCAATAGTGAGCATTGGCAAATTAGCATAGCAAAGATTGACAAGCTCCATGTACTTAATCATCTCTTCAATTTTTAACTCCTTCATGAAGATTTTAGCTTTGTTGTATGCATTCAATCTATCAAATATAGGTTTTCATGCATCAACTTGGAGTACTAGAGGATTTGGACTCTCTAAATTGACAAATACTTCCCTTGTAGAATGAGCAAAATGTTAAAAAATTAGTTAAGTATCCTGCTAGTTAAAGGATTTTTACATTGTGTTAATGCTAACATGTTGATAAAGTTTCATCAATATACACCCCTACATTGATGTAACAATATTAACAATGTTGTTATACATAATTTTTAAAAAGTTTTGCTCTAATCTCATAGGAATTCATGAATAAATTTGGAATCAAATGAAAGTTGAAAGAAGGATCAACACGTAAGGACATTGAGGATAAGTGTGGATGATGAATTAGGAAAATTTGCGAAGCATAAATCATGATAATCAGGGTTAAAATATTATCTCATAAAAAAAGAGATAAAATAAGCAAAAGGATGATGCAAATAATTAATTGAATTGTGCTTAAATGATTTGAGAAAGTGGATATGGTTTATAGGTTTAATGTCCAAAAGTTATCCAACTGAATTCTCCCCAAAGCAGGCTCATGCCCAAAATGCCCTTGTATAACTATCTCACAAGGTATCTATAGGCACATTTGAGCTTAAATATCGATCATGACTATGTTGCATGCCCAAATAGCTATTGTTATTAAGATCCTACACTATGCTAAACAAAATCATTAGGCCCATAACCATAAGCAATAGTGAGGTGGAGATAGCATGAGAAAGTGATGAGCGACGAGGTACCCCTACGCTCAACCATACGAATACAAGTGGTTCACACATGATTTAGTCGAATTCCAAGGACTATGTGCGTATGTGCCCTTGTGGAACAAGGACAGGTTGGTTGATTGTTGTCTTCCCAAACTTACTTGTATGTCATGATTATATGGTTAAGTTTGAGGCATTTGATTTTTATAACTTTTATGTTTTTATGTCCTACTGCCAATAAGGGAGGAGAGAGAGAGATAACTAAGTGACTAATTTAACTTAAATACTAATTAACTAGGCTTTAAAATAATCCTAACACCAGTATCCATTCTCACTTGCTGTACATATCCTGACCTAGTGCAACACTACTGGGATTACCAAACGCTAATCATTACTAGGTTACCAAGTGTTACACACATGCTAGAAGTGATCATACTATGTGTGCTAACAATAGAAATGTAAAGTGCATAAAATAAAATAAAATAAATGCAGAAGAAAATAAAATAAAGGAAATGAGTAAGAAAGAAAATCTCAAGTGCTACAAGGATGAATCCAAGAGCTTGTCTTTATTATCATACACAAGGTATGCTTAGGGACACAATGCTCAAATAAAGATTTGTCCACACTTAGACCTCCTACTGTAGGCACTTGGAAAATACTCTAACTACAAAAATTTTGCTACTTGACTCCTAAAAGACTTCTAAAAGACTTGCCTTCCAAGACTTCCTTCCCATACTTCCTCCCTAAATTGTGCACCTTGGCACTATATTTATAGGCTTGGGAGAAACTACTATAATAATTAGAAAAACTGCCACTCTAATTTTAGAGAAACTGCCACTCTAAAAATTAGAATAAACTGCTAGAGTAACTACTCTAATAATTAGAATAAACCACTAGAGCAACCGCTCTCATCAGAAAGGATTATAGATATTGGAATGTAAGGTATGTTACCATATCCATAATATGTTCATGTGTTAATTATGGTTAAAATGATAATCATACCTATCTATCTAGGTTTCAAACCAAGTTGATACCTTTGTCAGTGATATTTCATTACGTCATTTCGAACTCACTACCATGAGACCAATGATAATTGTATGAAACCACTATTACCTAATAAGAAAAAACAAGAAATCCAATATTAAATTAATTAATTACTTAGACAATTTAGTTAAGGAATCCCAACCATTAGTTAGAGGGGTACCTTCAAGCATGGGTCACATGTCTTTCCAACCCCATAACTAATGCTAATCTCATTAATGGTGAACCTTTAGGCATGGGTAACATGTCTTTCTAGTCACATGATGAAATTTATCCAAGGGACATTGAGATTCCTAGAGGTAGCCAACCTTTAAGTATAGGTAACATGTCTTTCCAATGGTATCCCAAGAATACTTTTCATATGTGAATTAATTAATTATTGTATTATCACTATTAGAGGACTACCTTTGGGCATGGGTAACATGTCTTTCCACCAACATAGTTAGGCAACAACTCTAATTAAAGAACATGATTTCATCACAATTAAAACATGAGTAATGGTATAACCACATGAAGTAGTAAAACCCATTCAAAAAGTATATCCCTTAATATCACATTCATTTTCATTTCTTCTTGATCCTTTCCTTTCTTTCAAGGAATAATGACCATGAGTTAATTTTAGTTTCATGTAAGAAGAATCATATTACTTCCATGATAAGGATTTCTTATTCATATAAACTAGATGGGTGAATGATGTGGTCTTACTAATTTACACAATCATTCTTTCAATATCTTGATAGCATAGAACATAGTTCAAATAGTAAAGTTGACCTTTACACAAAAGCAATAATTTGTATATTAAACATTCAAAAATGATTCAAAGAGAACATTAAATATACAAATAAAATGATTCTAAGAAAATGAAAATTTATGAGAAGAGGAAAATTTGTAAGAAATGAAAAAAAATTAAAAAACACTGTAAACTAAAAAGGTGTAAAATGAGTCCTCACATGGTGTTAATTTGGATGGGTATCTCCCTCATGACTAAGTTCAACTGTGGAGGTATACAAAATATAATATGTATTGGAAGTGGTAGAGATATCTACTGAATACATGGCTACTTGGGACTCCATAAATGATTTGACTTATTTCAAGTTGACTAATATGAATTTTTTGGTGCAATTATGATGATATATTTACATGAACTTAAATTTAAATATAGAACATATAATATAAGGTCCTTCCCATAATTTTTAGAGTTTACTATAGTGGGGTTCCAATAGGGAACCTTGTCTCCAAGTTGAAATTCTACTTATCTTATTCTCGTGTCATGTCATTGTTACATTTCAAACTTGTGTACTTCATTCATCATAAGGGCTACTCTCCAATTTTCATCTAGTATTTTAAGATTTACATGTCATTATTTTTATTCTAGGCTAATATTAAGATCATGTTTGCAACTTGTGTTGAGTGTACATAGCTTGGATTGTATAAGAAGTTTCAATAACTTTATGTACACTAGTTTAAAAGGGGATTAGCCTATAATAAGTTTCTAAGTAGAGTAATAGGCCCAAAAGGTATCATTAACTTTTGTACTCAAATTTCATCTATATTTGCTAATTATCCTAGTGAGGATTCATGTGATCTTCTTATTAGTTACTTCAATTTGACCATTATCTTGAGGGTAGTATGGTATAGTCAGTTTGTGTTCTAATCCTAAGCATCTCATTAACTTTGTTAAAAATAAGTGCCATTGACACATTAAACTTGTTTACCACCTATTATTGAAATAACTTAGCTACTATTGTTATAGTACAATCTATTATCGCTACAACCTCTACCCATTTTATGTAATAGTCTATAGCAATGATGATGTAGAACTTCCAATTAGACATGGTTGTGATGGGACTCATGAAATCATTTTTTTCATGAGTCAAATAATTCTAATGGTTGAATTCATTATTGTAGATCTTCAAGTCTTGTAGTCATTCCACCATCACATTGACATATCTTTCATAGAAATTGGTGAATAGATGGGCATTCCTAAAGAGTACTGACCAAAAGTTCTCTACCATGAGAATTTTTATGACCATTCTTCTTCCTACATAGTGGTCTCCACACGATCCTTCATAATCATCTTAGAGAATTCTAAACTAATCTTCCTCTAAAGAATACCATCACATCAAGCTATTTGCATAGATTTTATAGAGATTACCCTATATTTCCATGTAGTACTTAGCTTAGTGTAAGAACTATTGCTTTCTATGCCTATCCCATTTAGTAGGAACTTCTTATTTAAGTAATTAGGTAAGGTAGTCGACACATCATAGCTTGATTACATCATATGTTATCATTGTTCCCTTTGTGAATAATAACTCATTAATAAATTGGTTAAACACTGACTCTTCATCAACCTTGTTACCCCATCATAACCAAGATAAGTGATTAGCTATAACATTCTTGATTCTCTTTTTTTTTTATCATTGTGATATCAAACACTTGTAAAATGATTGATCATCATATGATACAAGGTCTAACTATTGGTTTATTCATCAGGAATTGTATTGTGTTATGATTAGTGTGCACATAACTAGGTATCCAAGCACATAGTATCTAAATTTATTTAAGGAATATACCATGGCAATCAAATTCTTTTTTGTGGTGGTGCAATTCATTTTTGCACTTGCAATACTCCTACTTGCATAATTAATATAATATGGATGTTTCTAGTTATCCAATTATGTAAGCACTACTTCCAAGATGAAGTTGGATGCATCAGTCATGATGTGAAATGAATTGGACTAATCAAGATATTATACAATTGAATTTTTCATCAAGTTTTATTTTAAGAGCTTCAATGCACAATTTTATTCCTTGGTCCATTTAAATAGTACATTATTTCTCATTAATTTCACCGGTAGCCTAGAAATTTTAGAAAATTTCTCAATGAATTTATGATAGTAGCTTGTGTGTTCAAGGAAAGATTTGACATCTTTTACTGTCTATGGTTTTTTTGTAATTCCTTAGATAAATCTTATCTCTTTTAAATCTACATCTATTCTTCTTTTTGATACTTGATGTTCTAGAATAATACCATCCTAGGCTACTAGATGGCTTTTCTACTAGTTGAGCTTAAGATTGATCTTTACACATCACTTAAGCACTTTAAATAATTCAATACTAGCTCAACATTCAAACCATAGGTAGAAAAGTCATCCATAAAAATTTCACATCATTTTTAGATTGGTACTAGAAATATTAAGAACAAGATGTTGAAATGTTGTAGGGGTATTACACAAGCTAAAAGACATATTCTTCTAGGAAAAAGTCTCTTAGAGACTTGTAAATGAGGTTTTGGCTTAATCTCCTAAGACTATTTGAATTTAATTATATCCACTCTAGCCATCTAGAAAGTTGTAATACTTGTGGCCTACAATAGTATCCAACACTTAGTCTACACATGGTAATGAAAAATAATACTTGAAAGTTGCCATATTCAACTGCCTAAAATTAATGCAAATCATTCATAGCCCATATTTTTTGGGTACAATAACAAGTGGGCTTACCCACTTACTATTTGCTATAAGATAGATGAATTTAAACTTTAGGAGCTTTTCTACCTTCTTCTTAACAACTTTCTTTAGTTTGGATATAGCTATCTTTTGGACTTAATGATTAGAAATTTGTAGATTCTATATTGACATATGTACATATCAAGCCTTGTAATTTCATCATATGATTAGGTAAAGACTATTAGCCATTTGTTTATCACCATCGGTAACTTCTTCTTTTGTTTCTTTATGTGTTGTACATTCACAATTTTTGGTTTATCATTCTTTAAGAACATATACTCTAGTGATTCTAGTAGAATTTTAAGTTTAAAGGGATCTAGTTCAGATGTCTCTAAAATTTCTAACCCTTCCTATTCCATTTCTTCTTCTTAGTAGTTTTCTATGTTGGAAATTTGGCGTCTAACTTACTTCATTTCATCAAATTTATCAATGTAGATACTTGTAAGGGATTCTTGGAGTTTCATGTACATAGTATAATTATAGCTTTCATTTGAAATCAACCACAAGATGCTATTTTTTTGGACTATTGTATATAAGTACTTTTGCATACTCTTTGATCCTACACATGATTTACATGTTGTAATAGTTATATGTCTAATTGCCTAAATCTTCTACATGTAGTTGCACCTTGTGTCACTATATGTGATGTATGGTATTCTTTTGTTTTCTATAATTCTGTGCTTATTCCTTTTAAATATTTATAAGGATAATTCCTTGATTCCAAGCTTAATATCAATTGTACTTAGCCAAGTTATTCCCATAATGATGAGAAATTTTCCTTTGTAATTGTCCATGTGGATCACTAGGAAATTAGTGGGGTATTACTAGCCACTAATGATGATCATAATATCTTTAACCAATCCCAAAGGAATGGTGATAGAATAGTCTACAAGCACCAATATGATATTGGATTTCTTAAGAGGAGGTAAGTTTTAAGCTTTGTATATCTTTTGTGAAATAAAATTAACTTTGAAACCTAAGTTTAGTAGATCCTTGCAAGAAGCATTTTTTTGTTACGAATAATAAGTAAATTAGAAAACTTTCTAGATCAATTCTCTTCCTAGAAATTTTTTCTAACTTAATCTAGTCAATAATTACATGGGGTAAACATGAAAACTTATACATTAGAAGAAATTTAGTTTGAAGACAGCTTATGAAGTAATTAAGAGGTTTCGAGCATAGGCTTCATAGCCATGGATTCTTCCATAGGTTTAAATGGGCTAGTAGGTCTAAAGAATGGTTGCTTCTAAGGCTTGCATTTAGAACCACTTAAGTTACCATCCATTTTCATGTTTATAGCTTTTATGTCATTTCATTTGGAGTAAGTTACAATGGGTTATAATTTTATGGTTAGCAATGCTAGTAAGGATGAGAGGCATAAGAAGAAGATTGAGCTCATATAGTGACATGTTTTTGATACTCATGAGGATAATAGTGATGAGAAAAAAAATATGTGGTAGATCCACTTGAAAATATAGGATATTGGACATAATATCCATAAGGATCAGGTTGCTTTTAGGGGTGTTGCTAACCTAGTAGTGGGATTCCTCATGACTATGAATTTTTCCATTGTTAATAGTACTTTGAAGTTTGAGGTAAGATCCTACATGAATAGTACTATTACTAGTAATAGAGGTACTTGTAGTTGCCTTGAGAATAAGATAACCTCCTAGGTTTCTACTTTTTGACAAAATTTGGATTAAAGGCATAAATTCAAAACTTCTAGAGATGTGACATTATAGGGAATTAATCCTTAGGATGTTCATATTGGTGAATGTCACAATCATGATCTTTTGATTCTAAGTCTACAACCTTTTAAGCTACAATGACTTTTCCTTTTAGCTAGTTATAGTTCTTTCCTACATCATTTTTCTTTCTCTTGTCTTAATCCTTGACTCTATCTTATTCTACTTTCTCCTTCATAATATTTAATGTTATTGGAACTTTTCATCTATTAAGTCTCATATGTTATCAAGCTTCATTGAGATCTTAGTGACTAATGTTTGAATGAATGGGATTTTTCTTTCTACCACTTCCTGTACTAGTGCTCCCTCATCTAGTTCATAGGGAAGAGCTTTCTTTTTGTGGATAGAGGGATTCCTATTATGCTTTCCTACATTTTCGCTTTTTATAAGTTCTTCTTCCTTCTTTTTCACTTGATTAATTAATGCTTGAATCTAATGAGATCTCATTTTTATAGTCTTTGTTGGGCATAAACCCCAAGAGTTTTTCTTATTTTATTTTTGAGTCTAGCTATGATATGGTGTAGCTATTCCCTTTGAGAAAAGCCATGGCCTAGACATATGTGTAGTATAGAATAATATCTATCCAATGTTACATCAAGGGATTCATGATTACCTTGTTCTACTCATGGATTTACTTTTTCAACTTGGATACTTTTGAGTACATTTGATACTTATTTTTGAATAACTTTAACATCATTCTCCATATTTTAATAGAATATAGTTCTAAGGGCTAACACCAACTTTCATCTTCTTTAATGAGTATTTTTTGGAAGGGTTTCAATTTTTTCCATTTATTCTTTATGTTTTATAGGGTGTAAACATCATGGAAGACTTGTAAATAAACTTTTGGATTTGCATTATAGCTTTTCTTGAACTTAGGGATGTTTTTTATATCTAGCCATTTGATTTAGTTATACTTCTAATGCTTGGTTGGAATGTAGATTACTTGCATGATGTTAATAATTCTTATAGTAGTAAGCAATAGTTCATCATAATCATCATGCTTATCATAATCCATCTCATGATCATGATTTTTTAATGTTACTTGCTATGCCTTAATTAATGTTGATGTCATGCTTCTTGATCATATCTATCTTCTCTTCTACCATTTCTATAATGGTCTCTTCTATCATCTTTAACCATTTCTTCTATCATTTCTTTTCCTGCCTTCATCATATTCATTCTCATCATAGCTCAACAATGAGGAAGATGAGGATAATGATGGAGAACTAGAAGGGTTATGCTAGCTTGTTATTCTTTCTTGATTCCTTTGATGTTCTCTAGGTGGCTTGTTAGAACACCTAGGCTTGGAGGTGGCTCATGTTCATTCCTTTCCTTAGTTACTCATTAAGATTAAAAATTTGGAGTTTATTCATGTCTTATACATTAAGAAGTGGAGGATTTCAACAATGAGATTAGTTGATTAGTAGTTTGCATTCTTTTTTTCTGACTGTGATGTTAGTGGGATAGTAGTTCTCTTTTTCTTGTAAGCTTCATGACATGACTCCATGAAATGGTATTTTCATTGTTGGGACTCAATGGATGGGTAAAGCCTCAACATTTTATTAGTCACCATATAATCTAGAGTAGATACTTCAAGTTTCACTTTCATTAATACTACCATAAGCATTGATGGAACTGAATGATCAAGCTAGAATACAATGTTGCCTTTTAGGTCCATCATAGTTGTTCATCTTGGTGAAGAATGAAAGTGAAATATGAATAGTATGGATCCAAATGCTAGTAGAAAAATTTCAATTATTTTGGCATCTCATCATAAATCTTAATAGTCTTTTAATATCCCCTTACTATGTCTTGAGTAGGTGGAGAATCTATCTTACGAGAAGGAGGCATATTATAACTACTAAGTATACTTTAAATAAAATAATATTATTTCTAAGTGATAAATCATTTTGTGATCTAACAATAACTCGTAGATGATTCTAACTATATAAAACAATAGCAGCAAGTTTCCTAGCAACAATGCCAATGATGAATGATAGAGTCGATCCTATAGCGAACTATATAGATCATAAGCATTCACATGCAACCTAGTCGAATTTTATGAAACTTGGCTAGTATAGTTATCAAGATAACTAGGTAATAGATCGCTAACCTCTATCTTTCCAATCACACTTATGTGGGTTTAGTTTATGAAATGAGATGAAATAAAGCTTTATTATGTGCAAATACCCATAGGATTTATTGGATAGATATTACATTTTTACGAATAGTAAAGATAGACTCTATAAATTGACCAAGCACTAATGGAGGCATAAAACATAA
Source organism: Gnetum montanum (assembly GCA_015680685.1). NCBI lineage: Eukaryota > Viridiplantae > Streptophyta > Gnetopsida > Gnetales > Gnetaceae > Gnetum > Gnetum montanum. Next base: position 900,654 of record MNCI01011145.1, on the reverse strand, counting down.
ATCAAACAAAAATTTTATTGTAATGTTATAATACTATATCAAATGAGTAGTCATAGCATAAGAGAGAAACACATAATTCATCTTCAAGGACTTCTAATTTGCATAACCTACAAATGTACTCTTCTTGGGAGAGTTGAATCCATCTTTCACTCTTAATTTTAAGATGATGAGAACTTAAGTGAAGCTTGTTGATAGCATTTTGATACTTGATTGGAATAATAGTTGAGAGATAGGAAGATTCTACATCTATTTTATTAGATCTAATGTGGTGTAAATAAAATTATTTCTTTCCTTCCATACTAAAAAAATATTTCTATTAAATATTTTTACTTGACTAGTTTGTGAATATGCTTAGAATTTTACTATATGCCCTCCCAAAAGATATTCCATTTTTTCAGCTATTGCATACCCTGAAAATACCAACCAAAGTCTCATGAATTGTTAAGTACTACTTTAGAAAATTTATCTTGCCTTGAGATATGCAGACTATGAGTGTATGTAATGAATTAGCATAATGCTGCTACTTCTAAAGATAATAAATCATATTCACATAATAATATTAGGTAAGGTGTTTGCATCTTCACCTTTACATCATCGAGAATAAAAGTTCTTTGCATGCTTTTAATATCTTTTCAAAGTTTAGCATTGAGCTTGAATCCCCAAACAACATGTCCATATAATATAGTAGGATAGATGATAGTATAAAAAATTTATTTTCTGATATTCTAGGCCTAGAGTCTTAAATCCTTGCACTTATTTTCAAAAGCATATAGAGCCTTAAAATATCTTGTTATTTTTTTCTTTGATGCACTTCCCACACATAAAATTTTCCATATAAATGAAACCCAAATATTTCAAAGAATCTACCATTTGCACATTAGTACCTCCAAAATGGAAGTTATAATAGGTATCTCCTGTATTCTTATATCATCAATTTGGCTTTATCTACATTCACTTGAAGACCAAATGAATGAGAATAATTTTCTAAAATTTTCAACATATTTTACATACCTTCTACATTAGTGGAGATTAAGGCAACATCATCTGTGTATAAAAGAAGATTCATTACTTGGGATCCAATTTTAATAACATGACTATCTTGCCCATTGCACAACCATTCTTGCATTTCATTAATAAAGATACCAAAGAGAGTTGGAGAAAGTGGACAATCTTGCTTAACTCCAATTTTCATTTGGAATTAAAATTTTTCCTAGAATTATTATTTGTAATTTTAATATTAACTTCTTTATACAATCTTTGAGTTGTTGTAATCAAATCTAAAGGGAGGCCAATTTTATGTAAGTGTAAACATAGTCTTGAATGGATCACTAAATCGTATGCTTTTGTAAAATTAAGAAAATAAATAAAAACTTTTTTATTAGGCATTTTTGTAAACTTCATGCAGTGTTTAAGAGTAACTAAGTAATGAATAGTGATGTGATTTTATTTGAAACCTACTTGTAATGATGATGTTGCAATCATAGCTAACATGTTTTAAAAATATTAAAATTCTAATATAGCCTAAGTATAAAGAAAAACCTAATGTAGCATATGCATAAAGTATTCATTTCCAACTAACCATATACATCCTAAACATACATTAATATTGTTAGGTTATCAAGCATCCACCATTGGGTATACCAAGTGGTGCATTTCTAGGATTTTCAAATGTTAAGGTGTTTATATTTGAAGATGATTATAATCATGTTGTGTAATATAAGGACGATGGATATAAAATAATTAACTAAATGCTTGAAAATTAAAAGAATAATTAAAAGTAAATTAAAATTAAGAAAATTATTAAATTAAGCCAAGTGCTATAATAAAGGAAAATGGATCTTGATCTTACTACTATCATGAAATATGTTTAGGTACATAGTCACTCGAATATGACTTTGTGCAATCTGAATAAGAAAACACTTTGTGAAGAGATCATGTCTTTGTAAAGGCTATGGAATCATTGCAATTACATTTTGAGCTTGTTGGGATCTTGCGGGGTTGAGTGTTTTTCTAGCAAGAAAACACTCCAAGAAAAGATCAAATATTATAAAGGATGTGGTGCTTTTTAAGCCATTTTTGAAGGAACAAAGTCCAAAGGTATGCAAGGATTTTATCCTATGAGTGTGAACGTACCCAATTTGGGCAACCATGTAAATTTGAGGATTAAGAACTTAGAAGGAAGGGTTGAATAAGTTTTCCAATTCTAACAATCAAGTCACGAAGAATGGCATCCAATTTTTACATGGTTCCCCAACTTGGATACATTCAAACTTAGAGGGTAGAATCCTTGCTTACCTCTAGAATTTGTTCCTTTAAAAGGTGGTTTAGATGGTACCGGAACCTTTATAGAGACATGAGCTCCAGAGTGTTTTGTAGCTATAAATATAGTCAACCTCGCAAGGTCCCAACAAGCTTAATGAAGATGCCTTCCCACAAGAAGTACATCAATCCCTTAGGGCTTACAAAGGAGAGAAAAAGAATCAATGAAGGAGTATAACTATTTTTACAAATTTCATGTACTTTGGCACACATATAATAATTTACAAGAAATCAAAAAGGATGAAACAATGAGGAACAAAATCAATTCTTTTGATGTATACAATGATTAATATTTCAATGTGTAGTTCTCTCTCTCTCTCTCTCTCTCTCTCTCTCTCTCTCTTATTTCCCAAGAATTCCACTTTGTTTTATAGCCTTTTACTTTTCAAAAACTCCTCAAAATTTGTGCAACGACTAGGAAACAACTAGTTGGGACATCCCATTTAAGCTTGAGATGTCTCTAGGAAAATAGTCCCATAGAAAATTGGGATGTTCCACTTAGGACATTCTAGTTGGGATGTTTGTGCAACAATTGGAAAGTCTACTATTTTAATGGGATGTCTAGCTTGCAACTAAGTATTCACCTCTAGGACATTTGTTGACCTTCTAGGACATCCAAGAAGATGCTGAAACATCTTTGTTTGACTTATATGCATCATTGAAATCTTCCATCTAGGTTGAGATTTCGTGTCATCTCAATGCAGCTCTTATTTTGACATCTCATCTTTGTTTTTTGTCTCTCATTTAGTGTCATCTCAATGCAGCTCTTATTTTCATGTCATCTCAATGCATCTCTTATTTTCGTGTCATCTCAATGCAACTCTTATTTTCACGTCAGCATCCGTTCCCACTTACTGTACACCCTGAACCGATGTAATTGTGGCTACCAAATGCTAATCATTACTGGGATCACCACACGTAATGCACATGCTCGAAGTGGTCGTACTGAGGCACTTAACTAGGAGGAACGGGTTGAGAGAATCTATCTAGCCTAAGTGCAATGAGCAGCCGATTCCTTGATTAACCGTACACATATTCCGTGCACGACTACCACTAGGATTACCAAGCATAGATTCTAGATATGCCACTGGGTTACCAAGTAGTCACACGAGATGCTCGTAATCAAGTCGTACTCATACTGCATGCGATGAGCAGCAGATTCCTTGACTAACCATACACATACTTAGATGCTCGTAATCAAGTTGTACTCATACCACATTATAGGAAAGCAATAAATAACACTTAAATACAATCCTATTCCATGCAAGGTTTATCCAATCAAGTTCGTCTTTATTACCATACACAACTTGTGTTTAGGTATAATGTTGCTCGACTAAAGATCCGTTCACTCTAGGACTCCAACTGTGGGCACATGGAAAATAATCTATCTCTGGAGTGATCAAACTGCTAGAGTTTCCTACTTCTAAACCAGGATGGGAAATAAGGGGAGTGCCACCTCTTATTTATAGATTTGGCGGCAGACTACGATATCACGTACGCGATATCACAGGGGAAGACGCGATATCATGGCCCATGCGATATCGCATCTCATTCATACCCCCATGATTGAATGAAAACTCATCCTCGAGTTCCTTACAATAATATCGGGAAGGTATGGAATTATTGAGGGAAATGGAACTAATGGGATGACATGTGAACGAATCATCATTACAAGACTTGACAAAACTGGTGTTCATGACAACAAGGGTGAACACCTTATTACAATGACATCAGGCCTTAATTGGTAGCTAAGAAAGAGAGAGAGAGAAAGAAGTGTTGCTGTTGCCAACGCCAAGATTGCTCCTTCGTTGTCCATCCATAAGCGCACCATCGATCTTGCTCCTTGCATAGCTTCTGTAGCACTGTTCCATTCCATGTGTTTGCTCCAGATCCAATCCATTGTTGTATGATTGCCATCTACACACACAACACAATCTTATATTACCAAGGGTAAATGAATCATCATGTAATTAATACCTTACTTCGGTGTAGGTTCATTGGCTAGGTTGTGGTATGGCTAATACGGATCTGGGAATATATTAATAAGGACTGCCAAAGGTGTAGGGGTTAGGAAGAAAATCAAAAATTTTGGGGCTAGGAGAAAATTGAAAAAATTGGGCCCTGTACCCCCATGACTAATTGCAAACCTCCGGTAGTGTTAGAATGGAGAAAGAAAAGGAGTAAGAAAGAGACATAAAAAGGGATAACTGAAACATCGATTAAGTGGATGTCCAGATGGAAATGAACAAAATGAAATTAATTGCAAAAATGTTAGGAAAAATAAGTTAACTAATGCACCAAATAGGAATGTTAGTGGGTCCTCCCCAAATCAGACTCATGCCCTTAATGCCCTGACAATCCCACATTCAAAGAGTCCATAGGCTTCGGGAATGTCATTTGGAACAAGAGTTAAAGTCTTAACCGCAAGAATTTACTGAAAAGAAAACAATGCATCAACCAAAATATATACACTAATGATACAACTATTAATGAGGTGAACCATGGAGAGAAGGATGAAGAGGAAAGAATGAAAAGGAATCCCAAGGACAAGGTGGTGTACAGTCCCTTGTGTGTGTTATGATTAATGTGACTTGGCACATCTCATTCCAACTCTGGCCTCAAACAAACCACATCTAGTGACTTCGCATCAATGCATTCAGCTAAACCATCCACTTGGATAACAAGGATGCATCTTGAAAGAGCCACCACCATTCCGACAAAACAAAGGAGAGAAAGGGAAGCGAGAAGGGCCTTAGTTAGAGGGAACACTTTTGGTTCCATAACCAATGCTTGTAGCCAAATTTTATTTCTTCTAAGGGGTGTGCTTTGAATTCTCACTTCGTTTTTTTTTGTGTTTTTATGCGTGAGAACCACACCATGCAAAGACTTCTTATTTTTATTGTCTCAGCTTCCGATAGCTGGGTAACATTGGAACGATAAGAAAACTCAAGAAGAAAACATCCAAGCACCCAAGAGAACGGCCAACACAAAAGCATCAAATTCTCTTGAAGTCACACCCTTTGCAATCCTTGAGTCCTTTCTTAGTTTGAGAAATACCCAGTCACCAATTCATTTAAGTTCTTATTAAGAAGGGATTGTACATTTTCAAGCCGAGAGTGACCATAGAACTTGGCAGATGGGTGGATGGAGTGAACTAATTGTCTACCATAAAAAAAGAAACATACCTTAGTATCAACATTGTGACTTAAAGGTAAAAACCAAACATTAGCAATCAATATGAAAACAGTTCATAACATCAGTTTGAACACTTATTATGGGACAAACTTACAGGGTGGATCACACACACACACACACACCAAAAAGTGGAAAATTATAACGATGATGTAAAACAAAAACTAGAAAAGTTAAAGAAATTTGTAAAACAAAAATTAGAAAATTAAAGAAATTTGTAAAACAAAAATGTGTAAAACAAAAACGTTGTAAAATAAAAACGTGTGAAACAAAAATCAAAAAAGAACTAAGGGCCTCATATGATTAGCATAGGTGGCCATCTCCCCCATGACTGAGTGGAAAGGAAGAGATCTGAAATAATGAGTGCCTATTTGAATTTCTAAGAAGTGCCCAACTTCTCCCAAATGATCATCTTAGATTAAGGGGTGGAAGTTGGTGACGCGCATATTCCAATGTATCTATGCCTTCGTTGTTGGCATGGGTTTTCTCAGTTCATTCCATGCATATTATTCTGCTCCTTCTAGTAGCTATCAACCACGGGGTGTCTACTACTTCTTGTGTGGTTGCTACATACAGGCATTCTTTGGTTCAACATTTCTTGGGCATAGTTGTTACATGGAGGCATTTCCTCCATGTCATCACCCGATGAATCACTGTATGTGATGCATGGAACTTTCCTCTTCTCGATCCTTCCACAAATGTTTATCTTAGAGATTTCCAAGGAAAGATTGCAGATCCTAAGGCATGCATCTACTGTACTTAGCCATGCCCTTCCCATTATAATTGGGAAGTCCTCTTCGTTGTTGTTAACTTCGATCACTAGAGAATCAGCTGGGTAAGACCAACCACACATAGTGGTGATGACGTCCTCCACCAATCCCAAAGGAATGGTGATGGACTGGTCTACCAGCTCTAGTTGAATATTTCTCTTCTTAAGTTGGGGTAGGTTCTAGGCGTGATACATCTCTCATGAAATTAAGTTAACTCTGGAACCTGAGTTAAGAAGAGCCCTATGTGGTTCATTCCTGGTGATCTGTAAATAGATTAAGGGACTCCCAAGGTTAGTTAGTTTCCTGGGAAGGTGACCTACCTTGATCCAGTCAGTTACGGTATGCATTAACATAATCGTATGCGTTAAGCTCTAATTTTGGACAGAAGGATGCTCTGAAGTGTTAGATGGTGGAGGAGTGTACATGGCCTCAACCGCTTGTTGTTGCGAGAGTTTGTCTGGGCTTTTGGTTCTGAAGTAAGGCCTTCTCTTTTTACAGTTGTTAGAACCAACAGTAGGTTGGATATTTACAGCTCTCGCAGCATGACGTTGCTACGGTTGAGGAGANTAAAGTACTCCTGAACTTGGTAGTGACGATTGGGGGTTGAGTGACCCATAGAGTCACTTGGAAAAATCAGCCGCTGCACATAATATCCATAAGGGTCAGGCTGCCGGTAAGGGTACTGATGTTTCGGCGATGGCATCCCCCATGACTGTGGGTATTGCCACTGCTAATGCTGTCTGATGGGCTGTGGGGGAGTTCCACTTGGATAATATGTTAGTGGTTGGTGGAATTGCCTTGGGTTACCTTGTGGATAAGGTAATCTTTGGGGTGTTTGCCATTGGTTGAGTCTTGGATTAAGTGCATACACCCCAAACTCCTGTAGATGTGAGATAATGGGGCAACATCCCTTAGGATGGTCATAGTGGCAGATCTCACATCCACTGTCATCGTTTGAATCTGAATCTACAACCACATCAGAGTTAGTGATTTTCCCCTTACCCTTGTTATGTGCAAGGCCTAAATCTCTCCACTTTTTCTTACCTTTGTCACTACTTTGTTCTACCTTAGACTCTTCTACAGTTTTTAAGATGGTTTCAATTTTAGAGTCTAAGGAACTCCATACATCGTCTACCTTAGCCACTATTTCTGTTGTAAATTTTTGGATTGGCAAGGTTTTCCGGTTCAGCAACTCTTCGAGTGGTGACCTATCCTCTTCATCACAAAATTTCACTCCCTTCTTTCGAAGGGAGGGATCGTGGTTGTACTCTTTCGTACTTTTCCTTTTGCGTAGCCCACCTTCTTCATTTTCTACTTGCTCCAACAAGCTTTGTACTTCATGGGCTCTAAGTTTTGATAATCACCCTTGGGCATAAGTCCCAAGGGTTCTTCTAGTTTCATGCCTTAGCCCATCCACGATGTGGCAAAGTTGATCCCGCTGAGCATACCCATGGCCCGGGCAATGATGTAACAATGTGTAATAGTGGGCCATGGTAGCATCCAAGGGTTCGTGATGACCTTGCTTTCAGCCTTGGATTTGCTTACTCAAATTGGACACTTTGGAGTACGTTTGATACTTTCGTTGAACAGTTTTAGCATTGTACTCCACCTCCTGATGGTTTCCAGTTCTAAGGACCGGTACCAGCTCTCTGCTTCTTTGGTGATTGTCCTTGGGAACAACTTAAGTTTTTGCCACTCATTTTCTATATTCTTTAAGGCACAGGCATCATGGAATGCCTGTAAATGATTTTCCAGATCAACATTGTATCCCCCCTCAAATCGTGGGATATTTTTAATGTCTAATCGTTTGATCCGACTATCCTTTAAATGCCTTGTGGGAATCCTAACTGCCTTTGTTATGTCAAGCATACTTCAGGTTGTGAGTAGTGGCTCATCATGATCGTCTCTTTCATGACACCTGTGATGTCTACGTTGTTCCCTACTCTCCCTATGTCCTTGTCCTTATCCTCTCTCTCGACTTTCTCGTCGAGGTCTTTCATCTTTCTTACTTTTATCCTCACCTTTATGTTCATGGTGGCTGTGCCCAGATGTGGAAGGAGAGGGTGAGTGATGTGAAGAAGGGGAAGAAGAAGGGGAACCATCGCCATGACGATGTTTCTTACCTTCTCTTCGGCTGCTACGGCGCTGATCGTGGTGACGATCAAAGTGCCCATCCTTAGCATAAGTGGTTTTTCCCTCTGTAAAAAGTTGGTGTTCACGAGCATCGGAACCAGGGATATGTATTGTTGATCATAGATTCTGATACCCAGCCTCCTCACCATCGTTAGGAGGGGGAACATCATTTGTTAAAGAACCCGTGATTAGGGGTTCCTCATCTCCTATTTCCCTAAGGACGTGCGGGACCTTGCCCTTTAATAGTGCATGTTGACTCTCCTACCTTAAGTCTCTCATATGTTGGGCATCTGTGGGATAATAATCCCTCATGTCAAAATATTTCGCAATGTATTCAACATATAGTTCTTGCATGCTAATTTGTGCCAAGGCACGGAAAAGCATGCGAGAGATTGATCGATCTGGGGGTAACACGATGTTACCTTGCAAATCTCTCCACCACAGCTATTCATCTTGATGGAGAATAAAAGTAAAATTAGGGATATACTCATCAAGATGAGTATATGTCATCTTATATTGTTTAGGACTTGGTTGATTTTGGTTATGTGTTTTATGTTGCTGATTGTCTCATGTATGGTCCTTAGGTGGTGAGTTGCTCTTATGAGAAGAAGGCATGTTTATCGGTGTGCTAAATTTACCATATATAATTTTTCTGTTGATTAACCCGAAGGTTCGTTAAGGCTCACAATGATGTGAGAGATATCCATCCCTATGTTTTATTCAGTGCATAAACACTTAGTCCCTGGCAATGGCGCCAATGATGACTAGCGAGGTACCCCTACACTCAACCATACGAAACGAGCGTAGCATGCATGACCCGATTAAACTCCGTAGACTAAATGCCTAAACGCCCCATGGAACACTTGGGGTTAATCATTCGTTGTCTTCCCAGACTTACTCGTTGTTGTCATGGTGTATGGTTAAGTAAGTCCGAGGTATATGATTTTTATGCTCTTTTCTGGTTTTTCTCCTATGCTAAAGGGTGAAGGGTTGAGAGAACTAACTAACCCTAACTAAGGACCTAAGTCTAAATTAACTAGCGTCAGCATCTGTTCCCACTTACCGTACACACCCTGAACCGATGCAACTGTGGCTACCAAACGCTAATCGTTACTGGGATCACCACATGTAATGCACGTGCTCGAAGTGGTCGTACTGAGGCACTTAACTAGGAGGAAAGGGTTGAGAGAATCTATCTAGCCTAAGTGCGATGAGCAGCCGATTCCTTAACTAACCGTACACATCTACGGTGCATGACTACCACTGGGATTACCAAGCGTAGATCCTAGATATGCCACTGGGTTACCAAGTAGTCACACGAGATGCTCGTAATCAAGTCGTACTCATACCGCATGCGATGAGTAGCCGATTCCTTGACTAACCATACACAGCCTTAGATGCTCGTAATCAAGTCGTACTCATACTGCATTCTAGGAAAGAAATAAATAATAATTTAAATAAAATCCTATTCCATGCATTGCAAGGTTTATCCAATCAAGTTCGTCTTTATTGCCGTACAAAACTTGTGTTTAGGTACAATGTTGCTTGAATAAAGATCCGTTCACTCTAGGACTCCTACTGCGGGCACATGGAAAATAATCCATCTCTGGAGTGATCAAACTGCTAGAGTTTCCCTACTTCTAAACCAGGATGGAAAATAAGGGGAGTGCCACCTCTTATTTATAGATTTGGCGGCGGACCGCGATATCACGTACGCAATGTTGCAGGGGAAGACACGATATCGCGTACGCGATATCGCGGCCCATGCGATATCACGTCTCATCAACAATGAAACAAGATGATCAATGTATTGTCTTGTTATAATTACTTTATGATTCATGCGAAAATATTATTTAAAATATTATTAGTACAAGTACCTCTTTAGAATTTGATAAAGTTGTAGGATGGCCAATAATTGAAGAACTTCAAAGAAAGTGATCTAAGCTTGCACCTACTAAAGCATTGGTAATTAAAGGACCAAGAAAATAATAATTAAATAAATACTTTAATAAGAATAATTCTAAATTCAAGAAAGTTATTGAAGATGCTCTCAAGAGAACATCAAAATATTGAAACTATGGGAAACATGGCCACCTGAAGAAGGATTGTAAATTTTCAAAGAAAAAGGAGAAAGATACTAGACATGTTTCTTCTAAGAGAGATGTTGATGAAGAAATAATAGACTTGTTTATAGTCATAACTGAAGGTAAATCTAATTATAATTATTGAATATTGGTTCACAAAGTTAAAGTGTTTCCATATTTATTCTCGATGACTTAATGTGGTTTATGTATTTGACACTCCTTTTTATTAATAAAACTTCCCACAAAGATAAAGCGTCGGATTTGGACTCAGAGTGTCGGATTGGGACTGGGTCACAAAGTTAAAGTTAAAAAGTGAAAACAGTGCATAAGAGATGTTTTTAAAACTGAAAAAGAGGGAGATAAAGCTTGAATCTCAATCGATCGAGCCACGCTATTCCTTCCAATCCTCAATGCTGCTAGACTGTGATTTACGGATTTGGCATGTTTTAGTTATGGATAGATGATGCAAACTCGTTACACTCTTACCCATTAGATGATCATTTAGTTTGTCCATTTTCAAGGTGGAGTTAATTTTCACGATAAAATTTCATCATCAATGTTAATTAATCATTATCTTAATTGATAACCATTTTAAATATTCAATTTTCTATGAGTATATGTCATTTTACTTTGGTTACAATAGTTTGCACTACTTAAATAATTATTTTTACTTTAGCTGGAATTATCAATCAAGTTTATCTTTTTTTTATGCCCATAACTTTCACTTTACCAAGATCCTAAAAACTATATAATATTTGCTTATTAATTTATGGCTTTCTTAGATATTTTGTGAGTTATAGCATCTTGGTAACAAACTATTTTTAAGATTTGTTGTATGTTGTTGATTACTATTTTTAATTTGAATGGCTACGCTAAGTGATACTATTTTTTTTGTGGATTTGGCACCCATTATCCACACTATTTAGAAAATCTTATGCTTTGTTTCTAGCACTAATTCTATTTATGTTATGTTTATTTGGTTGGATATGGAACTCATGATGATAATTTTTCAAGATGTTGTTCTCACATATAGGCTGTTCAATTACTAGCATTATTTACATGTTATTCCTGTTTTGATGTTTATTATCTCGTAACTATTGATGATGATTCTATGATTTATATGACAAACTAAAGTGGTAATATTGATGGCATGATACAATTGATGATGAAATTATGGTAGAGTTAGCATCAAGAATGAGGTTAGTTGATTACTAGAGAAACTTGAATGTTAAGTTACTACCTTTGAGCTATAGAAAATGAGGCTATCATCTTAGGACCTAACTCAAGGGAGAGAAATATGGTATGTTAGATAAATCTTTAGATTTTACTATGTCCAAAAATTCAAAGGTTGTTTATTGATAGACATTTGACATTAAAAATTAAATGGTGCAAACCCCAATCACAATAATAGTTAATTCCCTTAGAACACAACTTTAATGGAGTCAAAAGATAACGAAGCATGAACAAGATAGGACAATTATTTATTCAATTTTAGAATTAGAGTATAAATGCTAGAAGTATAACACAATCAAGGATCTAGAATAAGACCCAAGACAATCACCTCTTACTATCATAATCATCAAGGTAAATGCTAAAGGTGAGCAACACAATGTAACCTAACAATTGAGATACTCTTCTCCACTCAAGAGCTTCTAATGATATGGAAGATAGGGCTCAAACACTATTGAAGCATCTCTGGTCTTTATATAATCTCAAGTGACCATTTGTGGCTTTTAAAATTTTTATTCTTTTTCAAAAGTACAAGCACCCACAAATCACAACCACTTGCATCTCACAAACTATGACAAGACTATGCCTCATAGCTCTTCACACTGGTAAACCATGCTAATTTCTTATCATTGTTTCTTCTAGGATTGCAACAACCAGTAGCTTACAATTTATTGGGTACAATTAGACTACAACTTGCACTCTCAATTTATTATCTCTTGTGATCGCATCAGTCTTGGACTATAATGTAGAACATGAAACAGAAAAGATTTACCCTTAAGCAACCAACTACAGTAGCTCACAATTACATATAGGGGCCTCCTATGAGTCACAGTGGTGTTGTAGTTGCTTGCCTAACCTATATAAATAAAAAAATCACCTCTAAAGAGAAAACCAAACATAATTATTTGACTCCTATGACTTCGAAGAATATTGATGATGCAAAATATAATAAAATTATGGGTTGCTATCCTCATCATTTTCCTTATCCTTAGAAAAACACTTTGACTCAAAGGGGTTTCACATTTGGAATGGCATCAAGCCCGCACATACCCAAATCACTTTCAACAATATACCATTCATTCCCAAGCTCCTCATCATTTCAATGGAATAGGTACTTATGTCTCTTTCTTTCTCTTATTATAATAGCCTATGTTCATTGTATAATAATTGGCTTTCTAGACATGCCTAATGTGGCACCTTCAATTACATCTTTGAGAACCTCCTCATTATCCTTCAAGTCTAATACAAGTACCTTTCTATAGTATGAAGTTATATCTAAAACATTAAAAATGCCAGAAAAAAGACAAATCATAAGGAATATTGAGTTCATAGGCATTGTCATTGATCTTGGCCCTAATTTAAAATAGATCAACTCTCCTTGATTTAAGCTTGATTAGGTCACATTCCTTAATTTCTTCTTACCTAAATGAAGCCAAACATAGCCATTAACTTCAAAATTCACCTTCCTCTTTTCCAAATTTTTATTAATAGTAAACTCTTTTTCCTTATTTTTAAGCTTTGCCTTTACCTGCTTATGCAGGTTTTGCATACTTTGCACAAAATCTAAATTGACATGAGCAAAACCATTAAATTTTATCAAGTTATCTACCATTTTAGGATTATACTCATAATTTACCATAAATGAACTTTTATCAATGTTGAAATGAAAAGAGTTTTTATAGCTAAATTTAGCCTAATCCAAGACAATTTCTATTCTATTTAGCTAATCTTCACAAAGACATCTCAAAATCTTTAGCAATTATTTATCACAACCTCTATTTATCCATTACTTTGTTGATGAACCATGATATTGAGGCTGCGATATTGCATCCATGATATTGGGTTTGCAATATCAAAGCTCAACAAGTGATATCGAGCATCCGATGTTAGGACCCACCTCATTGCCTATAAAGAAGAGGTAGGTGTGCTTGGTTTGCATAGTTAGTCTTAGTCCCTTACTCGAACTCTTGCAATTTTCCTTCCTTAGAGTTAGAATTATTTCTAAGTGTCCACAGTAGGAGTCATAAAGTGAACAGATCCTTATTCGAGCATTGTGTACCTAAGCATACCTTGTGGCTAGAAATAAAGATGAACTTTGTGATAAAGCTTATAGCATTCAAAATAACTTATTTAATGTTATTTACAGTTATTTAATGCTTTTTAGTTAATGTTCTCTCTCTCACCTTGTTAACTCTCCCAAGTAAGCACACTCAGTACGACCACTTCAATCATGTGTGAAACACTTGGTAACCTAGTAACGATTAGCGTTTGGTAATCCCAAGAGTGTTGCACTAGTTCAAGTTGTGTATAACAAGTGGGAATAGATGTTGGTGTTAGGACCAGTTAGAGCATAGTCGATTAGTTAAATTAAATTAGTTACTTAATTAGTTCACTTCTTCCTTTGTAGCACCAGGACATAAAACATCAAAAAATATATAAAAATCATATACCTCAAGTTTACTTAACCATACAAATGCACTATACAAGTAAGCTTGGGAAGACAATGATTGACTAACCCATCCGGATTTTGTGAAGGCACATAAGCACTTAGTCCTTGGAAATATCACTCATATTCATATTCATATGGTTGAGCATAGGGATACCTCGCCACTCATCATTTGTGAATGATAGATACTTAAAGTGAACAACTTGGTACCTAAGAACTTCCACAATAACCTCCAAAAGTGACTTGTGAATCTCACATCTCTATCTCTCACAATGTTTAAAGAAATTCCATGTAATATAACATGCTAGAAAAACAAATGAGTAACATGAGATGTATCATTGCTTCTTTTACAAGAAATGAAATGTTCCATTTTGGAAAATCTATCCACTATAACAAAAATAGAATCATATCCAAATTATGTTTTTGGAAGTTCACACATAAAATTCATAGAAATACTCTCTCATGGAGAATTAGGAATTAACAAAGGTAAATAGTAACTAGAAATACCTCTTCCTTTAAATTTTTGACAAAGATGATACTCCCTAACAAAATTATTTACATAATTTCACATACCTAGCTAGAAAGAGCTTTTTGTAGCAAGTTTATATGTCTTGGTCTTACCCATATGTCCAGCCATACCACAAGTATGCTTCTTATACAAAATATTTGATTTAAAATCATAATTTGGCACATATATGTTATCATTCTTGGAGATAAGTTCATGCTATAGATGATAGTATCTACACCTATTCACTCTACTAAGTAATGAAGTATTGGGATCCTTCTAAATCTTACTAAAGTCATCACCATCTTTATACAAAGAAGAAAAAACCTTAAGTTCCTCTACTTGTGCACATACTACATTACTTTTTTCACTTTTGTGGTTTAGCACAAAGTAAAAATCTTGGAGAAACTCTACCCATTTCATATGCTTAACACTTAGCTTCTTTTGTGAATTCAAAAATTACAATGCTTGGTAATTATTCAAAAGTAAAAACTCACTTCCCAACAAGTAAGGTCTCCAATGTTTAATAACTTGAAGTATAGCATACAATTCCTTTTCATAGACACTATACTTTTATATTGATTCATTTATCTTCTATAAGAAAAATGGAATGGTCTTATCTTCTTAGGATTAAACATCATTAACCTCAAGTTGACTTGCATTCACCTCCACTTCAAAACGTTTGGCAAAGTTTGGAATGGCAAGCACCAGAAGACTACAAATTTTTGTATTCAAGGATTTGAATAATATCTCTTCCTTATCATCCAAAATAAAATCTTTACTTTTTTTCAAATAAGAAATAATTGACCATGTAATAGAACTAAAATGTTGAATAAATCTCCTGTAAAAACTAGCCAACCTAAGAAAAGATCTTACCTCTCCAACATTCCTTAGTGAAGGCTAATCTCTAATTTCCTTACTCTTATTAGGCTTGTCCTTCACTTGGTTTTTGCAGATGGTATGACCCAAATATATACATTTAATTTTGAGGAAGTGGAATCTCTTCACATTTACTACTAACTAAGCAACATGTAATTTGAAAAACACTTTCCTCAAATGTGATACATGCTCATTTTCATTGGAATTGTAAACAATAATGATCAACATCATCATCCTAGTCTTATCATAATAAAATAGGGTTAACTATATGAGCTCTTCTTTGTCATTTTTCTCTATGAAATGTTAGGTCTTTGTTTATTTGGATTTTCATCAAATCATCTTCAAATGTTTGTTTCCATGTCTTCTTTGGCTTTCCTTTTAGTGGCTTTCCTAGAATAGTGATGTAGTAACTTTGTTTATTAACTCATTATTTGATCTGCTTTGCACATGTCCAAACTATCTAAGCTATCATAGATGTTTATATTATGTAGTTTATCTCTTATGGTAACATTTAACATTCATTAAAGCATTTCCTTTTCTTCAACATTAATATATTATTTATGCCTCTTTTGTAATGTCTAATGTTCAACACCATATAATATAGTAGGTTTGATTATTGTCCTATAGAATTTCCTCTTTAATTTTATTGGTATTTTTTTTATTACAAAGAACATCACTAGCTTAAATCCATTTTGACAATCATACCTCAATTCTATTTCTATATCTTTATTAATTATCCTATGCAACATAACTATTTATAGTGAGAGACGTTTTTGCCTTGAGTTGTCACTTCTATTTCACCACTATTTATGCTATTATTAAAATTAAATTTCATATATTCTACCTTATTTCTACTAATTTTTAAGATTTTTGATTCTTGGGAATGTCTCCACTTCTCTAGTTTAGAAGCAATATTTTCAAGAGTTGTATCCACCAATACAATATCATTTGCAAATAGCATACACCAAGGGATTTTATCTTGTATCTTCTTTGTTAATTCATCCATAATAATGGAAAATAAGTATAGGCTAAGTGCAAACCCTTGATGTAGACCTACTACAACTGAAAAATTTGATGTTGTTCCACAAGATGTTCTAATTTTAGTGGCAACTCCTTCATAAATTTCTTAAATCACTTTAATATATTTATTATGAATGTTTTTCCTTTACAAGGCCCACCAAATAATATCTTTAGATGTTCTATCATATGCTTTTTCCAAGTTAATGAAAATCATATGTAGATCTATTCTATGTTTTTCAAATTTTGTCATCAATTGTTATATTAGGAAAAAAAAATCTCTACAGTTGATTTTCCTAGCATAAATCCAAATTAATTTTCTAATACTGTTCATTCAAGGCTAATATTTTGCTCTATGACTATCTTAAAAAGCTTCATAGTATGGGTCATTAGCTTGATCACTCTATAGTTTGCATAATTTTGTACATCTCCATTATTTTTTTAAATGGAAGCAATAGAGATTTTTCTCCAATTGTTGTATATTTCTCCATTGTTTAAAATTTTCTTAAATAAGTATGTGAGCCAAGAAACTCCTATATCTCTTAATGCTTTCCAAGCTTCTATAGGAATGTTTTCTGATCCAATAGCTATTCCATTTTCCATCTTTAATAAGGTTTTTTTCAACTCAAAAAAGGAAAGTTCATTAACCAAACCAAAATTTAGTTCTTCTTCTTAGATTTCTTCTCTTGGAAATTTTTCATTTAATAATTTTTAAAAATAAAATTTCAACCCATTTAAAATTTCATTATCTTTTATTGAAATTATTTCATCTTCTTCCTTGATACATTTCACATGATCAATGTATTAGGTGTGTTAATTTTAAGTTTAAGACACCTTCATGTTGTAACAGTTGCCATGTTGACAAATTATTCTTGGCATGTTAGCTGAAAATAACAACATCCAAAGTATGTAATATTTCAAAAGAATACGTAACCACTCATATCCAGTTTGGTCATGATTAATTATGGATTATAACTCCATAATTTGGTTTTTACCCAAAGCATGATATTATGACAACTATATAAGTGGATACTTTGTTGGTCTTCAAATCACATCTTCACCATATCAAAGGATGTGTGAGGCATAATTGAAGTTGACGTCTCTTCCTTTTGTGAAAGCTTGATCTAAGCTTATTGTAAGTCTCAAAGAAAAGAAGACTTGGATTTCTAATGCTTGGTATGAGCTGGAGTTGTTGTTGGAGTTTTTGTATGCTTTTCCCATGATACTTGTAATGATGGAAAATGTCGATCGTTGGAAATACCGAGCGAAGATCCATGTACACAGTCTTAACCACGGATCCGTGCGAGGGCCGTGTTGGAGAAAACAGATCCGAGGTGCCCTAAATGGTCTTGTCGATCAAATAGGGACTTATTTAATCAGTAAATTATTGAATATTGCGATAATATATATTTTATATGTATATTTCACGAAATGAATTAATTCGGTGAATCTTAGAAGGAATAGAAAATAATGTAAAGAGCTTGAAATAACGATAACATCAACGCGACAAGGAAGATCAGATTTAGAAAAGATGCGTAATTCCAAGATCTATGATTTGACTCGAAAGCTGAATATATTTCATACAACGTTCCAATGGTAGACTTCGCTTATCTTTGTGCGAAGCATACACAAAACAACAAGAAAACTATTTAAAAGGGAGTACAGAATGAAGTTTGATCTACCTCATAAGCCAAAAGTGGAATGCAAGGAAGGTCAAGCCTGGATGTCTATTGATCAACTTTTTCTAATCAATAAACCTTGCCAATCGTACTAGATGATCTCTTGATCTCTGATCTGCTCCTTTGCTCTTGGTAATCTTTTCTTAAAGCTTCTAATGATCGTGAACGTTCTCGCCAAAAGACTAATTGCTCTTGTTGCCAATGCTCAAACAATGCCTTATGTCTTTCAAAAGAAGAAAAATCCCCCTCTCCCTTTTCGTCAACTGAGGTATTTATAAGTTCAACATCACGTGGGAAGGCACAGCCTTGATGACACGTGTCTCAAACTTTCAAAACGCCGTTGACTTGACAATTTTATGTTGAAGCTGGTCATGCCACATTACGTTTTGGGGGGGGGGGGACAAAGTACGCTGTAAACCACTCCTGCTGAAGCTGCCTCATGATTACACTGCGATACGCTGATAAGCGTATTGCTGCATATGGATAGCAGGTGAGTGTCTAGTACTGCCTTAGCTAACTCTATATTACACTTGTTTACGCTGCATAGCGTAGCAGAGCGTAATAGAGCATAAAAGTAGTTAACTCAAGATGCTTTGCGCTTATTTACGTAGAAAAGCGTAATGGAGCGTAAAAATAGTCAACCTCATAAAAAGTTACGCTTGTTTATGCTTCGTAGCATAATAAGCGTAAAGCGACCAATCTGCAAAAAAGAAGTCAATCTGCCACGCTCCTTTGGACTCTGACTTTGACTTCCTCGAAGCTCATTACACTGCTCTGTGTAATGGAGCGTAAATTTAGTCCTGAAGAAAAGACTTGGTGGAATATGTGGCAAGTCATAGTTCGCCGCTTAGGCCTTAAAATTTGTCATATTTGCCGAAGCAAGCTACCTTCCAATATCGCGATACATTAAGCAGAATTACGCCGAGCGACATCACGCTATGTTGTGTAATGTGGCGTAAAGAGAGAAAACAAAACAAAGTTAGAATTTTTAAGAAACTTGGAGACTTGATGCTGTGCGCCTCTTTGCCTTGTTCTATCTTCTAGATTTCTGTTGCAAACTTTCACCCGAATCGTGAATCTTCACCCTAGGCCAATTCGCAATTTTCACGGTGTTTCAATGGCCCCTCTTTGTTGACATTTAGGGGGCTTGCCCGAAAGATGTCGACAAAGAATATGAAGCACCAGATGGGTAAAAGTACCAACAACGTCCATCGATGGTTACTCAGGTGTCGCTCTGTCAATCTGGAAGTGCAGAAGTAAGAAAAATTGAAGATAAAGCGGTGCAGGAGGGAATGCTTACAGAGGCAAAAAGAGAGAGGTTCGGGGAAGACTCAAGTATGTGAGTATGGCTTTTTGCACATAAGCAATCAGGCCTCCTCCTATGATTGCATTTTCATGGAGTTATACCGTCATATTGTAGATAAAGGGGCTTGCCTGGACAAATTGTGTTACGTCTGCACGGCTTGGATGAGTTGTGTTTCATCCATTTTGCCGACTCCCCCCTTTTTTTTCTTGGTGCCCACTAGGCGAGTTGCATTGCACCAGTTCATGGACTTGATTGTAATGTAGATGCGGAAAGCGTATGTTGCATATTCACATTTTGTACAAGGAAAATAGATGGAATGGCCAAGGAGGGGAATAGGAATAAGAGGTCAGATTATGAGGAAGACAGGGTTGCACTCCTAAGTAGATAGGCTAACCTAAGTGGCCATCTCAAAACGCTGTCTGTACTTCACTGCAATGGTGAACGTACTTTTGAATGACGTCCTCGTAGCAAGTAACCTGTAATAATAAAAGAAAATAGAAGACACCATTGCTCAGCCAAATCGCCGGAGAAGTTGTTGAAACAAGTACCATCCAGGGTGAGAAAGAGTGAGCAGGCCATGGGTAAGGGACCATAGCAAGATGCCAGGGTCTCAATGTTGATGCTTAGCCCAACATATCATCGCCAAAAATTAGACTCATCGCACCCAACTGGTTATGCAAAGAACCAGCTAGGTGAATTTGTGAAGCTAGAGTCTGATAGTGATGATGAGCGGAGATCCCCAAGGCCGTGGTTGATGAGAACTCCCTTGGGGCTCCAGACGGTGAAACTAACCTCTCAGAGGTGCCACCGCTAAAGTGGGTGTAGTGACAACGTCTCCAAGGAATCAGTAGTATGCCTTTCAGCATATCCGAGGAATCAGCAAAATGCCCGCGAGGTAGCAATGTTGGGGCTGTCCCAACATCCCACCCCATTCGTTTTGCAGCTGCGCAGAGACGTTTACGCTCACTTGATTCATATGTTGGCAGTATGTGGGTTTCAGTTTTAAGTCCTGGTAGACTGTTGTTGCTGGTTTTAAGTCCCAACAGACCATGGTCCCAGTTTAAAGTCTGGGCAGACTACCGATGTCAGTTTAGCATTGTGGCAAATGCGTTCAGGAAATGCCAGTTTTACGTCGTAGCAGACGATTGCAATTTTCCAGTTTTACGTCGTGGTAGACGATCGTTGCCAGTTTAGCATCGTGGTGGACACGTGTAGAAAGTGCCAATTTTATGTTGTAGCGAACAATCATTGCCAGTTTAGCGTCGTGGTGGACGCGTGCAGAGAATGCCAGTTTTATGTCATAGCAGACGATTGTTGTGCTTGATGTTAACACTGGATATGCAACTAGATGTAGTACCGCTTCAAGTATATATGGTTCACGGGGTTTGATAACTCATTTCCGTTGATATCTGTTACCTTGAATGCACCGTTGCCATACACACCGGCTACTAAGAAAGGGCCCTCCCAGTTTGCAGAGAATTTGCCTACTGGTTTGTGAACGGCCTTGAGAACCAAATCTCATTTCTCGATTGGACATTGTTGAAGATTATGATGGTGCTTCTACCTCTGCTTATCTTGATACTTTTTGATGGTATCAAGCATCTATATTCACTTCTCCTCTACTGAGTCCAAATCCATGATCTGAGACTCGGTGTGTTGAGCATCATTTATAATCGTGGAGAGGACCATCCACAGAGAAGGAACTTGTAATTTGAGGGGTAGCACCACCTCAGATCCATAGACTAGGCTATAGGGTGTATTGTCTGTAGTTGTTCTACATGTGGTATGATACGCCCATAGCACATAGAGGATCTTTTCGTGCCATCGTCTTTTGTTACTACTGAGCATTTTCTTAAGCAAATTA
Source organism: Gnetum montanum (assembly GCA_015680685.1). NCBI lineage: Eukaryota > Viridiplantae > Streptophyta > Gnetopsida > Gnetales > Gnetaceae > Gnetum > Gnetum montanum. Next base: position 879,230 of record MNCI01011145.1, on the reverse strand, counting down.
ATAATGACCTTATTCGTTACTTCAACTTGACCATTCTCTTGTGGGTAATAAGGCAAGGAAAAATATTGTTTGATACCAAGGCTATCACAAAAAGATTTGGTTTCCACACTACTAAATTATGGCCAATTGTCGGTCACGATAGTCATCGGGAGGCCAAATCTAGTTACGATGTTATCCAAAATGAAATGGCAAACCTGTTGAGATGTGATCTTTTGCAAAGGGATGGCTTCAACGCACTTCGTGAAATACTCGGTAGCGGTGATTATGAAGCTGTGCCCTACGGAAGATTTTGCTGCGATAGGCCCTATAATGTCTAATCCCCATCATTGGAAGGGCCATGTAATCTGAGTCGTGTGTAGTTCCGTAGGTGACACATGTATAAGGTTCGCATAACGCTGACACGTGTCACACGTTTTAACCTTCGTAAGATAGTCTTTTTCCATATACAGCCAATAATACCCTAAGCGACGGATTTTAGCTGCCATGGCCTGTGGGGTTACGTGTCCTCCGCATAGTCCCTCATGAACTTTACCGACTATACATTGTGCTTGGTCTTTGTTAATGCAAGTAAGAAATACTCCATTGAAAGAGTGTCTACAAAGGGTACTATCTCCTATGATGACATATTGCCTAGCTTGCTTGCGGATTTCATCTTTTTGTGCATGCGTTAGCTCGTGTGGTGGTTAGCCATGCAGGAGGTAAGTTTTAATGTTATCATACCATTCTAGCGTTTCATCTGCGAGCAGTGAAAATATTTGCGTCATCTGAATGATAGGATCTGCACACTCTATCATTAAGACGGGACAAGTGTCAAACAGGTGCGATGACACATTTAATGCTAATGTAGCCAGTGCATCGGCTAGCATGTTGTCATTTAGAGGCACGTGTTGGGCATCGATTACTGGGAACTGTTTCAGAAGATCTTTAGCCATATCGCAGTAGGGCTATAAATGTACAGCCTTGCAGACGTAGACTCCTATGATTTAATTTATAACAAGCATTGAATCGCCCCTAATCACCAGGTGTTGAATGTTAAGCTCTCTGGCTGTTAATAATTCCTTGAGGAGCCCCTCGTACTCTGCCACGTTGTTCGTACAAGGGAAGGTCAAGTAGTAGGTGTGCAGACGTACATCCTCAGGTGATAGCGTAATGACCGTGGTGGCACTGCCGCCTCTAGCAGTTGAAGCTCTGTCAAAATGTAACATTGCTTCGAGGCCTATTAGAATAGGGCTTAGACTATGTATATGTTCGTCGGGAAATTCAGGCTCTATCGTTGCCTGACTGTCAATAGGTGATGTCATTAGTTGGTCTGCTATCGCTTGGCCTTTCGTGGAAGATTGGCCAATGTAATGCAGATCGAATTCTGCCGTGATAGCTTTCTAACGAGCTATCCTACTATTTTCATATAGGTTGTGCGTAATAGCTCTTAGGATGTTATTCTTATAGATTATATTGAATTTTCTACGGAAGAGATAGTGTCAGCACTTTTTGAGCGCAAACACTAATGCTAAACAATTACGCTCTACTTCATTATACCTCGTTTCATACGCACATAGAGCATGACTCAAGTAGTAGATGGGTACTTCTGATCCATCACCTCTCTTTTAACAGAGTAATGTAGCTAGGGCTACGTCTGAGGTTGCAAGGTAAATGTAGAACGGTTGATCCCTTTGTGGTGGGAATACTATTGGCAAGCATTGAAGTTCTTGTTTCAAGTTGTCAAATGCACGCTGACAATCATATGTCCATTCGAAATTAACCCCCTTTTTAAGCAGATGCTGCATAGGGTGTAATTTATCTGTTAATCTCGAGATGAACCACCTGATAAACTATAACTGCCCTTACAACCTGCGTAATTGCTTGAGATTTGTAGGGGGTGTCAACTCAACAATGGCCTTGACATTGTCAGGGTCTACTCGTATGCCAGTTTCTGACACCACAAACCCCAGCATGCGCCTGGTTTTGACCCCGAATACGCACTTCTTTGGGTTGAGCTAGAGGTTGTATTTAGAGCATCTTTTAAGGACTAACTCCAGGTCCTCTGAATGATCTTCCGACCTTACAGACTTAACAGCTATATCGTTAACATAATCATTTAGTCTTCCTAGGAGATAATCACTAAAGATGTACATCATAGCTCGTTGATACATAGCTTCGGCATTTTTTAAACCAAAATGCATCATAGTGTAACAAAAGGTCCCTAGGGTGTCATGAATGTTGTTGTCAGTTGGTGTTCTGGGTTGATGCGAATCTGATTATAGCCTGAAAAGCCATCCATGAAGGATAAAAGTGCATGCCCAGCGGTTGTATCTACTAGTTGGTCAATACTCGGTAGCGGGAAATTGTCTTTGATTGTGGCTTTGTTCAAGTACTGGAAGTCTATGCAGATGTGTATCCCTCTGGTCTTCTTAGGGACAACTACAATGTTAGATACCCAATCTGAGTAATTGACCGCGCGGATGAAACCAGCCTGGTACAGTTTAGTGATCTCATCATGTACTGCTAGCGCAACTTTTGGCTTAATTTTCCGTGCTTTTTGTCGAATTGCTTTAATATGGGGGTCTAGAATTATGTTGTGTTGTATTAGCCTTGGATCTAGTCCCAACATATCTTCATATGACCATGCGAATACTGTGACATTATTTTGGAGTACCTATTTTATATTGTCATGTGCCTTTTGGTTCAGTAAAGAACTAACCTTAAGATTTTTGTTCTCACCTTTATGCGTAACCATAGGGACCTCGTTGAGGGGGTCTTTGGTTACATATCCAGCCTCCAGATCTAGTGTGCACGTCAATTGTTCTAGCCAGTCTAGAGACATTTTCGACATGGCTATGGTTGTGTCATTGAAGGAAAGGTTAGTTTCTACTAGTGTGAGATCAAATTGTCTAACAATTCCCCCATGTGGGCCCATTAAGGCTAGGGGTGCAAATAAAGTTGCGTCCATTTGCCAACTATCCTGCAAAATTGCCAAATATGAAAGTGATTAGGAAAATGCTAAGTTAAATGCTGCAAGTATTAGCGTATGATGCTTGGTGTAGTTTGAAAAGGTATGGTATGACATTGCCGAGCGTGAAGAGCTAACTGAATTTTGAATACCGTGAACAGCCTATAATTAATGTGACCCGATTACGAAGTGAGAAGGTGTAGTAGTTTAAAGTCATTTCAGACCATAATGCATGCGATATCTGCCACCTTAATGCCTTGATCTTTGGGTTCCAGCTCATGCTGACACCAGCATTTGGGCAAGTCCCGCTTTAATCGGGCGTCAAGTCAGTTAGTCTTGCATATTATAAGTAGGCGGTTCTTATCGAAAACAGGGTGTTGGCTATTGCGAATTTGAATTCAACTGTCGTAGAGAGAGAGAGAAAGAATAAAAGATAGTAGTGCGTTATTTGTGAAGGTTTACAGAACTGTAACTATGGTGCTGAAGGTGAGAGGAAATAATGCCAAATTGGTTGAAATTGATGAAGTGTAGGGGAGTCTGCAGCGTGCTTCGTAGGCCTTGGTCGAAGTACGAGATGTTACTCCCCTGAATCGGTAGGCCATCTCACACTTATTTGCATTGATTTTGGTGATATATATATATATATATATATATATTGAGTTATCTGTGTAAATTATAGTTTTGGGATATAGACCTTGTATTAAAACAAGGGTTTAGATAGCAGTATTGCATCTATCGCCATTGTCTGAGACAGACCTTGCACTGTTGCAAGGGTTTAAGAGATTTTAGCTGCATGGCTAAAGCGTAATTTGTAGTTTTCCTATAGTTTTCCTAAGCATGCAATGAAATCTAGATTTATTCTTTTTTCTGATGGTAATGTGTTTATGTTCTGTACAACATAATGGTGAAACCTATCCTAATTGTTTTGGACATAGTTGGGGTTTTGTGTTTTATAAACCCTCCGGCAGCCAATGTTCCTCCCCCTCAAACTCACCTACAGGGAAAGGCAATATGGTTCCGGAAGGGTGCGCTGGAATTCTTGCAATTTTTTTTGTGTAACTATAGCATCATTGTTTGGTCACATTTGCCGAGCGATGTGGCTGCAGCCATTTTGGAAAATGTGTTAATCGGTTCTACACAGGGTGTTTTGGCTTTCCTGACAAATGGAACTATTGATACTGGTCGACCTCAAGACAACGAACTTAGCACCAAAGGATTGAGGAATTTAAGTTCGATCTGGGAGATGCCAAGATTTAGCTGCTATCATGCTTATAACACTTTGTTCATAGCCCTTCATGTCTCAACCTACTTTCATAATCCACTGGGCACGATGTATTACTCAGGCGGGTAAGTCATTTTACTTGTGGTGATGTTAATATGTTTTCTAATGTTTGAACTTGTAGAGCATAGGATAGTAATGCGCTATATGATATAGGTTCTTCATCAACAAAAATGGGTTATTGAACAATAATGATACATTGTCCCTGACCGAAAGGGCGATAAATGAGTTTACGTCCACTAGCAATGTATGCACCAGTGTCATGGGAAAATGGCCTTCAAGATTCCTAAGTATCCCACCCGTTACTCCGATTCTTTCAAGAATTGTCAAAGCCTTGGATGGTTACATGAGGAATGGACTTTGAACCCACCGCTCACCCTCGCGGACGTGCAAAGGAAGCTTCCCCCATTTCCTTTTCCATTCGGACCTGGTAAGGTTTCGTCGTTATAATTAGTTATAGGATATTATTGTTTGAAATGTTGTATAACATTGTCTTTGCTATCTTGACTTGTATTATCAGTTAGGGAATCTTAGGAAGTTACCATCATGATTTCTGGCCATGAGGCAACCCTCCTCTTCCGTTACGGTGACATAAAGGAAGCACAACGCTGGCTCTGCCACGTGGTGGCCCTAGCTGCGTTGGTTACTAAGCTATGGGAGGCGAGGTTGATGCATTTGTTCTTGGCTGTAACCCTCAATGTCCCTGCAAGTGAAATGCTAACCCTAGTCAACTCCTTCAGCGAGGGGGCTGAACGTCTTTGCATGCGCGTGCGTAATTTGCGTGTACATTTTGACATTGATGCTCAGCTATTTACTGACCTTTTCGGTGTTCCCTTTGATGGTCTTCCCATAGAAAAAAGGTCAAGGAGAAGCCTCAAATGTCAAGAAGAGCTAGAGGAGTGGCTGGGGACTAAGAAGGACACGAAGGGGATTCCTTGTGAAATGGCCAAGTTAGAGGTTGCCAAGACCATTTATCCCCTCTTCCAAGCCCGGGCCTTCCCCAAAACACTCTCATAGGGGAAGTTCTTCACCATAGAACAGACCCGTATCATGCAAGAGGTGATAGAGGAAGGGACCCAATTTGACTAGGCGAGCTATTTCGTTGAAGGGTTACACACTGAAAAGATCAGGCTTCGCCACAAGCTCGAGTCCCGTTTCAGTGTGCACTTCACCTTTTTCATAGCTTGCCTCCGACATTTTGCTGAATTTTTGGTGGTCCAGAGGAATGGGGTCTGGGTGCAACAGGACCGAGACCAGTTATCCAAACCCTGGATCTCCCATCTCTTCAGCACTACCCGGTCACAGGATCCTTCGGAGGGAATTGGGGAGTCATTTTCTATAACGACTAGGAATGTGGCAGCACCTCGAATGCGAGGCTTTGACAGCATAGGTGGGGCACTTCCCTCTTACACCGGTGATGCGTTACGGGGGAAGCGCCTGGTGGCAAAAATAGTGGATGCTTCGGTTCAGTGTAAAAGGCCTCGTCTAACCGAGGCACCTATGGAGATGGTAGGTGGCGTAGGCTGAACTGTACAAGTCAGGTTTTAGCGGAGTAAACTTCCACCTCGTAAGTGAGAGGATATAGTAAAATTTATAGTAATTGTTGTATTACGCAACTTATTCAAGGTGTTTTGAATTATTTAAGTGTATTATATGGCATGAACAGGAAGACCTACTGAGCAGTTGACCCCTGAGATAGGGGCGGTGGTGTTATGGCATGGGGAAGGGGCCCCAGTTTTGGAAGAGGAGGCCCTAGTTATTAGAGTAAGTGACGCACAGATCCTTGTGCGCGACGAGAGAGTGGAGGTGGAGAACGTTGATGCACTTCTCACTGGGACAGGAAGAGGTAATCAGTCTATTAAAATTTTTAAGAGATCCTGTTATTAGTCATAATTTTTGACTTAATTATACCACAGATGAACGAGGTGATTCCCTATCCACCGTTGTAAGTAGAGCATGGGACGAATTCCCTGATAAATTTACCTTTATGGAAGGTGCTGTCGGTGATATGATCGAGCACCTAGAACACGTCGATCCCGGGGCTGGTATGTTGTGGCTATCATATTCTTATTTTGTTATAAGGTTACAGTGCTTAATTACATTTGATCTAATATTTATCATTAGGAGCTCACCTTCGATGGGACTATACGGAGCCCATTGACCTGGATCCCATCGAACCCTCATCGGAAGCAACAGTCGTGCCACGCAACATTTATGAAAAAATGCGTAAATGTGCGTTACTTTCGACCCGCTTCCTATGGAAAAGTCAGAATGCCAATGAAGACTTATGGAAGAAGCTGCAGAGATCAGAGAAGGAAAGGATGCCTCTAACTAGAGAGTTCGGAGACTTAAGGTCGCGATGTGAATTCCTGCAAGCTCGAGGAACAGGTGAGGAGGACTGGCGGACAGCTGTCATTGACTACGCTTGCTACTAGACCGTAGTCAGAAACAACGTACAAACCAGTTCTGAATTAGTCAAGGAAAGGTTGCAGATGGAGCTCCTATCCCAGAAGAATCAAGACTGGAAGGACTTTTGTGCAAGTGTTCAAGAGTGGGGGCAGAAGCAGAAAGATCATAAGCATCTGTATAAGCAAGAAAGTATTGCTTACCATCAGCATTATCGAGATTCTGCTGTTGAAGCTCAATCCTTGTGATTGTTCCTCGATGTCATTGGTGCGTCTGAGGCCTTTGAGAAGTTCTAGGAGTAGGTGACGGTGAGCGCATCCCCAGAAAGATAAATTACTCTCCCCGGGGGAGAGACCACAGTCCCTACCTTTTTCCCCAAACCACCCTGGTGGACTAGTGTGGAGAAGGGGAAGGTTAAGGCTGGAACTAATTCGGGGAATGGGGTTTGGTCTGAGTTGACCAAGGATGAGATTATGCAATGTATGTGGGTCAGCTTAGATCAACTTCCCTTTGCTGCAGATGTAGGGCCATCACGAGTAAGTTTTAGTGTTATTGAATTTAAATTTTCTGAATTGTCCTATCATGGCTTTTGTTGATGTACTTGTTGTATGTAGTTACAAGAAACGAACGAAGAAGGTGAACAGGATGAGGCATACATTCAAGGAGGAGAACGTAATGATGTAGATCATCATCTTGAGGAGCAACTTTTAGTGGAAGAACCCTGTGAAGATGATGTTCCTCATGAGGGAATACTTCCTAAAAGGGATGGCCCGTATGAAGACGATTTGCTAGGCTTGGAAGCAGAGTTAAGGGATACGGGAGACAGTGGTGGTAGAGAGGATGCGTAATTATGATTATGCATGATTTTATTTATGAGATGGAACAAAGACAATATGAATTTTGACATGATTAATCATGAAATTATCTTGATGGTTTTTAATTTTATGTTTTTATTTATACAAAGCGTAAATAGAATTATTGAGGGTTTTGGGTAGGTGGCGTTATTGTTATTGTTGAATGGAGTTGCTAGTTTAAGGCCATTGCGGGCCGTTACATAGTGTTTGTGTAAAATATAGATGAATTTACTAGTTTGAGGTTGTCCTGGGCTGTTAAGTTTTTTTTCTTTTTTGCGTAAAGATAGAAATTGGATATTTTAGTTTAGGGCCATTTCGGGCCTTTACTAGTTTTAGGCCGTTGCGGGCCATTTGCGTATGTCGAAGAGTGCAATTGATAAAAGTGTAAATATTTGCATAATTGTATTAATGTAACTAATATGAGTTAAGAAGCATAAATGGTGTAAACTAGGAAATGTAAACAAAAATGATAAGCGTAAATGGAAAAACTAGTGAAAGTGTAGTAAAGATGCACGTAAATATCACATAGGTCAATCGCTAGCCTGTAATTATTTTTTGATAGCTTTTACGTTGAGTGGTGCGTAAGGGCGAGGAGATCTATGACCTGACTCCTTCACATCATCTTCCTCTCCCTGAAATGGTAGGTTGGCCTAGGCTAGGTTGTCATTAGTCATTTCGACTTGTTCGGGAATTTGGACATGGGTTTGATCTTCAGGAATTTTGATTTCCGAACCCCATTCTTCCTCGATGTTATTGACAGTTCTAGGAGTTATTTCATCACCATGTATCACTACCTCTCCCCCTGCATAAGGTAGGTGTATCTCTTGGTGTATCGGTGATGAAACTGCCCTTAGTTAGGCTAGCCAGGACCTCCCTAGAATCAGGTTGAAGGCGGGCATCTCCTCGACGATNGAAGATGATGTTCCTCATGAGGGAATACTTCCTAAAAGGGATGGCCCGTATGAAGACGATTTGCTAGGCTTGGAAGCAGAGTTAAGGGATACGGGAGACAGTGGTGGTAGAGAGGATGCGTAATTATGATTATGCATGATTTTATTTATGAGATGGAACAAAGACAATATGAATTTTGACATGATTAATCATGAAATTATCTTGATGGTTTTTAATTTTATGTTTTTATTTATACAAAGCGTAAATAGAATTATTGAGGGTTTTGGGTAGGTGGCGTTATTGTTATTGTTGAATGGAGTTGCTAGTTTAAGGCCATTGCGGGCCGTTACATAGTGTTTGTGTAAAATATAGATGAATTTACTAGTTTGAGGTTGTCCTGGGCTGTTAAGTTTTTTTTCTTTTTTGCGTAAAGATAGAAATTGGATATTTTAGTTTAGGGCCATTTCGGGCCTTTACTAGTTTTAGGCCGTTGCGGGCCATTTGCGTATGTCGAAGAGTGCAATTGATAAAAGTGTAAATATTTGCATAATTGTATTAATGTAACTAATATGAGTTAAGAAGCATAAATGGTGTAAACTAGGAAATGTAAACAAAAATGATAAGCGTAAATGGAAAAACTAGTGAAAGTGTAGTAAAGATGCACGTAAATATCACATAGGTCAATCGCTAGCCTGTAATTATTTTTTGATAGCTTTTACGTTGAGTGGTGCGTAAGGGCGAGGAGATCTATGACCTGACTCCTTCACATCATCTTCCTCTCCCTGAAATGGTAGGTTGGCCTAGGCTAGGTTGTCATTAGTCATTTCGACTTGTTCGGGAATTTGGACATGGGTTTGATCTTCAGGAATTTTGATTTCCGAACCCCATTCTTCCTCGATGTTATTGACAGTTCTAGGAGTTATTTCATCACCATGTATCACTACCTCTCCCCCTGCATAAGGTAGGTGTATCTCTTGGTGTATCGGTGATGAAACTGCCCTTAGTTAGGCTAGCCAGGACCTCCCTAGAATCAGGTTGAAGGCGGGCATCTCCTCGACGATGATAAATGTGGCATCTATTGGGAATTGGTCTCCTGCCACAAAATTGATATGTACCATCCCTTTGACTTGAACTCGTGCCCCGTTGAATGAATTTAGGCACAATGTCATCGTAAGACTGATCTGGTCGACCAGGTCCAACTTATTCACTATAGGATAAGGGATGACATTCGTAGCCACACCATCGTCAATGTGCACCCTTCGGATCCGATGTTGACCAATCCAGATGGTGATGAACATGGGTTCTGTTGTCACTCAACCTTTCTCAGGATCATCTTTGATGGATTCATCATGAAAGGTCAGCAGGGTAGGTTTAGGTTGCTTAGCGGTGGGGGAAAACATGACAGCATGTATCATTTCCTCTTCCGCTGGTAAGCTTTCATCCATAGGTATGGATGTCAGCATGTGGACCATAGCCTCACGGTGCTTTTGAGACATCATAAGCAAGTCATAGAGGCTCAATGTTGTGTTCTTCTATTTTAGAGCCTTATTGACTTGCATAAATGTGTCGAGGAGGTCCTGTTCTCGGCTGGGTTGCTTGTCTCCTCTTTCTTCTTCCATTCACCCTAAGAGATGAATTTCCTAAGGAAGAATAGCATAGGTTGGAGGGTTGTATTTCTTTCTACCAAGGGGAGGTGGCTGTGTTTCTGTACCTTTGTCTTGCCCAGGAGGTGCAGGCAAAGGTACAGAAGCTAGGGGCCTAGGCTTAGCAAACCCTAGTGTAGAGCGGTCTTTGGTTGCATTAATTGGTGCATCTCCTTCCCTTTTTTTGTTGGATGGTGCTTGATGGTTTTGGTTAGAGGCTTGCCCCTGCGTAAAAGGGGCAACTAGTGGTTTTTGTATCCTAAGGATAAGAGGCGGCTTAGGAGTAGGCGTGGGCATGGCCGTAGCTTTATTATTAATGTGAGATTGAGTTATAGTTTGAGAGGGTGTCCGAATAACAAAGGGTGGCCTCAAGGCGTTGCCAACTGCCAGTGAAGAACTCGTCCCCTGGGGTGAATTGATAGGTACACGTAACACAAAGGGTTGCTTAGGCAGTACCTTCCCCTCACTATCCATACTTACCATGTTGATGGTGTACGTTGCATTATTTGTGTTTAACGGGTCTTTGTACACATGCATCGCCTGGTTTTCGAGATGTGTTGGACTATTCTATCTAATGTCAAAGAACAATCATCAATCATGCATTGAATATCATCCTTTAATGCCCAACAGTAATCAGTGTCGTGACCACACAACTGGTGGTAGTCACAAAAACGGTCCAGACTGAAAGACTTAGGGACTGGCGGTTCGTTGGGTAGAGCTAAAGAAGGGTTCTTCAGCAATTCACAATGATGCCATGACGCTGCAGAGCTTCTTCAGATATTTATTTGTTTTAAATATATCTTGCTCCTAATAATTGTTTTAGTAGTTCCAAATGCTTTATAGGCAGGGCTGTATATTTTGAATGATCTTTACGCTCGAAGTTTGGTTTTGACTATGAGGGCTTTTCAGGGGCAAGTGCTTCTTTGCCGGTGCTGCTTGCACTAGCCATGGTCTCAGCAGGTGCTATGGGTGCCTTCTTGTTATTCTTTTTTTGGTACCCTTGGCCATCATAGCTACTATCGTCATTGCTATTTTACCTTTGTCTTTACCTTTATTGTTGGTGTTCTTATAGGCCACATATGCTGGGTCTTTGCTAGCCTCCACAGCATCTTGGATGCCCTTAGTTTGCACGAAGGCTTGACTCAGGGAGCGAGGGGCAAGGTAGTATAGTTTAGACTTGATGAAGTAATTAACTGCTCCTTTGAAAATAGCCAACAGATGGGCTTCCACGATAGGCTCATGGATTTCATTCAGAGTAGTGCTCCATCATTGTATAAACTTCTAGACTGGCTCAAGCGGGTCTTGTTTCACTCCCATAAGTTGATCTAATGTGACTTCTGGTTTTAAATTATATTTAAAGTGAGTCACAAATTGTGTTAGAAGCTCTTCCAAGGTTGAGATGGAAGAGTGAGGGAGTGCTCGATACCAGTCCAAGGCCTTACCCACCAGAGACATTGCAAAGACACTGATAATCATATGGGGCCATTGTTGTAGTAGCAAGGATTCAGACCCAAAGGTAATGAGATGAGCATTAGGATCACCTTCCCCATTGTATTTAGTAAAATTGGGAAACAACATCCCTGGAGGCAACGACAGCATGGGGACTACTAGGTTGATGGGGTCATCATGGTAGAAATCCATGACCTGTATTGTATCAGAGCCAGCAGCTTTAAGGTGCTTAACTTCCTTGGTGAGGGTCTGAATAAGCAAAAAAGCTTGATCAAGACTTGTTGAATATGAAGTTGGCACTGGAGGTGCAGGGGGTTGGACTGAAAGAGCAGTACCAGGCAATGGGAAGGGAGTGATAGCTTGGCTGACAGACGCTGCAACGGGGACTATCCCCACAGACAGAGCTACCTGTGAAACCCACCACCTGACAAGCTATGCAGAAAAGTTGGCCATTGCCGGATGTGTAGGATGGAGGGTGTAAGGATGTTGTGCAGTTACCTGCGGGACATGTGTGGTAGATGCAGCTAAGGGTTGTACACCATAGAATGCAGATTGATTGTGTTGTGTAACAGGCATGATCCACTGACTAGCCGTAGGTTGTTGAATAGATCGCTGTGATTGAATGGTGGTTGCGATCTGTTGCCTTGCAATGGGCTGCGATGATAAGGTTTGCAACGGATTTTGCACTGGGTGGGTTATAGGCGCGGTATGGACCTACACTTGGGGAATGAAATGGGGGGCAGTAGACGCTGGTATCACCGACGAAATACTGATTACATGTGGCAAGGGGATTACTCCCATGTTATTTTGAGGTGGCATTTGTACCTGCAAGATCGAGAATTGCATGGTGGCCTACGGGACTATGGGAATATGGGTTTGGGTGGTCATGATTGGGTTGAGATGGGCAGCTTCTTTGGTGAGAGGATTAAACAGGGGATTCACATATGTATGGGGGCTGAGGGTATGGTATGAATTCGCATGTTCAGACTGAGCTACGAATTCATCTTCCTCCTCCTCCTCATTTTGAGGCTCTAGAATAGACTGTGTAGTCTGATTCTTAGCCATAACCAGTTGGGACAGGAGTTCATGATAATGATCGGTGAGGGGGATGATGTCATATACAGTAGGAGTAAAGTCTTAACCCCCTTTTTGGATCAGCTCGTAATTTTGTTTTGCCTCCATCTCAGCTTGGCTAAGGGCAAGCTTTGCCTAGATCTTGACGCAAATGAAATTATACTCTTCAGGAGTCAAGACGGTGAGTGAAGGATCCTTTCCCTGTAATCTCAATGAACGACGTGACGGTCCCTGAGGTTCTGTCTCGCCGAAAGCTGATCTAGGAATGGTGATGGGATTTACGGTTGTGGCACCTGAGTCAGTGGCGATCATAGAGGTAGTGGTTGTATGTGCAGAATCCATCTCTCAGATAGATCGATAACAACAAACAAAAATATTTAAAAGGCGAGAGCAAAACGGAATCACGATTTAGCTTTCTACCCTGTAGGACTCCAAAGGAATCGTTACTGTGACCAATCTACACCACACGAGTTCGTAAACTTCCCTAGACGTATTACGTCTACGTTATGTGCACGTGGGTATGGATTGCTTACAGGGTTACCCGTAAAATATGGATCGGAGGTTCAGGCCCTCCTTCTAGCACCAGAAAATTGTAATGATGGAAAACATCAGTTGCTGGAAATATCGAGCGAAGATCCGTGTACACAGTCTTAACCACGGATCCATGCGAGGGCCGTGCTGGAGAAAATGGATCTGAGGTGCCCTGAATGGTCTTGTCGATCAAACAAGGACATATTTAATCAATAAATTATCAAATATCATGATAGTATATATTTTATATGTATATTTCATGAAATGAATTAATTCGGTGAATCGTAGAAGGAATAGAAAATAATGTAAAGAGCTTGAAATAACGATAACGTCAACGCGACAAGGAATATCAGATTTAGAAAAGATGTGTAATTCCAAGATCTATGATTTGACTTGAAAGCTGAATATATTGCATACAACGTTCCAACGGCAGACTTCGCTTATCTTTGTGCGAAGCATACACAAAACAACAAGAAAACTGTTTAAAAGGGAGTACAGAATGAAGTTTGATCTACCTCGTAAGCCAAAAGTGAAATGCAAGGAAGGTCAAGCCTGGATGTCTATCGATCAACTGTTTCTGATCAATAAACCTTGCCAATCGTACCAAATGATCTCTCAATCTTTGATCTGCTCCTTTGCTCTCGGTAATCTTTGCTTAATGCTGCTAATGATCGCCAATGTTTTCGCCAAAAGACTAATCGCTCCTATTGCCAATGCTCAAATAATGCCTTATGTCTTTCAAAAGAAGAAAAATCCCCCTCTCCCTTTTCATCAACTGGGGTATTTATAAGTTCAACATCACGTGGGAAGGCACAACCCTGATGACATGTGTCTCGAACTTTCAAAATACCGTTGACTTGATAATTTTATGTTGAAGCTGGTCATGCCACATTACATTTTCGGAGGGGGGGGGGGGGGGGGGGGAAGTACGTTGTAAACCACTCCTGCTGAAGCCACCTCATGATTATGCTACAATACACTGATAAGCGTATTGCTACGTATGGATAGCAGGTGTGTGTCTGGTACTGCCTTAGCTGACTCTATATTACACTTGTTTATGTTGCATAGCATGGCAGAGCGTAATAGAGCATAAAAGTAGTTAACTCAAGCTGCTTTGCACTTATTTACGTAGAAAAGCGTAATGGAGCGTAAAAATAGTCAACCTTACAATAATTTACACTTGTTTATGCTTCGTAGCGTAATAAGCGTAAAGCGACCAATATGCAAAAAAGAAGTCAATTTGCTGCGCTCCTTTGGACTCTGACTTTGACTTCCTCAAAGCTCATTACGCTGCTCTGCGTAATGGAGCATAAATTCAGTCCTAAACAAAAGACTTGGTGCAATATGTAGCAAGTTGTAGTCCGCTGCTTAGGCCTTAAACTTTGTTGTATTCGCCGAAGCAAGATACCTTCCAATATCACGCTACATTAAGCAGAATTACACCGAGCGACATCACGCTATGTTGCGTAATGTGGCGTAAAGAGAGAAAACAAAAAAAAGTTAGAATTTTTAAGAAACTTGGAGACTTGATGCTGCGTGCCTCTTTGCCTTGTTCTATCTTCTAGATTTCTGTTGCAAACTTTCGCTCGAATCGTGAATCTTCGCCCTAGGCTGATTTGCATTTTTCACGGTGTTTCAATACTTTCTTGTGTTCTTGATGCATTTATTCTAATTCCATAATGGAATTTTGACTTTTAATGTTTGATGTTGCCTTATTATCTTAATTAATCAAGATGTAAGTTAATAAATTGCTATCAAATAAATGTTCATTTGATTCTCAAGGCTATTATCTCGTTAAGTGCATTAAGCTGATGAGTAGTACTAAGTACAATGAAGAAATAGAAAATTTCAAAGGTAGCAAACACAATCTTTAGAAGCTAAGAATGGAAGATTTTTCGGTTGAAAAGAAACAAGATGTATGCATCACTAGAATTAAACTAGAGAGTATGAAAGCTAAAGACTAGAACCAGTTAGATCATCTAGCTTTGTGAATAATTCATAAAGGTATTTCTAATCTTATACTTATAAATTTGCAAGATGAAAAGACCGAAAAGGGAATATGGGATGTTGTAAGTAAGATATATTAATATAGTTATTAATTAAATAAATTACATCTTTAAAAAATTATTATTATTAATGATGTCTAAAAATAATACTATTGCATCTCATCTTACTACTTTGAATACAATTGTGAGACAATTATAATTAATTGGTAGTATGATAAAATAAGAAGATCAATGTATTGTTGGTTATAATCACATTATTATTCATGGGAAAATATTATTTAAAATATTATTAGTAGAAATACCTCTTTAAATTTTGATGAAGTTATAGGATGGTTGATAACCAAAGAACTTCAAAGAAAGTACTCTAACCTTGCACCTACTAAAGTATTGGTAATTAAAGAACTAAGAAAATAGTAATCTAGTAAATATTTTGGTAGGAATAATTTTGAAATTCAAGAAAGTTGACGATGATGCTCCCAAAAGAACACCAAAGTGTTGGAACTATGAAAAGCATGACAACTTGAAGAAGGATTGCAAATTTCCAAAGAAAAAGGAGAAAGATGTTGGATTTGTTTCTTCTAAGAAAGATGTTGATGAGGAAATAATAGATTTATGTATAGTCACAACTGGAGGTAACTATAATTATAATTACTAGCATATTGGTTTATGTCCTTCATATAGCTTTACACCTAGAAGAGAATAGTTTTCTAAATACCATAAAGTTATGTTTGCTTCTATTTGTCTTGGGAATCATGAAACATGTGCTGTTAAGGGCTATGGTAAAATAAACTTGTCCTATAGTGGTAGAATAATTATAGTTCCCAAGATACATCATGTTTCTAAGCTCATCAAAAACTTATTATCTATGGTTGATTTTGATTATTTTCACCTATTTATATCATTTGAAAACAAGAGATGTAGAACTTTTTAGGGAAGATCCATCATAGCAATAGGATACAGGGAAGGAAGTGGAAGACTATACTAGTTGGATGATGTTATAGTGACTAATAAAGTTGAAGTGTTTCATGCATAGAAAGAGAACTTCACAATGGATCTATGACATAAAAGACTTAGGCATGTGGAAGAAATGTCCATCTTGATTATTCAAGAAAATGATATAATTATAGAAAATGCCCAAGGTCATTTACCACTCTGTTAACATTTCTTGAATGGAAAACAACATCATTTCAACTTTCATACAAGTACTAAAAGAGCTAAAAACACATTGGATCTAGTCCATAGTGATGTGTTTGGTCTTGCTTCGGTAACTTTGCTTGCTAGTCCTGAATATTATATCCTTCATAGATGACTATTGTAGGAAAGTATGGATTTACTTTCTAAAATTCAAATATGAATTCTTTGATAAATTCAAGAAATATAAAGCTCTAGCTAAGAATCATTTTAAAAAAATTAAAGCTCTTAGAATAGATAATGGTGAAGAATTTTATTTAGATGAATTTAAAACATTTTGTAGGATTCATGATTTTTTCAAGTAGAAGAGCATTCCAGGCACCTCATAACAAGTTGCAGTTGTGAAATGGATGAATATAATGCTGTTGGAATGAGCACAATATATGCTTATTGATGTTAGTCTTAAAAAAGAAATTTTGAGCAAAAGCTATAATGATAGCTTGTTGCTTAATCAATAGAATGCCATCATCATCACTAGATGGTAGAATCTCACAAGAGATATGGTCTAGTAAGAAAGTTTCATTGGATCATTTGAGTGTATTTGGAATAGCTTATTGTCATGTACCTAAAGAATATAATCCAAATTAGATTATAAATCTAATAAATGTATTTTTCTTGGATATGGTCATGATGTAAAAGGATATAAGCTATGGAATTCCAATACTAATAGGATGATGCATAGCATAGATGTCATATTTATGAAATCATCTCAACCAGATATGATTAAAGAAAAGGTTCTAGAAAAGCTCATTATGATATTGACTAGGAATCAACTATAGAATATGGTGATGATGAAACTAATGTTGAGGAAAATCCACATCAAGAAGAAGATCAGTCATTGAGAAGATTAACTTAGGTAAGATTAATATCTGAGTATTTAGATTCATATGTTTTGTGTATTAGTGATTCTTCTCAAACCTATAAAGAAGCTTGTAATTCAAAAGTCAATAAAGCTTGGAAAAATACTATGGATGAGGAAACAAAATCACTAATGAAAAACAAGACATGAGAACTTGTTAAACTTCCTCATGAAAGAAAATCTATTGGTTGTAGATGGCCTTTTAGGATCAAAGAAGTAGTAATATACAAGGTAAGGCTAGTAGAAAAAGGATACTCTCAAAATCAGGGTATTGACTAGGAAGAAGTCTTTGTACAAGTGGTAAAGTTGACATCTATAAGATCTTTAATGTCTTTTGTGGCTACTTTGGATCTTGAACTTAAACATATGGATGTGAAGACTACATTTCTTCATGGAGACCTCGATGAAGAAGTCAATATGCCATAGCCTAAAGGCTATGTGGTTAAGGATAAGGAGAACATGGTATGTGGCTTATTGAAATCCTTGTATGGGTTGAAATAATTCCCTAGGATGTGGTATAAGAAATTTGATTCTTATATGATAAGGCTTGGTCTTGTAAATTTTGATAATGACACTTGTATTTATCTATAGAAAAATTCACAAACCTATTTAATATTTCTATTGTATTTTGATAATATTTGATAATAGGGAATAGTATAAAAGAAATCACTATGTTGAAATGCCAATAGTCATCTAAGTTTGAGATGAAGGAACTTGGTTTCACATGAAAACTCATATGCATGGAAATTAAAAGAGATAGAAAAGGTCAAATGTTATGGCTTGGCCAATCTACGTATGTTAATAATGTTGAAAAAAATTTAATATATGGGATTGTAAGATAGTAAACACTCCATTGTCTATGGGCATGAAATGATCAATTGAGTGATTCCCTAGAATAGATGAAGAAATGAAGAAAATAAGAAAAATTCCCCTATGCTAATATTGTAAGCAATCTCATGTATGCAATGGTCTATACTAAGCTTGATACTGCATGTGCAGTGAGTGGTGTGAGCAGGTTTATGTCCAATCCTAATTGGGAAGGTGATCTAGATCATTGAAAATATACAAGTGATTATGTTTTTAAAATAAACATAGGTGTGGTTAGCTAAATTAGCAAAAGATAAAGTTTTTTTGCATTATCAAAAATAAAGATGAAGTATGTAGCAACTTCCCAGGCAAGCAAAGAAGTGATTTGAAAGATTGGTCAAAGACTTTGGGCAAGAGAAAAGAAAGTAAACATCTCTTGTAATAACTAAAGTATAATATTTTTATTGAAGAGTCTTGGGTTCCATGCAAGGAGAACACACATTTAGATAAGTTATTATTTTATTTGACATTAAATTGAAATAGGAAGAATTTCTTTGGAAAAGGTTCCTACGTCAAAAAATCTAGTGAATATGTTGACCAAGGTAATTCCTGTGGACAAGTTCAACTAGTGTAAAAAAGAATCTAGATTGGTAAATCTTGAAACGTAATGGTTTCTCCTAGCTATAATGCCTTAAAATAAATAAAAAGTGGGACAATTCTTAGATGTGTTATTAATTTTAAGTTTTAGACATCTTCATGTTGTAGTGGTTACCATGTTGGTAAATTATTCTTGGCATGTTGGATGAAAATAACAAAGCCAAAGTATGTAATATGTCAAAATAATATGTAATAGATCATACCCAATTTAGCCATCATTAATTATGGATTATAACTCCATAATTTGGCTTTTACCCAAAGCATGACATTATGAGCACTGTATAAGTGGATGCTTGGATGGTCTCAAATCACATTTTTACCAAATTAAAGGATGTGCAAGGCATAATTCAAGTTGTAGTCTCTTCCTCTTGTGAAAGCTTGATCTAAGCTTGTTGTAAGTCTCAATGAAAAGAAGACTTGGATTTCTAAGGCTTCCTAGGATTTGAAGCCATTGCTAGGGTTTTCGTATACTTTTCCAAGGATAATTTCTTGTGTTCTTAATGCATTTCTTTCAATTTCATAATTAAATTTCTATTTCTACTACTTGATGTTTTTTTATTATCTTAATTAATCGAGGTGTAAATTTACATAATGTCCTTACATTTCTTATTTCTAATTTTTTCTAATTATAAATACATTTTAATATTCCTTTTTCCCTAATTTCTCATAAAAGCTATCCAAGGTATTATGTTTACATTTACCAATTGATTATCTTAATACATTGTTCATTACCATTCTAAAAGTAGTAGCATCATTGGTTAGCCCAAATGACATAGCTAACCACTCATAAAATCCATCTAGAATTTTGAAAGTCATTTTCCAATCAACCATAGGTCTAATTATTTTTTGATGGTAATCATTCTTCAAATCAAGATTGTAACAAACTTTAGAATTAGCAAGAGCATCAAGACTATCATCCATCATAGGAATAGGAAAATGATACTTGATGGTTATCCTATTGATAATCCTATCATCAATGTGCATCCTCGTCTCATCATTTTATTTCTTATGAATTAATACTACTGATATTGCATATGGAGATATTGACTTCTTAATGAAATCATTTGAGAGCAATTCACTAACTTTCCTTAAAGCTCCTCCATATAATATAAAGTCATCTACAAGGCTCTCTTATTTAGTATGATTACCCTTTGGTATGAAGAAAGTTTGATGCTAAATAGACCTCAAAGGAGGGAGCCATTCCAATGTGCCCTTAAACACATTACTAAATTCTTGTGTCAAAGGTTTCACTATTGTTGGAAGTTCATTTGCTTCTTTTCACATGTTATAGTTCTTGACATAATGATGAAACCATGCCTAGCTTGTTCATGAGCTTGAACATATTCTTGCTTACTCAAAAAACTCACAGATGCATTATTAGAAATATATTTTTAAAACTATTATAAATTTATAAGAATCAATTTATGAAAGCCATTTATCCTAGGTATAAAGCAAAGATTTTTACCCCATCAAAAGTAACCTTTTTGTCAAAGTTCAAGGTTTACTATTAATTACATTAGTAAAATCAATTGAAAGAGTATTACAAGATACCTTATCATGGTAGGAACCAATCCTAAAAGATAAATTGCATTTCTCTTATGCTTCTTGATAGTGATCTTTGGAAAGCTGATGAAATATATATGACCTTGGATGAGGAAATTTGGATAAATGTAATATTTGAATAAACTTAGTAGAGATAATATTTTCTTGAGCTCCACCATCATTGAGAATATAAATTCATTTCTCACTAGACAAACATCTAGCCTTAATTCTGACAAGCACTTTCCTATTAGAATTCTCAACATTGATATTCCCATGAAATTACAACTCTTAACTTCAATGATATATTCAATCATAGATGAATTAGGTTTGCTTTGGGTTGTAAAGGCTAAATATTTCTTCTCTATGATTTGAATTTCCTTTCCTTTAGAGACTTTTAGCTTCTTGCATTTCCATTTGGTGTAGGAACACCTCTTCTGATTCTCTTATCCTTTCCTACATGTGTGTTTGTAGGTTTCAGACTCTAGAGAGACATCTTGGTTGAGGCCTAGGATGGACAAGGGATGTCTAGAGATTACAAGAGACATCTTACTATTTGGGTTGATGTCTCAAGTGAGATGTCTTATTTGTGCAAAAGATGTCTCATGTGAAATGTCTCCCTAGAATTTGAGATGTCTTGGATGAGATGTCTCCACTAAGAATGGGACATCTTGGGTAAGACATCTTGATAGAAAAGGAGACATATTGATCCCTAGAAGAGGAATCTTGAAAAAATTGTAGATGTCTTTTCTAAGAGCTAGGTTTACATAGAGACATCTTCCCAAGATCAGAGACGACCCATATGATTGGGGAAACTTTCTAAAATGCCCATCCCAATTCGAGAAACAATTGAAACCAAATGAAAAAAATGTGGAAATAGCTAGGGAGAAGCTAAGAAGACTTGAAAAATATTTGAAGAGCCTCAAGTTAAGTTTTGGAATAGTTTCTAGGTTTCTTATCTTCCAATTTTTCATAAATATTGTTGTAAATTGTAATTGTTGCAAGACAAAGGAATGATAGAGTAAGAAAGTGAGCTCTTGAGAGAGGAGAGCTAATGAAGAGAGGTTGTGTGAGAACATTGAGTGAGTGAAATTAGTAATTGTAGCTCTAATATCAACTTATGTTGTGTTAGTCTATTTGTTCTATTCTCTTGTTTCTCACTTAAACCCTGGGTTAAGGGAGAAATTTTGTATTGGTTGTGTCTTGCTTTAAGAACAATCATTTTGTGGTTATAGAGCCTCATGCTTTATAATATCATTTGCATATGATAGGTTTTGAATGTTGTGAGATTTTGAGAACTTGACTGTAATCTTCTGATAAATTAATTGAAGATAGCTATTTTTCCTATTTTCTAGCAAAAAAAATTTATCTTTGCATAATATCTAAATTTAGTATTTGAAGGTGATTTAATTGGGGAGTAAACTTGCTCCACCATTTCTTATGATCCACTTTTTCATAATTGAAGCATTGGATTTTATCAGTATATTTTCCCTTAGATCAATCCTTCTTGGAAGACTTGGTAAAATCCTCTTCAACTTCTCTTGTGTATCTTCCTTGGCATTCTTTTCATTTGATCCCTTTTCACTTTTAGGAGGTTTATAATCTCTATACTTTGAAGAATTTCTTAGACCACATTTTACATATCCTTACAACTTCTTCTTAGCCTTGAGAGATAACTCAAATACCTCATCTAAGTTTTGTGCTCCATAAAATATAAGCTCATATTGATATTTTCTCTTAAGACCAATTGTGAAATTTAAGGCTTGTTCTTACTTAGACCATTGCACATTTCCTTGATGGAATACCTTGCAAAATTTCATGTTGTTGTAACACCCATATCGTAGATAGTCCTTATTCTTTGGTATGTTTATGATTTAAATCCTTAATGTCTTGTTTGCTAGCCTATGTCTTATGCTTTATTATTCTTTTTCTTTTGTTGACTATGCTTTTGTAATTTGAGCTATGTGCCTTGCTTTTGTTTTTTCTTTAATTATCTTTTCTTTTAATATATTTTAATGGTTATTTAATTTTACTTTCTTTTTGGTATTTTAAATATGTTTATATTTTTATTATTTTGGGTTATTTTTAATTTAGAATATGTGAACTAACCTCTTTTTTGGAGTTTTAAGTTAGTAGGTATCAAGCATTAGATGAGTTATTAGCACATGGGGTACTACTTTAATTTGTGATATACTTTGTTTATGTTACTTTGTATTCCTGTTAATTAATATCAATATTAATATTTTTAGTTTTAAATTTATTTTTAGCTTATGTTTTAGAGCGTCTTGAGTTAGCCCCCTCATTAGTTATATTTTTGACCTTAGAGCTTGTTATTAGTTTGGGCTTAGACATAGCTTTTATCTAAAACTTAGACGTATTCATTAGATTAGTGCTAGGTACTAACCCACGTTAGAATATTATTTTTATTTGTTTTTACAAATTATTTTTCTTTGTATTTTTAGTTTTCCCCAAGATTACACTTTTTTTCGAACCATGCCATACCATTGCATGCACAAATACCTGGCAACCATTCCATGAAAGAGTATCCAATTACAAACTGACATATAGGAGATAGAACCATAGTGGGAGATCTTAACAATTTGGAAAAGAGCTAAATATAGATCTACACTATCAACTAGAACCATAGTAAAACCCTAGTTTTAGATCTTATATCAGGTTTTGCTTAGATCCCATCGTTGACTAGTAGTTTTATATTTGATTAATTTATTAATATTTTCTAAGTTTTGATATATTTTTGAGATTTATTATCATGCATGAGACATTAGTCAATGTTTTGATCTTGTTTTCATTCCACAAAATTTTTGAGTTGCAAAAGTAGGATTTTGAATTATAATTCACACTTTTTACCCCTGAAACAATGTTGAACGATGATGGCCTAGAAGACAAAGTTGCTTAACTCACCGATGTAGATCTCAAGTTTTCTTTCTTGGTTCATTATGAGCTTTGTCACAAGCCATGATGTAGCTCACAATGAATTTTAATGTCATGCTTGGATAACCTGAAAAAACAAGCAACTTTTGTAAAATTACTTCCAGCCTCTAGGCAATGAAAAATTGAGAAAATAGTGAGAGTGTAGCTTCTAGGACTTCTCGAAATCCTAGAAATTCTAAAAATAATATCGTGATATCGTGTCTAGGCTGTGATATGGCGTACGCGATATCATGGGTGCGATATTGCAGCCAACAATTCATGACTCATCAATACTATTACAACATTCTCTTAGATTTACTGCTTATACTTAGAATAATTTTCTTACTATTTTCTAGCTTAATGATTTACTTTTCCAAAGCACTTTACTTTTACATGTTTATATTAAGTGGAACAGATATAACTGATTTCAAGCATAAAGTGTGATCGTTTCGTAACCCAGTAGTATTATCGCTTGGTACGCCCAATAGTAAAATACTTGGTAATCCTAGTAATGATTACATAAGCCCAATACATTTATGGCAAATCAAAAATGGATATCCATCACCTTATGTTAGAATAGATTCATTTACTTATTTTACTTTGAATTCTAAATCATTTCCATTTCACTATGTTTGCTAGGTGTAATAATGGCTCCACAACATCACTTATCTTATTCCTCATGTTGAGCTAAACCATATGATTAAATTTCACTACCTTCATGTGGAAAGACAATGGTCATGGACTTAAATCAATTGTTAGCATATTCACATTATCTAATCCATGGATTATGATCGGGTCACACAAGGACACTCATGACTTGTATGGTTGGGTATTGGATTACTCCACTACTCATCATTAGCACCATTGCCAGGGATGTATTAATGTATGTTGAGTAAGATTTCACAAAGTTCATTGTATCAGAAACTCAAAGTTAAAAATTCATAACTTGTTAAACATTTTAAACAACTAAGTATACTTAACCCAAAATGTCTAAAAAACACAACATGGCTTCAATCAAAGAAAAATTACCATCTTCCAAAGAAGAAAAAAGAGGCAATGACAAAACAAGTAGCAAAGAAGATTGGAGTATTCCAATGTATTAGCGACCATTTGGGACGCGACCGCCAACGAGTGTCCTCGAACAGGATTTAGGTGCCTGCTGGTCTCTGGCAACACCAAGGCCCAGATACCTCCAAATAAACTCAGTAGTTAATGTGAGTATGTGTGTGTGCTGTTGCGGCGTGCGGTTCTGTGAAATGTAACGATTGCATTGTGTGTAAACTACAAATAACTTACTTTAAAGAGATTCAGCCAACTTTGCCAAGTACTATGAGTTGTTGAAAATTTCCTATTTTGTTCAACTGCCTAGTCTACGCAGTCCTTATAATACCTAATTGTAACAAATAAAATTTTGCAAAAACATTTGAGCACAACTCCGCAATCTACTCCTAATTTTCCC
>MNCI01011145.1:835441-854126 GCA_015680685.1 Gnetum montanum | reverse complement strand
AAATGCATAACTCACAGGACCATGACAAAGAGGCTGAAATCTTTCCTTTAGCAAGCCATCTTACAAGCAATCGTCTTTACAAATCTTCTTTGCAAATGCTCTTCTCAAGACCTTAAAGTGTCTACAAGTGAGAGCCTAAGTGTGATGTATGAGACCTCCCAAAAGTCTCTTCTCCAAATTATCCTTCAAAATTATCCTTCCTCTAAGTTCCCCCCTTTTTCCCAAAACAAAATCCTCTTTTCAAAGTGCTCATGAAGCCTTTTTATAAGGTTTACAAGGTAGTTACATGCCAAAATATCCTAGCTAACTTTTCTCCCAAGTAACTTGGCCAACCAATCAGGAGATTACTTGCCCAACAAGTTAGGAGGTTACTTGCCCATTTAATTAGGAGGGAGTTAGGAAGTTATTCATAAAGTTAGGGGGAATTAATTAATAAATATTATAAATATTTCCTTTGTAAGTAGTTTATTAAAATAAGTCTAAAATCCCTAATCTAATTTAATTTAATTTAAATTTTAAATACTAAGTGTCATTAAGCTCTAAGATTTTACCATAAAAATATAATATAATATCCACCTTATTGGTGGTAGCGATAGTTAATTTATCCTTTCTGCATCCTGATAATTGAAATTAAAATTCACGATGGCCGAAATATGAGCCCGAAGGTGAAGGCACCGATGCTGCAACTGCCCGCAACTGATTCAAAATATCTTTTTCGGCCAAAAATCATTACCAGCAACTACCATCACAGGAGAAGACTCAACCGTCGCGTTAGGGAATGTTGCCGTGTGTTCCGTAAGGATCTACAACTGTTGTAACCCCTACCTCTCAAAAATGCCCTGCAGGTTTTGATGATTATGTGATTTAATCCTTGTTTTGTAGATTTTTGTTGCCCTCTGTCTGTGATAACTGGTAAACTGTCTGGCTTTCAACATTTAGTGTAGATTCTTCCAACATTTTCATCCACTAGGGTTTTAAAGGCATTTTCTGTTGCTACGGATGAAAACCCAGATTTGTTCATTGCGCAAGATAGGTGTCCATTCTTCTGAAATCCACAAGTGCCCCTGCTAGAATCGATAATATATCTGCTGCATTCTGCCCTGAACTGGCCTCAGTTCTATTTGGCTTTCTCCACGCGATTGCTACCCGAAACCCCCTTTAACTCGGCTCAGCGGTGAAAGAAGGGCCTCCCACATGCTCCATGAACTCAGGTTCAGCGTCTGGCGAGTCAGCAACATAAATCCGACTGATGCGTGGGCACAGTCCTGAACGACGACCCAAAGGATTTGCCCCAAAACCACGGCATTCAGTTCTATTTTTCTGATTTCATTTTTTTCTCTGGCAGCGTTAACAATGGGCCTTTGGACATACATGAATTTGGGTTTTTCTACAATACAGAAACCTTTACATCCTTTGATAATTTTAAATCTATGGATTCAAAACCAGTTGGTAGTCCGTTAGGTCCTTCACTTGCTTCCAACTCTTAGCCGATTTTTGATAATCCATTACCCATAGTGTTGTCTATTTTGCCAATATTAACAGGGAGTATGCTTTCTTGTGGTGAATAATCACCTTCTTTTTTTTTATTCCAATCTTCACTCAAGAAAATAACTTGGCATTTTAATTTACTTTCCAAGAAGGCTTCAACATCAAGATTATTTACTAGGCTTGCTTCTCCAAGAATACCCATTAACTCACAATACTAAACTGCAAATTTACAACCAGGGATTGTGCTAATATTTTGAACAAAATATTCCAACTGCTCCATGTAATGGCCAAATGTGCCAACACAATGCAAGCAAGGATTTCATATTCTCATCATGATCCTTACTATCCTAACTTCACTCTCATCTTTCACTAGGATAAGTAAATACGGTGGAGAGATCTTAAGGGTAACATTGTTCTACCACCATAGAATTTAGCACCAATCATGCTATATATAGCTCTAAGTGGGATGAACCTAAGTGATGCACTTGATGAGTATCATTTGACTAAACACATGACAAGGCCCTATGAATCCACAGAAGACTAATCAAGGAGAGATATGGCCATGGAAACCAAACATAAGTAAAGTAAAGGAAAGAAGGTCAATCCTCCTATTATCTTAGAATAAATTAATGGAGAGGAATTCATTACTGAACAACTCCATAAAAATCATGAATTCCATTCTCAAACACCTATCATTCGATTAGAGGAACATGTCAAAGTTCAACTACATTCCATCCAAGTAGAGACACCTAAGAGGAAGGCAACTAACTTAAAGTACAAGTAGGACTTAAGGCCAAAAGTTTCTATAGGATCCCATAGAGAAGAATACCAGAGTCATGAAAGGAGGATAAGCTGGCACCATTCTTCTAGTAACCCATCCTCATCCTCATAATCATTATTAGACTTTTAAAGTAGAACATCAAGGAACCAATACCATGACAGGGAGAGAAGAAGGACTCATGATCACCATGACTATTGCCCAAGGCATTTAGATGAGGAAGATGAAGACTATGAATAAAGAAGATGAAGGGATAGGACAGAAGACCACTAAAGGCATGAGCACTGAAGGCGGTGCCACTACAACATAGCCAACAAACCTGATTACGATGATGAACCCATACTGGCTACTTGAAGCATGATAAACATCAAGAAAGCTATTTATATTCCAACCAAGCACATTGAGGATAACCGTATCAAATAGCTAGATATGAATAACATGCTTATATTTGAGGGTGGTTATAATGTTTATTCTTAACACCACCTTCAAGCATTCCATGATGCTTATGCCCTATTGATGAGTGGCGAGGTACCCCTACACTCAACCATATGAATACGAGCGTTACAAACAAAATTTGGTCGAACTCCAAGGACTAAGTGCTTATGCACCTTATGGAACACTTAAGGTTAATTAGTCATTATCTTCCCAAGCTCACTTGTATTTTTCATGGTTGTATGGTTAAGTGAACTTGAGGTATATGATTTTTATGTCTTTTATATTTTTATTGCCTATGCTAAGAGGGAAAAGGGTGAAGAGACTAAGTAACTAACCTTTAATTACCCTAGCATCAGTATTCATTCCCACTTTCCGTTCACACCCTAAACTAATGCAACGCTACTGGGATTACCAAACGCTATTTGTTACTGGGATTACCAAGCGTAACACACGTGCTCGAAGTGGTCGTGCTGAATGCACTTAACTATGAGAGTTGAGGGTTGAGAGAGATTAAGTCCTTAAGAAAGCATTTAAACATTTAACAATAATTAAAGTCCTATTTAGCTTAGTCCATATGCTGCAAGGTTTATCCAAAAGTTCATCTTTATTATTGTACACAATTGTGTGCTCAGGTACAAAATTGCTCGAATAAAGATCCATTCAATTGGAGACTCCTACTATGGGCACATGGAAATTATTCTAACTCTGGAATGGTAAAATGGAAAGAGTTTGGCTAAGGTCTAGATCTAGATGGAGAAACAAGAGAGAGCCACCTCTTATTTATAGAACTGGCAACAGGCTACGATATCGTGTATGCGATATCGTAGCTTTTGACGCGATATCATGGCCCATGCAATGTCATGTCCCATCACCTATAGAATATTAAAAGTGACTAGTAAAAACTAAATTTGTTTTCACAAGCTCTCATGAAAGAAGTTGAGAGTTGGTATTGATCCCTTGAACCTAGATTAATCAGACAATGGAGTACCATGTTGGAGATTTTCAATGACAAATGCCAAACTTATTCCTGGGTGTCCAACTTAAGAAAAAAAATACAAGGATGGAAGCAAGGGATGCATAAATCCCTTGATGTGGCAATGGGTAGGTATTATTCACTACTACATAGATGCCCAAATCATGAATTCTCTCAACAGGAATAGCTAAGACACATCATTGATGGGTTGCATAAGAAAACCAGAGTGACTCTTCAGGTTTATGCCCAAGGTAGATTTTTTGAAATATGTGCCCATTGAATACAAAGATTAATTGACCAAGTGGTGAAAGAGGAAGGAGAGTTAAGGAAAAGAGAATTAGCAGAAGAATATAATAGAGATCCATCTATTAGGAAGAGGGATGTAAGAGTTCATGATACACAAGAAGAAGAAACCTTAGACTAGGTAATTCTAAAGAAAACTCTACCTATCCAAAAATCTATTATTGGCATAGCATCATAGATAGAGAAGATATGGGATTCAGTTGATGAGAAATTTACAATAGCTTTGAAGATTATGAAAGAATGAACAAAGAAAGCCTTTGGAAAAGGCAAGGACAAGAAAAAGAAAAGAGACTTTGGATGAAAAGGTAAAGTGGCATCAATGGCTAAGTGTTTAGACACAAGCTTCGAAGATGAGGAGGGTTGTGCTATAAGCCAATATGAACATGCCAAGGGATGTTGTCCTATAATGGCACATTTGCAAGAAATAGAGGCATATGCACTCAACCCTAAGTTTTTTAGGAAACAAATATCCAAAAAATTACTTTACTTTCAAGGTAATTACTGAGAGAACCTCCAAACCACGTACTATCCAAGTGAAGCTTACCCACAACCACAAGAGCAGTATCATCAACAGTGGTAACAACCCCAATCATGGGCTATGCCACCACCACACCAATAGTATTCATATCAGTAGCCAAATCCATATGGATACTACATACAATGTCCAATTTCTTCTAATAAAGTAGTTGTTCAATCTCCACAATACCATTCTAATGAGTATCATAGATCAACACCACCAACGATAAATTCAAACTCATCCATGCATCCATCTACAACTAGTTTTTCCAATCAACATCCAAATCCTCTACCACCAGTGCCACCTCCAATCATGTAGGGGAAACTGTTGTCACAACTGCAATAGAAAAGTATAACAAGGATGATTCATACACAAAAGGGCATGATCATGCATGAGCCGTAATCTAGGAAATGGTTGTTCTTCTGAATGAGTTCTGAGAAGGTTTGAAGGATGGGGATCACATCCACTTCCACCACATTCATATCCAATCCTCAAAAGAATGACAAACTTTCCTCTTTGTTGAATAGTAATGTAATCACTTTCATGATCACACAATTACTTACTTATTGAATAAATGCAACCCTTCCTCAAAAGTCAATAGATTTGAGAAGTTCCTTAGTTTACCTTCGAGTAGCAAGTTAGAAACCATGCAAGGCTCTACTTGATTTTAGGTTAGGGGTAAACTTGATCTCACAAGACATGTATCAAGCTTGGAATCTTCCACCATTAAAGAAAAGTAACATTTGGTTTGAGCTTGTAGACCATTTAATCATAGTTCCACTTGGACAAATGGATGATGTGATAACCACCATCAATAGTTGGTCCTACCCTATAGATTTCCTAGTGATTCATGTAGGTAGAAATAAGGGAGAATTCCCAACCATCATGGAAAGGGCTTAGCGTAGCATGATCAATGTTAAGCTTGGTATTTACAACTTGTCCTTGGAAATTTCCAAGGAAGATGAAGCTGGCATTATATAGAGATGTAGAGTTCCATGTATCACATACAATGATAATGTATGCAATTTCATGTAGAGGATATGGTCCATTAAACAAAAAGATACCAAGGCATGCAACAAATGTATTAAAGAAATATGTGTGCAGAAATGTTTGTATGTGACAACCACACAACAAGAAGGCACCTAGTGACTAATCATAGATGAAGAAACTCAATCTAACAAGTACATGGAACCAATAGAGTAGATTGGTAGTGCCTACATAGAAGAGATAGATAAGTTGGAGCAGATAAGAAAAAGACATTTCTACCCATGAATCAGTCAAGAAGAAGAAACAAACTAGGGACAACTAGAGATTCTAGACACTATGGAGCTAGACCTATTAGAGTTAAAGGTCCTACTGGAAACATTAGAATATGCTTTCTTAAACAACAAAAAGCTGATAATAATCAATGCTAACTTAAAAGAAGAACAAAAAGACAAGTTACTGGAAGTTGTTAATAAGTGGCCTACTACATTTGTGTGGTCTTATGATGAGATCCTAGGGATTGATCCAAGAATTTATCAACATCAAATATACACTAATCTAGGAGTATAACCATGTCATCAACCCTAAATAAGGCTTAATCCAAAACTAGAAGGAGTAGTTAATCAAGAATTGGATAAATTACTAAAGGTAGGATTCATCTATCCTATTGTAGATAGTGAATGCATTAGTCCTTTGGTGATAGTTCCAAAGAAGGGGGGTAAGTGGAGAGTATGCATCAACTTTCGATTGTTGAATTCTATGACTATCATTTGTGGATAAGGTCGTGGATACTATTTTATGACATGAGTACTATAGTTTCTTGGATGGGTATAGTGGATATAATAAGATCCACATTGCACCTAACAACCAAGAGAAAACAATGTTCACTAGTCCATGGGGAACATTCACCTACAAACCGAGGTCATTTGGTCTTTGCAATGCACCTACTACCTTTCAAATACTTGTGTTCAGTATCTTCCAAAAGAAAATCAAAAATGGCAACTTACAGGCTAGAATTTAAACAAGAACTAGATTAGTTAGAGTAGGTATTGAAGAGATGTGTGGAAACCAATCTTAAGCACAATTGGTAGAAGAGCCACCTCATGGTCCAAGATGGCATAGTATTGAGACATAAAATCTCTCAAAAGGATATTATTGAAGTATATCCTAACAAAATTCGAGTCCTACAAAACATCTCCCAAAGGCCACAAACACCAAAAGATGTCAAATCATTTTTGGGAAACACTAGATACTATCGAAGATTCATCAAAAATTTCTCAAAATTTGCAAAACTACTAGTGAAACTTACCAAGAATGATGTACCCTTTGAATGGATAGAGTCCTATGAAAATACATTTGAAACTCTAAAGTAGAAACTAATTGAGATACCAATCCTTCAAGTTCCAAATTGGTCAAGGCCTTTTCACATCATGACCAATGCTTCCAATTATGTGCTTTGGATCGATCAAAGCCTTTTTACATCATGACCAATTCATCCAATTATGTGCTTGGTGTAGTACTGACCTAGCTAAATGATCAAAAGAGACCATATTATATACATTGTGCTAGCAGAAGCATCATTGAAGCAAAACTAAACTACACCACAAGAAAAAAGGAGCTAATGGTCATGGTGTTCATGCTAGAAAAGTTTTGTGATTATGTGCTTGGGTATCATATATATGTCCATACTGATCATAGCACCATTTAATTTCTTATTAATAAACCTGTGGTTCATCCTAGGTTGATTAGATGGCTCATTACCTTACAAGATTTTAACAATACGATGATCGATAAAAAAGGAATAGAAAATGTAGTAGCCAATCATCTATCAAGACTAAGATGGGATACCTAGGATCAAGTAGAACACTTCTCTAACTAGTTCCCTAATAAGAACCTATTTACCAAAATAGTAAATGTTGTGAATCCAACAAGGAAGCAATGGATAGTAGAATATCTAACCTATCTATCAACATAAGAGCTTCATGCTGACTGAAGTAAGAAACAAAGAGATAAATTCCTTCATAGAGTCAAAAGGTATATGGAAATCAATGGTAATTTGTACAAGATTTTTGCAGATGGGCTAGTCAGATGGTGTGTGTCAAAGGATGACAAACATAGAGTCTTATAGGATGGCCATGAAGGTCCTTGTGGTGGCCACTATACAAGATGTAGAATGACACTCAAAATATTGATGGCATGCTACTTTTGACCTACATTGTTTCGAGATGCTTACACTTTTGCATAAACTTGTGAACAATGGCAAAGGGATGGAGGAATAACAACCAGAAATGAAGGGCGACAACACTGGATATAGCCACTTGAGCTATTTGACATATGAAGAATTGATTTCATGGGACCCATAACACCCATGTTAGGTGGAAAATCATATATCATTTTGACTGTGAATTATTGCACAAAGTGGGTAGAGGCAACAATAGTTAAAGATTGTATGGCCAAAATAGCTATCAAATTCTTTTAACAATGTGTGGTAATAGATTTGGAGTACCTGTAATGCTCATATCAAATAATGGAAGTCACTTTACTAGTGCTACATTCAAAAATCTCATGTAACAATTTGGGGTGAATAATAAGCTGACAACACCATATCATTCCCAAGCTAATGGTTAAGCCAAAGTAACTAACCAAGAGATTACTAGGATACTCACTATTTTTCAATTAGTAGATTTAGGAAGGATTAGAGCACCAAATTGAATGATGCTTTATGGGCCCATAGGACAACTTGGAAACTACCTATAGGATACTTGTCATATGAGTTAGTATATGGTAAGTTGCCAACACTCCCAATCTAGGCAGAGCTCCACACTTTAGCTACCACTACTTAACTTGATCTTGAGCTAAGCTTAGCACAATGATAATGCCTCATGAACATAAATAGTGTAGAAGAAAATAGGCTTGTAACACTTATGAGCAACGAAGTCCACAAATGTTACTCCAAACTAAGGCATGATACATAGATAAGATAACTAGCTATACAACCAAGAGATAAGGCCCTTTATTATAATCCTAATCATCTACCCCAAAAAGCCAAATTTTAAACACTTTGGAAGGGACCATATATTATTCAAGCCACTTATCCATCAGGTGCCTTACATATCTACCACCCATCCTATCCACAAAAGCTCATTCTTGCTAATATCCAACAAGTCAAATTCTACTATGAATATCCTAAGGAATCTACTCAATTTGTAGACCAACCATCTACTTGTTCTTTCTTTCATTTGACTGACCCTAATGATAGTCATGGGGGTGTCCATCTGAATATGTTAGTACTTTACTAAATTTTTCACTTTCTTTTTACTTTTTCATTTTCTTGAATTTTTCCTATTCTTTTATACTTTTCAATTCTTAATCTTTTTCCCATCCTTTGACAATTTTTCATTCGTTTTACCTTTTTTCATTTTTACTATCTTTTATAATTTTTCATACTCTATTTTCATTACTCCTATACATATCAATAAAACATTAAGAATAATGTAAGATGTAGTCTCAAATAAGGTGAAGACTTCTCTATGTTATCAAGTCATAAGAAACTAATTACTTGTACAATAAAACTACAACATTTTTTCACTCATTCCAATAATAAGAAGTTATTACCATAGTTTTAATGATATTCTTTCTCATCATAAAACTAAGAATAAACTTGTGATCATTATGCCTAGACAAAAAAAGTGAAGAACCAGGTGGGAATGTGAAGGGTATGACATCAAGGGGATTTGTGGAATCTCTTGGATTACTATTGTATGTTCTATCATGTTGCTAAGGTTGTAATTATATCCTTGTAGATCTAATGAAAAATGAAAGTAAGAGTACAATAAGTGCTACCTTAACATGTCACTAGAAAGACATGCACCCATGCTTGAAGGTAGGTGGCTTCTAAGGAATTTCAAAATAAAAATAATAATAAAGTGCATTGAATAAACTTCTCCCTTGGACAACATGCTTGGTGATAATACTCCTTATAATAGTCTTATGGTTGTGAATCCAAGAGGTGAAAAAAATGTGATGTCATTAGATAGTGGTCTGGACTTGGTTTGAATCTTGAACATAAAGGCTAATGATTACTTTAACCCATAATAAAACACAAGGATTCATTATGTCCATGGTAAGTAACCTCACTTCTCAATCTCTACAATCCTTTCTAAAACCCATCTTTCCTACTGTACAATTGATCATCACTTATGATTTTTTGTAATATAGTGTAATTTTTCCAATTTGGTGATACTAACATGTGTGTATTGTTAAATAGGTATGCATTACATTCAACTCCTTCAATGGCTAAGGACACTTTTAGGCATGGTTATACAAGGGCATTAAGGGCTAGAGCCTAGTTTGAGAAGGATCCACTTGTATAACTGTTGTATCTTATACCTAGACAATGATTCCACATCATCTTGGGCCTTCTAAAACATTGAATGATTTAATAAATATATGCCAAAGAATTCATTCCCTTCTTGTTCACCTCATATATGCTCAATAAACTTTTGTAGCTTGAGATTCCTTTATTATGAACTTTCAATAAGAATATTTCACAACCAGAGCATCATTCCCACTCCAAGACCCTTTAAACATGTTCCATATCTTCTAAACAATTGATTCGACTCATTTTTTCCCTAAAAATCTTAAGAAAAATTTTTAATTTTTAACAATGATATTGTAGTTCTGATATCAAAGGGCATCTGATAACGGATCTTCAATATATGATATCTGATATCGCATGCATAAAAAACTATATATACCATGCCACACTTAGAAATTTTTTTGCCATTCTTCATTTGCAACAATGGAAGTTTTTGCTTTTCTTCTTGAGAACTTTGATTGTCTAGCTTCCCTACACCATATCTTGCATACTATAACTCTGATTTTCATAATTTTCAAATCTATTTGATCCCAAAGTGCTCATTTTAGTCATGGGGGTGCTAACAAGGAAAATCTAAGTAAAATTTTGAGAATTTCTAATGCCTGAAGGGTATTATAGGGGTAAGTTCAAAAGAGATAACAAGAATTCTTTAAAACATCACCCATATTAAGGTTAAAACAACTTTAATAGGACTCCTAATTAACCATATCAATTATTTTAAGCCATAGGAAAGTACTAATGAGGTTACTTTTTGAAACTTTTCTAACTCTACAATCATAATGAACCAAGAACTTGATATAACTAAGGGTATGAGTAAGGTACAAACTGTTATGAATTTATAAGAATACTCTAGTAATTCCAAATCCTTAATTAATTATAGATGGTATTAAAACTAGGAGCACAAGGTGAACTACCAACACCTACCAGCAAGAGGCCTAAAGGCCATGGAAGAGACTGAATAGGGGGAAAAATCCCACTAGTAGAACATGCAGAACAATAGGCTTAGTCGTTTAGTATTAATTAGTAGACTCTTGCCATAGAGCACTATGCCCAGGCAGAGGCAGAAGTTCCTCTTGTGCCAAATAAGAATAGTAGCTTACGCTATCATCAAAATCCCTTCAATCAATCCAAGAAAAATCAATTATGACCACAGTCATTGTGGAGTTAAACTTTGGTCCATTCACAGAATTTTCTCCTAATGTAGTAAAGGCATAACTTTAGGCATCAAAATTATGGCCAACACTTTTAAACAACTAAGAATGGTACTTAGGAGAAACTTATTAGTTTTTGCATAATCAACAAGAATATGCCATAGTCAAAATTAAAGGAGTGTCAATCTCCTATTCAGTAAAGAAGATTTCCAAGGCTTTAAATATACCCAATGAAGGAGCAATGGTGGCACAATTATTCACTAGATATGATACTAATGCAAGAAAACTATGGTTGCAATGAGCCTATGGAAAAGATGATAAAGACTACAATGAATTGACTAATAAGGAAAGGATCTATTTCAAAATCAACACATATCACCTATTCCCAACTAAAAAGCTTAACAAAATTTCAACATATGCAGCTCAAGGAAGTGTTATTCTAATGAGAAAATACAATGCAAATATTGCCCACCTTTACTTCCTTGAAATCCAAAGGTGGTTTGAAGAAAAGAAGATGGGAAAGTTGACACTTCCATTCTCTTATCTCATCAAAAAGCTCTATAGAAAAGTTATCATCTTAGGATACACCAATGATGTACTTAGAAAGGCTCAGAATGCCTCATATGCTGAAATGCTCAAACTAGTACCTCTAAAGAATGACCAAGTGGAAATACAAATAGGCACTAAGGAATCATCCAAACCACTAAGCAATAGAAGCAAGCTAGAACCAATGGCCAACAACAAGAATGGCAACAAAAGTAGTAATAAGAACAGTAGTAGCAACAAGTTCCACCACCGCTGCCACAAGATTATTGACTATTGATGAGTCATTTATAGTAAATTGTAGAAACAATAAGTTGGGGATCACGTGAAGAGGCAAACCTCTATAAAGTCATCGACAATGTTGCCAGACCCATAGTTTTCATAGAACCTACTAGTGGACAAATTTCATTGTAGTTAGGAGGAGGGGATGAATGGTCACAATAGATCTCTAAGGATGCTACATTATTACAAGTGATGCTAGAGACTAGAGAACAAGCCACTATTGTGGTTATGTAGCATCAGGATGTAGTGGGAGCCACAGAAGTGATCACTAATCACATAAAAGAATCATTCAATGTACCTATTGTGCCACTATTTGATCTTATTGGAACTAGAGATGCTCAAATGTTAGCTGGTACCTCAATGACTCCTACTAATCATTATGATATATTGGATAGACTACTACATACAAGACAAGTGATGCAAAATCTCTTCAACATCCCTAGTGATATTACTGTAGTATAGCTAGAACTAATAGCCATCAAAGGAAGACTGGTCATGGTAGAAACTAGGGCAAAGCATACAAATAATCAAGTTTGCATATTCCAAGAAGAGTTCACAGCCTTAAGGAATGAAAAAAGAAACCCAGCTTAATTTATTGCACATGACTAGTTGGAATAATTTAGAATAGAATATATTAGTCACCTCATAGAGCATAACAAGCAAGTGGAGAATGAAAAGGAGAAAGTAGTGTGCGATGCCTCAGTGGTTGAAGCCTAAACGTATGCACATGTTAAGGCACTCACTACTTTACAAGAAGAATATAAGTAGCTGAATACAAATAATACAAGATTGACCAATGTGTAGAAGTAGAAAACATCCTTAAAGAAAGTATCCATTAGTTAAGAAAATAATTGGTAAGGGTTAACCAAGATATGAACCACCTTGCATGAGAAAATAGAACCCTCTCTATGGAGGAGGTATTTGTAATCTGAAAAAATTCAATAACTGAAATAAGCATATGGTAAAATGAATTGAAGAGATATGAAAGGCCCAAGGAACATTTTTGTGATCAAGTGGGCATGTACAAGAAAATAAATGAGAAAGAAACCTAGATGGCTAAAGCCTAAATCAGCTTCATTTCAGCACAAAATCTAGATTGGCAGCCTATCTTGGATAGTGTACCCCATGTCCACTAAGAAAAAATCAAAAATAAAGACCTATAGATCGAGGAAATTTGCAGCCACATATGCACTACATGAAAAGGAATTTTCCACTTAGAAAGATGTTTTGAAAAAAACTATATGTGGTAAATTCAAAACTAGAAGTAGTTAAGGACACCTACCAACACCAAAAAGATGTTACAACAAATGGCCAAATGTATGACAGATTATCAAGAGTTGAGAACAAAGGCCAAGGCATTTAAGGAGGAAAGGAGATAGTTTGTGGCATATTGTGTGAAAGCAAATCAAATGTTGTTGAAATTTCCATGTCCATGGGATGTACCAATTCCATCACACATTGCACAATTACCTTGAATGGTACATGATCCTTGAACAAAGGAGGAAAAACTGTAGGTGCTCCTGAATAGATACAAATTCTAGAAACCTAACAACAAGGGAAAGCAACCAAAGGAAGAGCCACCACCACAAAGCACTACTTAGGCTACATCAAGCTTTTCAAATTTGTTTTGTTTTCTACCATTTTTTCGTTATCACATAGTTGTGTAAAATTTTTGTAAAACACCACTATGGCATTTAGAGTCATGTAAATAGTTAGTTAGTCATGTCAAGTTAAATCTACCTCCCAATTTTGTAAAGGACTCTATCCTCATTTTTTTTAACTTGAGAATGAGTTTCCAGTTAGTCATGGGGGTATGATAAATCATATTTTTCATAGAAGCTATATCGAATCTACAATATCAAATCAATGATATCAGAGCACATGCTATTTCATCATATATATGATATCTTAGGATGTGTGCTTGCCTATAAATATAGCACTTAGGCACATGATCCAACACATAATTCATTCAACCCTTACCAAAACTTTGTCAATTTGTTTTCGTGCACTTAGACTTAGTAGTTAGAAGTGTGAATGCCTACAATGTAGTGTGACGTAGTGAATGACATCTTTATTCAAACATCTTATACTTGGGCACAAGTGTGACTAGGAATAAAGATCGAGCTATGTCATACTATTGCAACATTCTCCTAGATTTACTATTTACACGTAGAATAATTTTCATACTATTTTCTAGCTTAATGATTTACTTTTCCAAAGCACTTTAATTTTACATGTTCATATTAAGTGAAATGGATATGACTGAGTTCAAGCATAAAGTGTGATCATTTGATAACCCAGTAGTATTATCACTTGGTATGCCTAGTAGTAAAATACTTGGTAATCCCAGTAATGATTACATAAGCCCATGACACGTATGGAAAATCAAGAATGGGTATCCATTGCCTTAGGCTTGAATACATTCATTTACTTATTTTACATAG
The DNA here is from genome assembly GCA_015680685.1 of Gnetum montanum. Classification (NCBI taxonomy): domain Eukaryota; kingdom Viridiplantae; phylum Streptophyta; class Gnetopsida; order Gnetales; family Gnetaceae; genus Gnetum; species Gnetum montanum. The sequence continues at coordinate 839,850 of MNCI01011145.1, read as the reverse complement.
AATTAGAAATCATTTCCATTTCACTATGTTGTCTAGGAGTACTAATGGCCCTACAACATCAGTTATCTTATACCTCACGTTGAGCTAAACCATACGATTAGATTTCACTAGCTTCGTGTGGGAAGACAATAGTCATAGAATTCAACCAACTGCTAGCATATTTACATTTTCTCAATCATGGATTATGATTGGGTCATGTGTGGACACTTGTGACTTGTATGATTGGGTGTTGGATTGCTCTACCACTCATCACACACTATGAATTTTAGATTCACCAATCAAATGTATGATTTGGATTCTCTATCCCTTTGGCTATAGTAAGTGATTTATATTCATATCCCCACCACTGAGGGATTTATTTATTAGCTTTTTAAGGTTTAGTTAATTGATCATTTGGACTCATAATTAGTTTGGCCAACCTTTTGTACTATTTTGCAGTGATCATAACATGAACCATATCATGGTGGTGAGTTAGATTCTTACAACATGAAGCATCTCGTGATGGTAAGTCAAATTCTTACAAAATGAAGCATATCATGGTAAGTTTCATCTATTTGTAGTGACCATAGCGTGAAGAATATCATAGGGGTGAGTTAGTACTTATAGCATGAAACATATCATAGTAAGTGCATTTCTATTGTTTATTCATTTGTTGGATATAGTGGGTGGTGGTAGAGTTGTAATTAATATTTGACAATTTTTTAGTTTGTTATTATTATCATTATTTATTTTTGTTTGTATTTTGTTTTATTTGTTTGGGTAACTCTTTTTGCAACTATTCATGTGCATGACTATCTAGCTATATAATGCCTTCAACCAAACTCATAAGGAAATATTCTGTTAGTTTGTTTACCCTAGTCAACCTTAGGATTGATTTCCTTGGTTATACGTGATTTTTAAGTGATTATGTTAACCTAGTTGAGAAGGATATAGAAGAGATAGTTGATCACTAATTTCATGATTTAGGATCTTATTTGACAATATGTTTCCAATTAAAGTTTAATTCTATGTTGTAATGTTTTGCTAGATTTTTTATATTGGATGTTGTATTAGTATTGTACTTTGCTTGATTTTAATGTATGTCAACTTTTATGTATATTATTGATGAGACGCAGTTCGCACAGGCCGCAATATCGTGTACGCGATATCGCGTAGGCGATATCGCATCCCCCGCGATATCGCGTACACGATATCGCATCTTCCCCTACGATATTGCGTACACGATATCGCAGTCTGCCACCATGTCTATAAATAAGATGCGGCTCTCCCTCATTCGGGGATCCCAGTTTTAGAGTAGTGAAGCTCTGGCAGTTTGATCCCTCCAGAGTTAGATTTTTTCCCGTGTCTGCCCGCAGTGTGGTGAATGTAATTGTACGGTGTCTTTATTCAAGTGTGTCGTACTTGGACATGCACATGACTGGCAATAAAGATCGAGATTACTTCATCATTGCAGCATTCACTTAGTTTATTTATTTTTTATTTATTTAATGCTATTTATTGCTTTGGTAGTGCGGTGTGAGTATGACTTGACTACGAGCATCTACGGGTGTGTACGGCTAGTTAAGGAATCGGTTACTCATTGTGATTAGTCTCTCACCCTTAAACTCCTAGAAGCGGAATGAGTACGACTTGGTTACGAGCATTTAAGTGTGACTGCTTGGTAGCCCAGTGGTGTAGCTAGAGGGATCTATGCTTGGTAACCCAGTTGCGTATTTGGGATCTACGCTTGGTAATCCCAGTGGCGTACCTAGGCCTATGCTTGGTAGTCCCAGTGGCATTCGTGCACGAAGTCCAAGATGTGTACGGTTGATCAAGTAATCTGTTGCTCGTCGCACTTAGGCTAGATTAGATTTTCTTACCTTTTTCCTCCTAGTTTAGTTTAGTTAATATTATTTTCCACTGCCTTTAGGAGTAGCGTAGAATTAGAACACATCATACACCTCACCTAGACTAAACCATACGTGACATATGCAAAACTAGTCTAGGTGGGAAGACAACGAACTGCGACCTAAGGCTAACTATCTAGGTGCCACAACTACTCCATCTGCAGAGTTCGACTGGATCGTGGTGCGACGCTCGTTTTGTATGGTTGAGTGTAGGGGTACCTCGTCACTCATCATTGGCACCGTTGCTAGGGATGGTGCTAGTTATCTAGATTAGTTATATCATACAAGGTCGCTGTATAGAACTTAACGATATATCTCTTAAAAAGAAGAAATTATACAAAGTCACATAAATTCACACACAACAATGCCTCTCCTACAAGATGATAATAACGCCACACTTAGTGAGGAAGTTCATTGGAGAACCAATGAGCTATATAACGATGAAGATTGGAGTATACAACCTGAAGTGGGAGTTTCCTATAAGAATGAACAAAAACAACGTCATTGTAACACACGAAAGCATAACTTACCTGATGACAATGAACCCCCACTGGCCACTACAAGCTTAACACAAATACAAGAGGCCGTTCGAATCTCACGTAGGCATCGTAAAGAGAGCCAACTACCCAGGCTCGATTTAATTAACTTTCCCAAATTTTCAGGAGGCTATGACTTAGATCCGCATCAATATTCACTAGCCTTCTACGATGCCTGCACATGGAATAACATTGATAACAATTGGCAAAAACTGAAGCTCTTTCCTATGACACTCGTTGACTAGGCTAAAGTATGGTATAGATCATTAAAACCAAACTCGATACGACGCTGGTCAACAATGGTAGAAGTATTTAACGAAAAATATCAAACCTACATAAGAGTGTCAGCCTTAAGGAAACAAATCCAAGGATGGAAACAAGCAAAACATGAACCCTTGGACATGGCCTTAGAAAGATACTATGCATTGTTAAACAACTGTCCAGGCCATGGGTTTTCCGAGAAAAGGCTAATGTACCATATCATTGATGGGCTACATAATGAAACCAGAGAGACCTTAGGAACGTATGCCCGAGGTCAACTATACAACCTATGAACCCATCAAATCCAAGAGCTTATTAAGTGGGTAGCAAAAGAAGATGGAGAATTAGCTACATGGGAGAGTGTTGAAAAACATAAACGGGACCACAACTTTAACTCAACAAAGCTCCATGATCATAACAAGCGGATATCAATAAATCTCAAGGTGGAAACATCATCTTTGCCAATACAACAATTGTTAGAAGAAGCGGATGCAAAGATCAATAAGATGTTGGAATGGATGAATCAAAAGTGTGGAGAATATATCAACATCATTGGAGATAGAGTTTTGACAACCCAAGAAGCAGGATAAAATAATAGACATTCAGAAAGAAGGAATGAAGGGACTAAGTGCTCAACTGCCAATCCTACATATGAATGCAACATATGCCTGTACGATCATCCCAAGGGTCAATGCCCCATACTGTTACATCTACATGAGCATTGGGGAAACACGTTACATCCAGAGTTTGTATAGAGATACTGTGTTAGACCACAGTGGCAACAATCCCAGTCGTGGGGGAATCCACCCTTAGACTGGAGGCACCCTTCACATTTTCCGAATCCAAATGCTTATCATGTTCAACATCCTGTTTCTTCAACTGGGCCACCACACTTTATCTCACCACAACACCATTCTCCACAATACTATCAGCCCATACCTCCAACACAACCACCACCTTGTGCACCTTACATTCCTCCTAACTTTCAACATTCTTATCCTTTCCCTCCTTCCACAATGCCACCAACTGTTCCTAAGGTGTTTGTACCACCGCAACCCACGAACAACACTTGTGCTACTACTACTAACAGCAGTGAAGAGCCTCCTCAACATCAAAGGCGTCCTTTCTTTAAACACGGCCGTAGGAAGGGACAACATAACTCTGAGGCCACTGCATCTTCCAACCCAGCACAAGTCCAACAATGTGGTGCACCCTTACCTTCGAACCCAGCGCCTCATATAACTTCATCAGGGCCACCAACTTACACTCCAACAACTATAAGGCCCAATGAACACAACCATGGGAGGCATCAGCCCAATCCTTGCATACCATATAATGGTCCTAAACATCATAGTGGGTCAACTCCTTATCCGAGAACTACATCGTATGAAGTGCCCCACTGTGTTTATTATAAAGTGTGTGAAATCCAAGGTGATAAGTATGGACCAACTTCAATATTTCCAATATGCAAGGATCCTTATTTTCCATTTATTAATCCTTGCCATACTCAACCGTTTAGTTATGGGGGACATCCCCCATTTCAATAACAAGCAGGATTAATAAATATTTTTTTAATTTTCTTTAATTTTACACCTTTTTTGTTTTTCAGTTTTTCATTTTTCAATTTTTTTTTTATCTTTTTATCTTTTTTGTGTGTTTGTCTTTTTTATGTTTTTGTAAGTAATCTCATCTATGAATAAAACACTCATGTGGATCGTTGGTTGAG
>MNCI01011145.1:816615-835251 GCA_015680685.1 Gnetum montanum | reverse complement strand
CATAAAACAAAAATCACTCCTCCCTTGTACTAAATGCCAAGTGATTGTACGCCTTGTTGTTATGGTACTCTCATAGTTGTTTAGCATGGGATGAAGTAATGCGATGTCACTGATTAGAAGGATGGACTTGGTCCTGATCTTGGAACGATGGGTTAATGACACCTTAATCATGCTTTTCACGAAGGATTCATTGTGTCCTGGGTCAGTTACCTCATGTCCGGATCTCTACGATCCCTTTCTACACTTCGTCTCATCTCACTGTTCATGTAATTGTAGATCGTGTCCCATGTAGCATAGGATTTTCATCTCATTCCGGTGATATTTACATGTGTGTGTTTTGTGGAGTTAGTGCAGATTACATTTAACCCTTCTAGTGCCCACGGACACTTTAAGTGTGATTACACAAGGGCATAATAGGTTGAAACCTGCTTTGGGGAGGACCCACTTGTGTAATTTTGTTGTAATCTTCATTAATTCTCTAGCTAGAACACACAATTTCTTACCCTCAGCTTAGTTTTTCATAATTTTCTTTCCCATTTATTAATCCTCAAAACTTTAACATTCCAATGTACCATTACATTCCCTTTTCTTCATAACCGCCAAAGTTTTAATTGTTAAATTCATATCCTTATCATTCAAAGTGCCTCTCGAATTCATGTAATTACCCTTGCATATATTAATCCTTGTCAATGTCCTCACTTTACACATTAATTTCAAGAAAAATCATTAAAAATTTGGTCTTTTTCAGGTGTCTCACTATAGTTTGGACGAGATATCGTGCACGCGATATTGCATCCCATGTGATATTGTGTACGCGATGTACCGTACGCAATATCGTGTCCTATTTTCCTATAAATAGGAACCCCCGCCGCAACACTTAGCTTCATTTGGCATTTACACGGGGGGAAGTTTTTGAATTTTTTCTCTACGACTTGCAATTGAGTGACCCTTGCTTTTTCATCTATATCTCGCATGCTGGTACTCCAATTTTAATTCCGTTTGAACCTGCTTGAACCCGGAGTGTTCAGTTTAGTCGTGGGGGAGAGACATTTGCCGAAAAGTGCCTAAATTTTTTGAAATTTGTCATCACCCAAAGGACATCAATTAGGATAATTAATACTAACACTTAGACAAATTGTGCCACAAATCATATAACCTTAAGTATACCAGGAGCTTAAATTGAAATTCCACCTAAGTCATAGGACCCATTATCATAATTTTTGAGCACGATCACACAATAACATAAGATCTTTATTTAAGGCAAGTAGTAAGGTATAACTTGATTTCCTAAACAACCTTACTAACGTTGGCCTGTGTGGTTGCAGATGGCCCCGAAACATTCATAGCAGAAGAGTCCTACCTAAGGTGGAGCGAAACAACCTAGGAGAGGTAGAAGGCAAGGCCCTGCCAGATAACATAACGAATAGGAGGTGCACTCATTCAGCATCCATCAAGAAGAACCTTCTACCAGACCATCCGGGCAGGCGGAAGGAGGAGCTGCTACGCCTGAACTAGGACAACAACTCACGTTGCCCCCGAAATGTGTTCAGGCGATCCACACGAAGTCCATAATCGCTTCGGTAATTGTGGAACTCAACTTCGAATCTTTTGCAGAGTTTTCTCCTAAGGCTGTTAGGGATTACCTTAAAGGGTCTCCCTTATGGCCTATCCTCTCTAAATAAGGTGCCTGGTATTTAGGAGAAACATACCTATTCTGGCACAATAAGGAGCAAGGCACCACAGTCAACATTGGTGGTGTGACAGTAGATTTTTCTGCACAGGTGATTTCGGAAGTGTTAAACCTTCCGAATTCAGGCCCCCATGTTGCTCGGTTATCTACCCAATCAGACCCTAATGTGCGAAAGGATTGGCTAGAAAAGGCTTATGGCAGAGAAAAAGCTTTTGGTGAGTTGACAACGAAAGAGAGAGTTTATTTCAAAATTGGAACCTATCACCTCTTCCCCACAAAATTTTTAAAAAGAATATCAACGTACGCAGAAAGAGGATGTGCAGTGTTAATGGGAAAGGTTAACGCTAACCTTCCTCATCTATATTTGATGGAGATCCTAAGGTGATTCTAAGAATGGAAGACAAAAAAAATGACACTCCCTTTTCCCTGCCTTATCAGAAAACTGTGCCGTCGGGCTGGCATTCGGGGATACACAAATGACGTCCTCCAAAAAGCCCAAAATGCTTCTTACGCTGAATTATTAAAGGCGCCAGCTCCAAGAAAGAGCACTGGCAAAGAGCTGGGACCAGATGAAGAAGATGAAGAAGAAATGGTTGGACCCCCTGCAACTCAACTCGTAGGACCCAGTCAACCTCCAGCCACAGGTCCCAGTCAACCTCCAGCCACAGGTCCCAGTCAACAACAAGAAGCAGGACCTAGCATAGGCTAGGATCAGCCGCCGCGACAAGACTACAGACCGTCGATGAGCCATCTGAGAGCCATCGCAGAGACGGTGAGTTGGGGAAGTCGTGATGACGCCAATCTCTTCCGTGTCATCGATGATGCCAACCAGCCTACGATTTCAGTAGATCGCACACGGGGTGAGTTATCAATGAAAACAGGAGGAGGGGAAAGCAGATGGTCACAACAAATTTTTGGACATGCGGCATCTTTTCAAGTTCAGTTAGAGACTGGTGAAGGGGCCACTGTGATGGTCATGCAACACTAGGATGCCACGGGAGCTGCTGAAGTGGTCGTTGACCATATCAAAGAGTCTTTCAACATACATGTTGTGCCACCGGCAGATCTTTTAGGAGCACAGGATGCTCAAATTATTGCGAACCTTAATGACTCCTGCGGAACATGAGGATGTATTGGACAAATTGCTTCAAACAGGACAAGTTTTGACGTCCTTATTTGACATCCCCTAGGATGTAACGGCAATTTAATCAGACCTCATTTCCACAAAGGGAAAGCTGGTCCTATCTGAAGTAAGGGTAGAGCATGCTGAAGCTGAAGTGCAGAAACTATAAGAGTAGCTCTTGGCCTTACAAGCAGCACAGCGGGATCCTTTGGGATTGGTTCCTGCAGACCAGCTAGACAATTTTAAAACCGAGCAACTAACAAAACTAATTGTAGAAAATAAGAAGGTGGAAGAAGAAAAGGAGACAGCCACTTGGGATGCCTCCATAGCAAAGGCACAAACTCATGCGCATCTTAAGGCACTCAAGGCCTTGCAAGAAGAGAATAAGCAGTTGGTTGCAGATAACCTTCGGTTGGCTTCTGTGGAGAAGCAAAAGAATGTTCTCGATGAACACTTTCACCAACTGCGAGAACAATTCATTCAAGTCAACCGAGATGTAAACCATTTAGCCAGAGGAAAGCGAACCCTCTCAATGGAGGAGGTACATGCTATTCGACAAAAATCAACCATCGATATTAGCGTGTGGCAGAATGAGGCTAAACGACATGAGAAGCTGAAGGAGCACTTCCGTGATCAGGTGGGGATGTACAAAAAAATCCTGGAGAAGGAGATCCATATGGCCAAAGCTCAAATCAACAACATCAGTGCCTAGCACACTGATTGGAGGTCCATATTGGACACTTATGCCTATGCCCACCAAGCGGAAATTAAGAACCGAGACCTGCAGATCCAGGACTTAACTGAATACATGGAGTTGGCAAACCTTCGATATGCCAACTTGGCCATGTTAATAGTAGGACGCCTGAGGTCAGAGCTTGAGCAGCAGGTAGCTTCCACCCATATCAAATATGAAGCAGAATTTGCAGAATGAAAGAAGTTGGCTGAAAATCTAGATGTTGCAAATTCTGAACTTGCGGTGGTAAAAGAAAGCTACCAAGGACATAAAGATGTGGCGCCTAACTTGGCTCAACGGTTAACAGAACTTCACGAATACAAAGACAAAGCCAGAGCCTACGAAGAGGAATGACAGGTGTTCGCGGCATGGTACATCAAAGCTAATCAGATGTTCTCGCAACTACCCTGTCCATGGGAAGTGCCGACTCCATCAAACATCAGAGCATCAGCATGGATGGTACAAGACCCTCGGACCAAAGAGGAGAAGCTCTAGGCTATTCTTTAGCATCATCAACCTTCAAAGCTTGGAGCACGTGACAAAGGGAAAGCACCCATGGAGGAGCCACCGCCACCAGGAACTACATGAGTTCCACATTTTTGTAGTTGTAGCATTTTTTCTCTGTGTTGTGTCTTCCCACACTGCGGCATTAGTCCATTTCTTTTTCCAGTTAATAATCCCATACCTATCAACTGTGTAATCATTGAAGCTTGTTCTCCTTGTAACTCGAGGATGAGTTTTTATTTAGTCATGGGGGTATGATGAAACGCGGTTCGCACAGGCCGTGATATCGCGTACGTGATATCACATCTTCCCCTACGATATCGCGTACGTGATATCGTAGTCCACCACCATGTCTATAAATTAGAGGCAGCTCTTCCTCATTCGAGGATCCTAGTTTTAGAGTAGCAAAGCTCTGGCAGTTTGATCCCTCCAGAGTTAGATTTTTTCCTGTGTCTGCCCGCAGTGTGGTGAATGTAATTGTACGGTGTCTTTATTCGAGTGTGTCGTACTTGGACATGCACATGACTGGCAATAAAGATCAAGATTACTTCATCATTGCAGCATTCACTTAGTTTATTTATTTGTTATTTATTTAATGCTATTTATTGCTTTGGTAGTGCGGTGTGAGTACGACTTGACTACGAGCATCTACGGGTGTGTACAGCTAGTTAAGGAATCGGTTACTCATCGTGATTAGTCTCTCACCCTTAAACTCCTAGAAGCGAAACGAGTACGACTTGGTTACGAGCATTTAAGTGTGACTGCTTAGTAGCCCAGTGGTGTAGCTAGGGGGATCTATGCTTGGTAACCCAGTTGCGTATTTGGGATCTGCGCTTGGTAATCCCAGTGGTGTACCTAGGCCTATGCTTGGTAGTCCCAGTGGCAATCGTGCACGAAGTCCAAGATGTGTACAGTTGATCAAGTAATCGGTTTCTTGTCGCACTTAGGATAGATTAGATTTTCTTACCCTTTTCCTCCTAGTTTAGTTTAGTTAATATTATTTTCCACTGCCTTTAGGAGTAGCGTAGAATTAGAACACATCATACACCTCACCTAGACTAAACCATACGTGACATATGCAAAACTAGTCTAGGTGGGAAGACAACGAACTGCGACCTAAGGCTAACTATCTAGGTGCCACAACTACTCCATCTGCGGAGTTCGACCGAATCGCGTGTGCGACGCTCGTTTTGTATGGTTGAGTGTAGGGGTACCTCGTCACTCATCAATTATATTCATGTTGTGTATCTTGTCATTAAGTTGATATGTGATAGTTGATGCAATATTAGAGTCCAATGCCTTTTGGATGTAAATATATTTTATTATTAACTTCATATGTGTAATTAAATTACATTCCTACCATCTTAGCTATATTTTGTCCCTACTATTATTATAAATTTTTGGCTTGGGCAATAAGGATTCATTATGTTTTTCTTAGTGTATAGGTTACGTTTGGAAGACATGTGACTATTGTCACTATCTTGACAATGTGTTAAATTTTATTGCATTTTTTCTCTTACCCTAAGGTGCATATTTTTTGGATGCCTATGAATTTTCTTGTTATATTTTCTTAGTATTCATTCAATTTTTATTGGGTTTTAAAATTTTTCACAATTTGAATAACTATATAAGTAATGCCTTAGTAGCCTAAGCCTAGTTAGCAATGTGTTACAAGACACTTTTTTCCACTATCTAGTGATTGTTTTTTATATTATATATTATATTTTAACATTTGAATTATTTTGACCTTAAATTTGAAGTAGTAATGCTTATGTGGCTTATCTTTATTGGTGGATTTTCTAATAATCTTTGTGGTGCCTATGTAGGTCATGTTCTCTTGAGAATAATCCAAATACTTATGCAACTTGACTTTGTTGATAAGTATCATACATCTTTGTGGGTCATCTTCACTTGGTAGGGAGTCAGATACTTATGTAGATCAACTTTGTCAGTAAGTATCATTTGTTTAGTCTGAAATCATTTGAATTTAGTGGATGGTAGTGGATCCTTTTTTAAAATATTTTTCCTTTGGATATTTCATTTAGTTATCATTAGTTATTTGATATTTATCTATGCATGTTCATAGTTTTGGGCGCTAACTCTTTACTTGTAGCTACTCTTTATGCATGACTATCTAGCTACTTTATGCCTTTAGTTAAAACCCATACGGGAGTACTTTGTAGCTTATTTTCCTTCCTTAGACTTAAGATTGATCCCCTTTGTGTTTTTGTGCCTTCTAGGTGATTCAATTAATAATGAGAAGTAGGAGTTAGATGGAGCATTTGATGCTTAGATTTCCTTTTTAAAACTTCTTTTAGATTAACCATTAAGTTTCCACTTATCAATTATTTGTCTTCTAAAATGTAATGTTTATCTAGAATTTCTATATGATATAATTACTATGAGAATTATATTTGTATTTTTTCTATATTTGGTTGTAGAGCCCCTAATAACTAGCCTTTAACTTTAGTCTAAGTTTTTTACTTAAATCCTCTTAAAACATGGGGCTATGCTTACAATAGCACATAATAAGAACATGACTCATATAATGATGGGTTGATTACAAAGCCTACATACCTCATTCTCTCATTAGATATAACAACTTGTTGATGATATGAGACATTACCACTTCACATTGTCTTAATGATTAATACATCAATTACATATTTTCTATCTTTCGTAGTACTATAATACCTTAAGGGTCTAACATAGTGAAGGGTAATAGCTAAGATTTTCCATCATTTAGAAAGCTATAAAACATCAAATATTTATGTGGATCACTTATTTTAAGTTTTATTTTAAAAGCAACACCATAGATATGGTTGGATCTACTTCTAATTCTCTATTTTAGTTCCAACAAACAAGATCATTTAATCTATGATAGGCTTCAAATAATTGTTGGGAATAAAAATTGTATAGGCTTCAACAACTTTGCCCATGTAATGTGATATTGCATTTCTAAATTAAGAGCCATCCAATGCAAATATTTCAATCAACATTTGGCTATGAGTTGAGTTATCTTTAGGTTTTAAACTACATAAAAAAGGCTTGGCTCAACCATCATTTTTGAACTACACCTTGATAAACCCCCCAAATAGGTGACCAAGGATTATATGTGAGGTGGGTAAACACTTGTGAATGGTCCTTACATCATTGAAAACCTTCATGCATCATACAACTCTACCTCCAGGGATCCAATTTCCTAGGATATTATGCTCAAGTAAGCATATGTATGGGTATGGTTGGATAGTGATGTTCATCTCCACATCCACAGTAATATATATGCAAAATAAATAAACAATGCAATCCATCCATTCAAGGTATGGGGATGAATATATTATTATTAAAATGATCTATTAATTATCCCTAAAAATACTACATGCTTCACATAATGTACACCAATCAAATGCAACATCCACTTAATTACTAACTATTTAGGTGAATTTCTCAACTTAGGTTCTAAAGGGCTTCTAATCATAATTCATGTAGGTTCATTTTATTGAAATCAAATAAATATACATGATCACACATATATTTTATTTCTTTTGTTTGTATAAATAAAATAATGTAATTACTTGTAAACAAATTGAATTAACATGCTGAAATAAGAATTAATAAATAATATTTTACTTTTCATGAAAGGAAAATCTAACTATGATAAAATATATAAAACATTCATTAGGAAATAAAAGACTTACTCCAATAAGACTTCAAGATTTTCAAGATCCAATGTCCTTATCATACAATCAAAGAAAGTAAATGTATATCTTAAGTAGATTTTAAATGCCATCTAAGGAACTAGCTCACACATAAAACAATAGAGAGTTACACCACAAAGATGTGTTCTATGTTAAAGAAATAGGTTATTATTCGCTCATACCTCTACTCCTAGATGAATGTTTACATGTGAAAATTAACCAATGTTTCCTTTATTTTAATGCATCCTACTTAGCATACTTGTTGAACCTAAGAAATGCCTCAAAAGAGTAGAATATTATAACCTAAATAATTTGACTAGAGTGAATATTTAAATATTTTGTTGAAAGAAAAAATAAAACATTGAAAACCATATATCCATAGCTATAAAGAAAATATCATAGTCTCCATTTTAGACATCACTATTGATTAACCATATTTTACCTAGCTCTGATATCAGAGCCCTAATATCAAATATGCAATATCGGGCCCCTAGAAGTGATGTTGGATATCCAATATCCTAGGGTGTGTGTTAGCCTATAAATATAGGGCTTGGGAACATGGTTTCGATATATTTTTTTATCATAGCATAGTAAATCTCTTGTAGTTTCTTTTCTCCAAAGTTAGAATATTTTCCAAAGTACCCACAACAAGAGTCATTGATTGTACAGATCTTTATTCAAGCACTATTGTACCTAAGCATGGCAGTGTGTGTGGTAATAAAGAAGAGCTTTCTAATCAAACCTTTCAGCACCTTCGCTAGCTTAAATATTTTATTCATGCAATTAATATTTTTATGCAATTTCATTTAATACTACCAAGTAATTAAGCTAAAGTAAGCTATTTCAATGAAATAGAAATTAACTAAACACATAAGTATGACCACTTGGAGCATGCATATGATGCTTGGTAATCCCAGCAACACTTAATGTTTGGTAACCAGATAGCATTATACGTGTTCAGGAACTGAATGGAAAGTGGAACCATATACTTATGTTAGGATAGTGAGTTATTACTTAGCAATTAGATTAGTTAAATTGGTTCATAAATTAAGTTTTAAATTGTTCCTAATCGTAGACAAATAAAATAAAAAATAATAAAAATCATGTGCCTTAATTACACTTAACCATACATTTAAGCTCTACAAGTGTAGTTGAGAAGATAATGATTTTCATGATTAGATTTCACAGTCTGGAACTAGTGTACCTAGGAAATTAAGGTTTGTGAAATTCAACCAAATAATGCATGAATGCTTATGATTCATATGGTTGGACGTAGGGGTTTCTCGCTGCTCATCATTGGCATCATTTTAGAGGACCTTTTGTTTGTTACCTACACAATCTAGGAATTAGTAAAAATTATTCAAGATTGTTGGAATGAACCCTAAACTCATATCATACATTAAAATAACTACATAAATTTTAAAAAGTACACTACATTTCTTATTTTCTAACACAAGATGTTTTCTTCTCACAAGAGTGATTCTCTGTCCAAATCTGATGGACTAAATCAGTAGGTGCCCCAAAAATACAAAGTGATATACGATCATCCTAATGAGTATGTACCCAATTCCATATTTTTCCTACACCAGGATGAACTACTGTGGTGGCAAGACATGGAGGGCAACATTGTGTTGCCACTTGATCAATTTTTTCCTGTAATGCTCTAACAAAATCTTATGCGATTGTGCCTCCAGAGACTTCATGCTGAGTACGTTGTGCAAGATAGTTATGCCGGGGATTATCATCCAATTAATGTAGAACATCTAAGGGATCAATAGTTGGATCAATGCTATGAATCTACAAAGGGAAAGTAGTTCAATGATTCCCCATACATGCCATACCAAAACGATGGTGGGGAACCCTTCTTTGGGAGTTTTCCATTTAGTGAGACTCTTCTCTTTGATTTTAGTGAAGGAGGTCAAAACCAAAACCTACAGTCCATGATTCATAATCTAAGTTCTAGCAAGAACATATCTATTGACAAAGGGGGACACAAGGAGGAGAGTCATGGTAGGGATGTGGACAAAAAACTTAATTGTGACCATGGCTACAATCATCGAAGAAGAGATGGTAGGCACCATGATGGTGATAGTCCTCCTTCCTCTTTACCTTCATCATCATCTTCCTCTTCTAGCTTTGAACGCAACCATAGGAAACATGATCGTGATGGAGGTGATGGACGGGACTGAGATGACTGTCAGGACTGTCAAGCAAGTCAAGACCTAGGGCATGGGTGTTTAAAAGAGATCCATCACCATGAATGAAGGGGTAGTCAAGGGTATCATAAGCACTAGAATCATGGTCTTGATGAGCCTTTGCTTGCTACCCAAAGCATGCTAAACATTGTAGAGGCATTGAGAATTCCTATAAGGCATATTAAGGATAGTCAGATCAAGAGGCTAGACATGAACAATATCCCTAGGTTTGAAGTGGGATATAACTCAAACTTGCAGAACCATCTTCAATATTTCCATGATGTTTGTGCCTTGCAAAATATAGAAAATAATTGGCAAAAGCTTAAGTTGTTTTCCAGGACACTCATGAAAGAAGAAAAAAATTGTTACCAATCCTTATAACTAGAATCTATTAGATAATGGAGTACAATGCTTGAACTATTTAATGAAAAATATCAAATGTACTCCTGAGTGTCCAACTTGAGAAGGTAGATCCAATGATGGAAACAAGGGACACATGAACCCTTGGATTCCACCATGGGCCTATATTATTCTCTATTGCACAGATGTACTAGCCATTGTTATTCTCAGCAAGAGCAACTTTGCCACATCATAGATGGGCTCTAATCAAAAAGGAAGAGAAATCGTGGCATCTATGTCCAAGAGTGATTGTTAGAATCAAGAACCCATTAGATTTAATGGTTGATAGAGTAGGTAGTGAAAGAAGAAGGATAGTTGAGGAAACGTGAAAGTGTAGATGAATACAACCGCGATCCTTCCATTTGGAAGAGGGACGTTTGATTTTGTGATAGTGAGGAGGAATCATACTTAATGAGGTGGTAAACTAGAAAACCTTGTTGATTCAAAAATTTACCTTTGATATTTTGGCTAAGGTAGATCAGTTATGGAACTCTATGGATAGCAGATTTCAAGGTGTCCTAAAAATTGCTGAAGAGTCCAAAGAACAAGGCAGTGATCGTGATCATAAAAGGAAAAAGGAAGCTGAACGTGCCATCAAAGAGGTAAGGACAAGATTATTGCAGTAGAAGAAGTTGCGAGAATCGAATTAGATGATGATGGTGGGTGTGACATCTACCAATATGAATATCTTGAGGGATGTTGCCTCATTATCTTCCACGTATAGGAGTTGTACACTTTGAATCCATGACTAGGAAAAAGGAAACACCCACAAGATTGTCTTATCCTCAAGGCAATCCTGGGCAGTTCCACCAACAACAATAGTATTATCCAAGTGGAACTCCACCACAACGATATGAGTAGTATCAAGAGTGGTAGCAACCACAGTCATAGGCATTGCCACTGCCAAGGCAAAAATACCCTTATAGATAACCTAATCCATATGGGTATTACATTCAGTAACCCTTGTTTCCACATGACTCTTCTAGTCATGTTTCTACTTTCTAACATCACTACTACCCTCTTGAATATTATCAAACTCATTCTCCACATTCAAAGAGGAATACCATTTTTTATCCTTATACTTCTCCTATTCTTGCACTTGTTTTTCCACCCTCAACATAGCTACCACTTGCTTCATCTATGTAGGGTGAACTTCCAATCCAACCGTAGCAACTCAATGTTACCAGCGCTATCAATCTACAACTAGGTGGTTTGGACACTAGATCATGGAAAAGACCTTTTTTCCAATCCAATAGTCCACCTAAGCCCTCACATACACATGTAGTTGGCAACCCTGCTTCTTCATCTTCCTCTGTATCTAATTTCTTCAAGTCCTCTTCAAACCAAATACCACCCAGAATCCATACTGTTATGCTCACTCATGCCATATCTAATTGGATCCAAGCTGGTAACCTTCCTAGGAAATTACCTGATTATGGGATTCCTCTTATTTATTTACAGATTGTTAGGAATGAAGCATGTAAAGCTCTTCTTGATTCAGGTTCTAGTGTGAATTTGATTTCTCATGAGATGTATACTTCATGGAACCTACCACCCCTCAAAAATAGCAATATTCGATTGGAATTGATAGACTAGTCCATTACCATTCCATTGGGATTGGTGGAAGACATTGTGACCATTGTCTATGGGTGGTCTTATCCTACTGATTTCCTAGTGATCAAGGTTGAGAACTATAAGGGAGACTTCCTAATCATTATGAGAAGGACATGGCTAAGCACTATTGATGCAAGAACGGGCATCAAAAATATTTCCTTAGAAATATCTATGAAAAATGTATTTGGAAAGATTGAGAAGAAGCGATTTCCATGCATCATGTATAGTGATACCAGGTGCAATTGCATGTGGAAACTCTGGTTCATTAAATAAGCATCCATTTCCGCATGCAGGTAGTATGCACCTAAAGTAGATATTTAAAGGTGTTTGTACATAGTAGCCACAAAACTAGAGGGCACCTAGTGGCTAATTGTTGATTCTAAATGCAACACATTTTGCATGGAACCTACTAAGAGCTCGACATGGGCTTATGTCACAAGCATGGATGAACTAGAGCAAGTTCATCACCAAGTCTTTGATAATGCAAATGATAATACCTATTGGGAAGAGTTGGAAATTCCTAAAAATTTTAAGCAAGAGCCCCTTGATTTAAAAACTCTACTTGCTAGCATGGAATATGCATTCTTAAAAAATGGGAAGTTGGTAATAATCAATGAAAATCTTGCTCTAGAATAGAAATAGATGTTGTTGAATGTGGTTGAAAAATGGTCAACAACCTTTACTTGGTCATATTTTAAACTCATAAGGATTGCTCCTAAGATATGCCAATATCATATCTACACTAACCTATCCTTTAAGATAAAGAGATAGTCAAAGAGGTGATTGAATCCCAAATTGAAGTAGATCATCAAAAAGGAAATTAAATAACCCCTCAAGGTAGGGTTTATCTATCCCATTACAAGTAGCAAGTGGGTTAGTGCACTCATGATTGTCTCAAAGAAAGGTGGTAAGTGGTGGGTTTGCATCGATTTTCAACTATTGAATATGGCAACATTCAAGGACCATTTTTCATTACCATTCATCGATCAAGTGTTAGACACCATATCTGCGCATTGCTATTACAATTTTCTAGATGGTTATAGTGGCTATAACCAAATCTAGATTGTGCTAGAGAACCAGTTCAAAACAACATTCATGAGTCCCTAGGGGACCTTTGCATATTGCAAGATGTCTTTTGGTCTGTGCAATGCTCCTTCAACTTTTTAGTGCTTGGTCTTAAGCATCTTTCAGCAGTAGATTGGTAGTGGAGCGGAAGTCTTTATGAATGACTTCTCTACTTTTGGTGCTACATTTGAGTAAGCCTTGAACCAGCTTGACCAAGTACTAAAAAGATGTGTGGAAAAAAACATGCAGCTCAATTGGCAAAAGAGTCATCTAATGGTCCAAGAGGGCATTTTATTGGGCTATAGAATCTCAAAAGTAAAAATTAAGGTCGACCTTAAAAAAATAAGGATCATCTAAGGAATTACTTGCCAATCGAAAACTGTAAAAGATGTCCAATCATTCATTGGACATACTAGCTACTCCCAGTGATTCATAGAGAATTTCTCTAAGGTCGCAAAATCATTGGTTGAGCTAACAAAGAAAAATGATTCATTTGTCTAAACAAAGGAATGTTAAAAAGAATTCCAACAACTGAAAAAGAAACTTGTATAAACTCTAATTCTACAGGCATCCGACTGGTCTAGACCATTTCATGTTATGATGGATGCATCAAATTATTCCTTAGGGGCTGTGCTTACATAGTTGGATGACAAGAAATGTCCATATTACATCCACTACAAAAGTTGAAGCATTGTGGGTGCACAACTAAACTACACCACCACAAAAAAAAAAGAATTGATGGCAATGGTGTTTGCTCTAGAAATGTTCAAACATTATGTGCTTGGATATAAAGTGTTTGTGCACACAGACCACAGTGCCATTTGCTTCCTCATGAACAAGCCAACAGTCAACTGTGAGCCCCTCATGTCATATGATGGCTAGTGATCTTATAGGAATTCAATCTTACGATGGTAGATCAAAACCGAACTGAGAATGTGGTTTCTAACCACTTATCTTGGTTACAATGGGATAACAAAGAAGAGGAAAACCCACTATCTGATCTATTTTCTGATGAACTCCTCTTTTCTAGGCTATAACTGAACAATTTCCCACTGAGCCTAAATGGTACAGTGGCATTCTCACCTATCTTCTCACTCAAGAGATGCCATAAGGATTGGACCATCAAAAAAATAATAGTTTCTTCACTAGCTAAAATGCTTCATGGAGATCAATGGATACCTCTTCGATGACCTAGTTCATTGGTGTGTCCTTGATGTTGATCAACTATGCATTCTTCAGGATACTCATGAGGGTCCTTGTGGGGGCCAGTATGTTGGGAGATGCATGACCATTAAAATCCTTATGGTAGGGTACTATTGGCCAACAATTTTTAGGAACGCTCACCAATATGTCCACTCTTGTGAACGCTATCAACGAGATGGGGGGATGACTACTCGAATGGAGGGACCTCAATAGTGGATCACACCAGTAGAATCCTTTAACATCTAGGCACTAATTTCATGGGTCCCATCATGTCCATGTTAAATGAAAATGTGTACATCATAGTTGTTGTTAACTATTGTATGAAATGGGTAGAAGTAGCAGCCATCACTGACTGTACATCTTCTATTGCTACTTGGTTTGTACAACAAAATGTTATAAATAGGTTTGGTATGCCACATGCATTAATTTTTGATAATAGAATCCACTTTACAAGCACTACCTTTCAGAAGCTTATGCAATGCTTGGGGGTTGAACATAAACTAATAACACCCTACCACCCCCAAGCCAATGGTCAAGCTAAGGTTACAAATAGGGAAATCACAAAGATCCTAACTAGAACTGTTAGCAAATATAGAAGAGACTAGAGCAAAAAAATCAATGATGCCCTCTAGACCTACTGCTCAACGTGGAAGCTCCCTATAGGCTATTCTCCCTATGAGTTGGTGTATGGAAAATTACCAATACTTTATATTCAATCCAAGCTTTGTACACTTTTAACAGCCTATGACCTAACCTTAACTTAAGTCTAGCACAAAAACAAAGATTAATGAATCTCAACTTGCTAGACAAAAATTGATTAGTGACCCTATCATCTAATGAGTTACACCAGGCATTTAATAAAAAACCCCATGACCTTAGAATTAGAATCAAGAGATAAGGTCCTCTGCTAAAACCCCACATACTTACGCCAACAAACTAATTTCTAGACATTGTGGGAGGGATCTTATATCATTTTTCCTTCTAGGACCATGTTGATCTACAAACTTGAGAGCCTACACAAAAAGCAACTAGTTAACATACAACAAGTCAAACCTTTCCACAAGCCTAAGTAAGCTAGTGTAACAAATGCCTCATCGGATGGACAACCACACTCAATCTTTTGGATCTCCTCCTTTCAACTTAGTTGTGAGGGAGATGGCCATCTATGCTAAGTATATAAGCAACTCCTTAGTTTTTCATCATTTTTTTACATGTTTATGTTTCACACCTTGTTATTTTTACAAATTTTTGTTTTACACATTTTTATCTTACACCTTTTTGTTTTTTACATTATTAGTTTTTCAAAATTTTTGTTTTACAATAGCATTAGTACATTTTATTTTTCTTAAATATTTTAAAATTTCTTGTATATTTTCCTTTATTTTGGATGTGATTTTCTTTTTTTTTTCAATAATAACGTGCCTTATTGCCAACTTGGTACAATGTGGTTTGGTTGATGTGGGCATGTGCTATCTGGTTATTTGATTATTGGTGTCTAGATTCTAGCTTTGAATTTTGTTATTGATAACTAGGACATGGTTTATTTTTCATGAAATAGGTAGTGAGTCCACAACATCCACCCATCCAAAAACTCTATGGGTTTTCTTGTTTTGGAAGTATGACATTTCCTTTTCATTAATAAAACTTTAATGAACTTGTGACCTAGGTAGTTTCTAAATTTGGAAAGGATTCAAAATTTTGAACAAGGTGTGACTTTAAGGGAACTCAATACTCTTTGTGCTTTTCTACTTTGGATGCATGTGTGTTTTCATGGATTTCTTACCATTCTGTGTCAACCAATAATAGTAAGTGGAATAAGTCTTTGCATGGTGTGGTTCCCATTCATTAAAAAAATGATGGAAATTTAAAGCATATCCTTTAGAAAAAATAAATGTGCTACAAGCACTGGTTATGGGACTAGAAAGATATGTTACCCATGCCTGAAGATCCCGTCTAACTAAGGACCTAACTCACTTTCTTCTTCTCTTTTTTCTTCAATAAGAAATGTTGGTTGTTTTGTGGTAATACTCTTGTGTCTCAGGGAGGTGGATTGGTCTAAGAGTGGCAATGCAAAGTCACTAAACGTGGTTGGTTTTGGTCTAGACTAAGGATGGATTTTATTAGGTTATTTAACCACAAAAATTCACAAAGGACTTCATGTGACCTTAATCGGGAATTCCAGTTCACTCTCTCTCTCATCCATCTATGCTCTCCATGTCTCACCTCGTTGTCGGTTTCATGTTCTTGTTTTATGTCTTGGTTTGATGTATCAAAATTCTTAGGTATTTTCTTCTGGGTTTTTGTACTTAACTTTCTACAACCATTAACCATCCATGGGGTCCACATACTTCTCTACTTGAAGTTATGCAAGGGTTATAAAGGGCCTATGCCTACTTTGGGAAGGACCCACTTGCATACCTTTTGATTGGGCTAGTTAAGTTATTTATCCTTAGATGTCATCACAATCAAATCCTTTTGTGTGCTCCATTAATGACATTCAATTGTGTGCATCTTCACAATGTTTTTCAGTGAAATCCTCTTTTTATTATTTTGAATTCTTAAATCATTTTCAATCATTTCATTGTGTTGGACTTTTTAGAATTTAATAATGGACTTCTTATCCATTTCACCTTTTTTTAGTCTTCCTGCTAACACTATTAAAGTAATTAATCCACCATTAGCACAACCTAGCCAAGTGTAACCACTGATGAGACAAGGTACTCAAAAGCTACACATTGCTCACTAATCTACAATTTTGTTGTGATTGTAGTAGAAAGTGTGGCCTGCAAGTAGGATTGTCTTCACTAGGGAAGAAGCAACATCACCATGTGACAAGGACCCTTCATGATCATTGAATCTTCTCCCTTGCTCCTCAGCTGCTGATGAGTGGCAAGGTACCCCTACACTCAACCATACAAAACGAACATAGCACGAGCTATCCGGTCAAACTCCACATACTAAATGCCTAAACGCCCCATGAAACACTTGGGGTTAATCATTCGTGGTCTTCCCAGACTTACTTGTTGTTGTCACGGTGTATGGTTAAGTAAGTCCAAGGTATATGATTTTTTTGGTCTTTAATGGTTTTATCTCCTATGCTAAAGGGTAAAGGGTTGAGAGAACTAACTAACTCTAACTAAGGACCTAAGTCTAAATTAACTAGCGTCAGCATCCATTCCCACTTACTGTACACACCCTGAACTATGCAACTGTGGCTACCAAACTCTAATCATTACTAGTATCACCACATGTAACACACGTGCTCGAAGTGGTCATACTAAGGCACCTATCTAGCCTAAGCGTGATGAGCAGCCGATTCCTTAACTAGCTATACACATTCGTAGATGCTCGTAATCAAGTCATATTCATCCTGCGTTCTAGGAGACAAGGGTGACAGAATCTAATCGCGATGAGTAGCCGATTCCTTGGTTAGCCGTACACATTCGTCAATGCTCGTAACCAAGTCGTACTCATGCCACGCTAATGCATGTAATAAATAACATGAAAGAAATAACAGATAATAAACCTATTCCATGCATTTCAAGGTTTATCCACAAAGCTCATCTTTACTTCCACACACAACTTGCGTTCAGGTACAAAGCTGCTCAAATAAAGAACCGTTCACTTGGGGACTCCTACTGTGGGCACATGGAAAATATTCTATCTCTGGAGTGACTAAACTACCAGAGCTTGGCTACTTCTAGCCTAGGATGATCAATGAGGTGAGTGCCAACTCTTATTTATAGATTTAGCGGCAGACCACGATATCACGTAAGCAATATCGTAGGGGACGACGCAATATCGCATGGGATGCGATATCGCGTCTCATCATACCCCCATGACTGAATGAAAACTCATCCTCGATTTTCTTACAATAATATTAGGTAGGTATGGAATTATTGAGGGGAATGAAACTAATGGGATGACATGTGAACGGATCATTATTACAAGACTTGACAAAACTGGTGTTCATGACAACAGGGGTGAACACCTTATTACAATGACATCAGGCCTTTGTTGGCAGCTGAGAAAGAGAAAGAAGTGTTGCTACTACCAACGCCAAGATTGTGCCTTCGTTGTCCATCCATAAGTGCATCATTGATCTTGCTCGTTGCATCGCTCCTTCTAGCACGGCTCCACTCCAAGTGTTTGCTCCAGATCCAATCTGTTGTTTGTATGTCCGCCATCTACACACACAACACAATCATATATTAGCAAGGGTAATTGAATCATCATGTAATTGATACCTTGCTTCGGTGTAAACTCATTGGCTAGGTTGTGGAATGGCTGATATGGATCTGGGAATGTGTGACTGATGACTACCAAAGGTGTAGGGGTTAGGAAGAAAATCAAAAATTTTGGGGCTAGGATAAAATCGAAAAAATCAGGCCCCGTACCCCCATGACTAATCG
>MNCI01011145.1:728557-815109 GCA_015680685.1 Gnetum montanum | reverse complement strand
ATTTCCTCCATGTCATCACCCGATGAATCACTATATGTGATGCATGGAACTTTCCTCTTCTCGATCTTTCCACATATTTTTATCTTAGAGATTTCCAAGGAAAGATCGCGGATCCTAAGGCATGCATCTACTGTACTCAGCCATGCCCTTCCCATTATAATCGGGAAGTCCCCTTCGTTGTTGTTCACTTCAATCACCAGAAAATCAGCTGAGTAAGACCAATCACACACAGTGGTGATGATGTCCTCTACCAATCCCAAGGGGATGGTGATGGACTGGTCTGCCAGCTCTAGTTGAATGTTGCTCTTCTTGAGTTGGGGCAGGTTCCAGGCGTGATACATCTCTTGTGAAATTAAGTTGACTTCGGAACCTGAATCAAGAAGAGCCCTATGTGGTTTATTTCCGACGATCTGCAAATAGATTAAGGGACTCCTAGGGTCAGTTAGTTTCCTGGGAAGGTGACCTACCTTGATCCAGTCAGTTATGGTATGCGTTAACATAACCGTATGCGTTACGCTCTGTTGGACTAAAGGGTGCTCCGAAGTGTTAGATGATGGAGAAGTATTCATGGCCTCAACCGCTTGTTGTTGCGAGAGTTTGTCTTGGCTTTTGGTTCTGAAGTAAGGTCTTCTCTTTTTACAGTTGTCAGAACCAGCAGTGGGCTGGATATTTACAGCTCTCGCAGCGTGACATTGTTGTGGTTGAGGAGGAAGTTCCCCTTGCATTATTGGAGCAAGAGGTGTTATGGGAACTACTTATGGTGGAAGAGGTGTGGATGGATTAGGAGGATGGAACAAGTGTGAGATGTCTCCCGGAGGAGAAGAAGTCCTTCTAAAGTACTCCCGAACTTGGTAATGACGGTTGGGGGTTGCGTGACCCATAGAGTCACTTGGAGAAATTGGCTGCTGCACATAATAACCATAAGGATCAGGTTGCTGGTAAGGGTACTATTATGTTGGCGGTGGCATCCCCCATGACTGTGGGTATTTCCACTACTGATGATGTCCGATGGGCTGTGGTGGAGTTCCACTTGGATAATATGTTAAGGGTTGGTGGAACTGCCTTGGGTTACCTTGTGGATAAGGTAACCTTCGGGGTGTTTGCCGTTGGTTGAGTCTTGGATTAAGCGCATACACCCCAGAATCCTGTAGATATGAGATGATGGGGAAACATCCCTTAGGATGGTCATAATGGCAGATCTTACATCCACCATCATCGTCTGAATCAGAATCCTTAGCCACATCAGAGTTAGTGATTTTTCCCTTCCCCTTGTTATGTGCAGGGCTTAAATCTCTCCATTTTTTCTTACCTTTGTCACTACTTTGTTCTACCTTAGACTCTTCTACAATTTTCAAGACTATTTTAATTCTTGAGTCTAAGGAATCCCAAATTTGGTCTACTTTGGCTGATACCTTGGTTGTTAATTTTTGGATCGGCAAAGTTTTCCGATTCACCAACTCTTCGAGTGGTGACTCATCTTCTTCATCACAAAATTTCACTCCCTTCTTTTGAAGGGAGGGATCATGGTTATACTCTTCCGCACTTTCCCTTTTGTGTAGCTCACCCTCTTCTTTTGCTACGTGCTCCAACAAGCTACGTACTTCATGGGCTCTAAGTTATGAGAGTCTCCCCTGGGCATAAGTCCCAAGGTTTCTTCTAGTTTCATTTCTTAGCCCATCCACGATGTGGAGAAGTTGATCCCGTTGAGCGTACCCATGGCCCAGGCAACGATGTAACAATGTCTAATAGTGGGCCATGGCAGCATCCAAGGGTTCGTGTGTACCTTGCTTCCAGCCTTGGATTTTCTTATGCAAATTGGACACTTTGGAGTATGTTTGATACTTCTCGTTGAATAGTTCTAGCATCGTACTCCACCTCCTGATGGTTTCTGGTTCTTAGGACCGGTACCAGCTCTCTGCTTCTTTGGTGAGTGTCCTTGGGAATAACTTAAGTTTTTTCCACTCATTTTCTATATTCTGCAAGGCACAGGCATCGTGGAATGCTTGTAAATGATTTTTTGGATTAGCATTATATCCCCCTTCAAACCGTGGGATGTTGTTCATGTCTAATCGTTTGATCCATCTATCCTTTAAATGCCTTGTGGGAATCCTAACTGCCTCTGTAATGTCAAGCATACTTTGGGTTGTGAGTAGGGGTTCATCATGATTGTCTCTTTCATGATGCCTGTGATGTTTGTGTTGTTCCCTACTCTCCCTACATCCTTGCCCTTGTCCTCTCTCTTGACTTTCATGTCGAGTTCTTTCGTCCTTTTTACTTTTATCCTCACCTTTATGTTCATGGTGGCTGCGCCCAGATGTGGAAGGAGAGGGTGAGTGATGTGAAGAAGGGGAAGAAGAAGGGGAACCACTCGAAGGGATATAAATTTTTTCTTGATTAACCTGAAGGTTCGTTAAGGCTCACAACGATGTGAGTGATATCCCTTATGTTCTATTCGGCACACAAACACTTAGTCCCTGGCAATGGCGCCAATGATGAGTGGTGAGGTACCCCTACACTCAACCATATGAAATGAGCGTAGCACGTGCGATCCGGTCGAACTCCACAGACTAAATGCCTAAACGCCCCATGGAACACTTGGGGTTAATCATTTGTTATCTTCCCAGACTTACTTGTTGTTGTCACGGTGTATGGTTAAGTAAGTCCGAGGTATATGATTTTTTTGGTCTTTTATGGTTTTATCTCCTATGCTAAAGGGTAAAGGGTTGAGAGAACTAACTAACTCTAACTAAGGACCTAAGTCTAAATTAACTAGTGTCAGCATCCATTCCCACTTACCGTACACACCCTGAACTATGCAATTGTGGCTACCAAACGCTAATCATTACTGGGATCACCACATGTAATGCACGTGCTCGAAGTGGTCGTACTGAGGCACCTATCTAGCCTAAGCGTGATGAGCAGCTGATTCCTTGACTAGCCGTACACATCTGTAGATGCTCATAATCAAGTCGTACTCATCCCGCATTCTAGGAGACAAGGGTGAGAGAATCTAATCGCGATGAGTAGCCGATTCCTTGGTTAGCCGTACACATTCGTCAATGCTCGTAACCAAGTCGTACTCATGCACGCTAATGCATGTAATAAATAACATGAAAGAAATAACAGATAATAAACCTATTCCATGCACTGCAAGGTTTATCCACAACGCTCGTCTTTATTGCCGTACACAACTTGCGTTCAGGTACAAAGCTACTCGAATAAGGAACCGTTCACTTGGGGACTCCTACTGTGGGTGCATGGAAAATATTCTATCTCTAGAGTGACTAAACTGCCAGAGCTTCACTACTTCTAGCCTAGGATGATCAATGAGGGGAGTGTTGCCTCTTATTTATAGATTTGGTGACGGACCGTGATATCGTGTACGCGATATCGCAGGGGACGACGCGATATCGTGACGGCCACAATATCACGTACGCGATATCGCGGTGCATGCAATATCGTGTCTCATCAGTTGCTAAAGAAGTTGGATGTTAGTTTTGTCTAGGGTGTTCAATTCTATTATCATGAACATCCAATTTTGTAATAGATTGCAAATCTGTATACTTGGGCACTTAGAGAGTCTGTCTATTTCATCTGAGTGAATTTGCATGTTAGTTAATAATCCCATACCTTCCCAATATTTTATAAGGAACTTGTTGCTCCTCTTGTTCACTCAAGGATGAGTTTTCATTCAGTCGTGGGGGTATGATGAACTGTATTTTACTTAGCTTCGATATCAGATATTTGATATCATATGCATGATATCAAATCCCTAGAAGCAATGTTGGATATTTGATATTGCGGGGTGCATACCAACCTATAAATATAGCACTTGGAGACATAGTTTTGATATAGTTTTTGTCATAGCATAACAGAGCTCTTGTAGTTTCTTTTCTCCAAAGTTAGAATATTTTCCAAAGTACCCATAGTACGAGTCATTAAGTGTATGAATCTTTATTTGATCACTGTTGTACTTGAGCATAGTAGTGTGTGTGACAATAAAGATGAGCTTTCTGATCAAACCTTGTAGCACCTTGGCTGGCTTAAATATTTTATTCACGTAATTAATGTTTTTATGCAATTTAATTTGATACTACCAAGTAATTAAGCTAAAGTAAGCTAGTTCAATTAAATAGAAAT
Source organism: Gnetum montanum (assembly GCA_015680685.1). Classification (NCBI taxonomy): domain Eukaryota; kingdom Viridiplantae; phylum Streptophyta; class Gnetopsida; order Gnetales; family Gnetaceae; genus Gnetum; species Gnetum montanum. The sequence goes on along the minus strand of MNCI01011145.1, from coordinate 810,969 downwards.
TAATTAAGCACATAAGTACGACCACTTTGAGCATGCGCATGACACTTGGTAATCCTAGCAATGCTTAACGTTTGGTAACCTAGTAGCATTATATGTGTTTAGGATGTGCATGAAAAGTGAGACTAGATACTTATGTTAGGATAGTGAGTTATTAATTATAAATTAGATTAGTTAAATTAGTTCATAAATTAAGTTTCAACTTGTTCTTAATTGTAGATAAATAAAATACAAAATAATAAAAATCATGTGCCTCAATTACACTTAACCATACAATTAAGCTCCATAACTATAGTTGAGAAGATAACGATTGTCACAATTAGATTTCACATCCTAGAACTAGTGTACTAAGGTACTTAAGATCTACGAAATTTGACTGAATCGTGCATGAATGCTTGTGATTCAGATGGTTGGGCATAGGGGTACTTGCACCTCATCAACTATCATCAAAAGTGTAAAAATTTGATTTCTTAGCAACTAAAGGAAATAGAAAAACAACCTTAAAAATAACATTACTACAGCTAGAAATCATTAAGAGCTAGAATCTAATTTATGGGCAAAAATAGAACAGATTTTATAGGTGACTATATATTATTATTATTATTATTCAGTTGAATCACAAATAGAAAATAGTGTATAGAAACCATAAAAATAGTAACAATATTTAACCTAAGAATAGTCTTCATTAAAGCACTAAAAATTTAATTGTAAGTAATAAAAATATGTTAACTATATGAATTCAATTGCTAAATGAAAAGGAGAGAGAAATAAAAACTAAAATGTACCAAGATTAACCACCATGATGGATTAACATAATGCCAAGCTTTTAAAATCCTCATTATCAAATGTTTCTAGCTCTCATATTTTCACATTGAGAGAAATAAAGGCTTGAGTAAAGGACTATTTAACAATGAATTAAAACATGATAACTCTCTTCAAAACCCCTCAAAATTGACCCAAAAATTCTCCACAAAATAAAACATGTGCACTTAAAAAAAAAAGACACCAAAAATTCTTAATATGCATAGCCTATTTTTATTTTTAAATGAGTGCTCAATGGACTCTTTGGCCATCAAATTGTGATACACCAAGTCTCTCCAACCCTACAAAATCTTGTAGCCCACATAAGAGATCGTTAGCCTAGGATAGAATGATGGAGGAGCATTTCTTTTTTAAAAACAATTAATCATAAAAACATGAAATACCAAGTGCACATGACACAAAGAAAATGCTAACTCATAAGCCCAAGACATTCATGTCAAAAAGAAAGAAAGAAAGAAAACCAAATCCATGACATATGAGAGACTCCATACATGACTCACAATTGACAAGAAATCCCATAGCCTTCATGAAATAATCCTCAATTGTCCAAGCCAATACAACTTCAAACATCTACTAAAAATATTTGTACAACAAGGATTTAGAATACACACCTCTAAGTTTAATTTGATTAATTTGGGAAAGGTGAAGACATTTTAAGCTTGGGTTATTATCCAAGTAGGAGCCTCAAGAAACTAGCTTTAAATTGCAAGTCCAAGATGCTACCAAAAATCTTGTTGTAAAAATTAGAGAAATAGTCCTTTGGATCAATCAAAAAATTTCCAAAAATTAGTCATCAAAGCCTCCAATAGCAGTAGTACAATCAACCTCCCAAGAGCTCACAAGACCATACAAGACATCCCAAGAGGTGTTTGAAAATAAGTAAGGAATAGTCACTCTTCTTCTCCTCTTCTCAACTCCTCATCCTTCAAATTAGCATAGTCTCCCCTTCCTTGACAAAAGGTGAAAATGAAATAAAATCCCCCTCTATTTATAGGATGGATGAGATCCTAAGGCTTAGGCAAAGACTTATGCACAAAAGTTTACATAATGAATGAAGACTAGATCACAAATTTTTGAAGAATCCTTTTTTTATTCATGGCATCGTTGGTACTTGACTAGGATAAGTAATCTCTCATGAGGGAGTGGACATGGTGAGAGTGACAACACTCAAGAGAGTTACATGACTCCTATTAAATGACTCCATTGTCCCTTTTCCAACCATTGAGATGAAGTAAATAATTATTATATAACTAAAATAGATGTTATCATAAGCATGTCATAAAGCATACATCACCATCCTATATTGAATTTTTTTATGATTCCACTTTTTTTGTCTTATTTTATGTTACTTTTAACATTATAAACTATGAGGGTTTCTCATTTATTTTTTTCCTTTTATCTATTTTCCATTCTTTCCACAATTTATACAGTAAAAATCATTAACACTAAACTTTATGTACATTCAACATTTTAGACATATCAGGTCCTAATGAGCGTAAACATGGCTACCATGCTAGAAATTAATATTGTAATTGAATTAAGCAAAATATGGTCCCATAAGATACTTTTTTGAATCGCATAACATTGAAATCTCAAAATCTAGGACTCAAATTGAAAAACTAATAATGGATCTATACTCTAGATGTAAAACTAAATTAGTCCAATAAATTTGAGCACAATCTGATAACTTTGAATTTTGATGTATTTTAATTAATTATTATTCAGTAATTAAATATTTCTAACTAAATGTTAAATAAACCATGGATTCACATTATATTAATTTCTTAGCATTATTCTAAAACATTGCTAGACTTTGACATGCTCATTCATTAATAAAAAAATATATTTTTAAACTTAAAAATAATAAATAATAAGAAATAAATTGTAAATTGTAATATATATATATATATACACACACACATACTTTAAAAAAAAGTTAAAATCTAAGTATTTAATAGACTACTACGGTCACATGTATAAATGTGGGGCACTATAGTGGTGCAAGCCTAACTTGGCCAAGAATTTTATAGCTATTTGTATTTAGCAATTTTTACTAACATTAGAGCCCAATGCTTTTTGATGCATTTTCATTTTATGTAATTTTCATGTTAAGTAATTTTGGTATATTATTCTGATGTATTTTCTAGTATCCTATTAATGTAATTTTTGGCTTGAGCAATAGTGCTTTAAACCATTTTTACAACACTTATCTTTTTTCTTTGTGTTGTTTTGTCCCACTGTGCCTATTTTTATGAATGCCTACTACTTTCTCTAATATATTTTTCTTGGCATACAACATTTTTCTTAAGTAGCATTTTATATTTTTCTATATATTTTTTCTATTCTCTAAGTAATATCTTTCTAGCCTAAGCCTGGTTAGTGGGGTGTTACAATAGTAGTTTCTAGAATTTTTATCTTCTTTTCATAAATATTTGAGCCTTTGGATTTCTTCTTACCTATGTTAGGACTTATCAAGCTTTTGGGTAGTTACAATCATCATGGAAGATTAAGGTGAATGACAAATATCTAGAATATTAAATAATAACTATCATGAGAAGTTGTAAACTTCTAGGAAATTATGAGAAATTCAAGCCATAGTTGGTAATCTCCCTTCTTTCTTTTTAAAATGACAACCTTTTCCTTTTAAACAAAAATTATTATTAAAACTCATGTTATAAATTTATGTCCATATTATTTCTTTTCATACCATATCCTTAGGCATCGGTGAATAAAACTCTTTTGCTTTTGTTTTAAAATTTAATCGCAGTCATCCTGCACATACGGGACAGATGCTGGAACGAGGGTTTGTCGCCTGCCGCGTTGCGCTCTTCATTGCTGCTGCTGTTCCCGTTCAGTTGGCCGCACCGATTTATTATTGTTGAAGAAGATAATTTGATCATATATCCGATGAAATGACAAAACCCATCACAAAATGACTGAAATGTTCCATCTGCCTGTCATCTCTGTTTCTCTTGCTGGTTTTCGTTGTTGGAGCTGATGCCAATGTTGAGGCCGTAAACCACGTTTTCGACCGAATCGTGTGCGTGGTTAGGATTTTCGGTGTCGAATTGCAGGAGGGCTTCCGAGGAGGAGGAAGAGGGAAGATGGATGTTCTTTATTTTCAATTCGGAGTATTTTCCTATCTCGGGATGATCCTCTGTTTTTTGGGTGCAGACGGTTCGTTTGGATCAAATTCCGAAACATATTCGGTCCGAGGCTGTTCCTCGTCCTCCGCCAAAGGGAATCATCCGGAATTCCGACAACAGATATGCTGCGTTTTCATGCTCCTCCACCATGAATCTGTGCGTGAATTGCAGAGCGTTTTTCCACACGGATTTCGGCCGATGGCCCAGAGATTGAAGATGATTCTGGATGTAATCAATAATTTTTTTAGCTCTGTTTTTGTTTCTGTATTCTGGACATCAGGAGAGCGCTGACATAGAGAGCACCATTCTAAATATGACTTCCACGATTTCAGTACGCCTAAACTACAAAAAACCCTACCGAAAGTCTGCAACTGTGGATCTCCAGCAAGCACAACAGTGGTGTCCTTACTTGCAAGATTGGCAATGGGTGCCAATGTTTCTGGTTCACATGCTTGGCCAGATTTATCAAGCCCTGCACAAACTCCTTGCTTCTGGCTTTGAAATGATGCTGCACTCGAATAGGTCCCTACCACAATCCTAAACCTTAGAAAATCCTTCTCAAATAAATATGATTTTCTAGCAGATGAATAATTGGCGCATAGAATCGGAGGATCTCTTGGTAAGCAATGTGTTTAACTAATTTCATATGACGAGTGTGGGAGGAACCTAGTGACGGAGTGTGGGAGGAACCTAGTGACGGAGTGTGGGAGGAACCTACTGACGGAGTGCATGCAAGGATGCAAGAACGTACGTTCTTTTGGAAAAAAAAATTGCACAATTGCCTCTACAATAATGCTTGTTTTACTAATGCCAGTTGGTGATGATGATACAATCTTTGATGCAGTGCTTGTTTTACCAATACCAGTTAGTGATGATGATACGATCTTTGATGCCGAAGAACAAGGTTTGCCATATATTCACAAGCACTTAAAATTTTTAGTGTAGGTAGTGTTCGAGATAAATTGTTGAAAGAAACATTTCACATCATGAGATGAGGTAGATTTGCCAAACCATTTGGCACCTCTCCAGAGGTTATTGTAGCCAAGAGAGATTATTGTAGCCTGGACAAAGAACTTCCAAATGACTCAACACTACAACACTATCTGGGAATGCTGCCTGTTAAATCATTTGATGATAAATCTAACACAACCAAGTTTGTCAATTTCTGCAGGAATATTCCATGCTAATGATAACACGTTGAACTTTACCAGACTTCCCATTCCATGCTAATGATAACACGTTGAGCTTTACCAGACTTCCCATTTCTTTTGGAATAGGCCCCGTTGAGCTTTACCAGACTTCCCATTTCTTTTGGAATAGGCCCTTTGTCAATTTCTGCAGGAATATTCCCTGCAATATCATTCCATGCTAATGATAACACGTTGAGCTTTACCAGACTTCCCATTTCTTTTGGAATAGGCCCTTCTAACAAATTGGAATTGAGGTCAAAATGAATTATATTACTGATTCTACCAAAAGCTTCTAGCACTGATACAGTAATGTTGTTGGCAGCAGGTTCAAGGTGCATCAAGGAACTGCACTGAACAAAGCCTCAATAAAACTGCATCTCTTGATATCTGATTTGAATATTCAAAGTTAAGACATCCAACCTTCCACAATCACCAAAGAGAACCTCACTTGTATTGCTTCCTGTCAAAGAATTGACACTAACTTTTAAGTACATCATGCAAAGAATTGGGAGATGTTTTGGGATGTTTCCAGTAAGCCCATTTGAACTCAAATCAAGAAACACCATACTCTTGATTTTGCTCAAATCCTCAGTAATTGAACCAAAACTAAAGTTCTGCGCAAAACTACTCATCTAAAGAATTAAAATTAGGGAGAACAAACGTAGCCCGTCATAATACCAAAGAGAACTTTTCAACAATCCCATTGTCAAATACTAAAAGTAAGCCGTTTATGTTGCCATATATTGCCTCCCTTAAAATCTTCAAATATTGAATTTGTAACTCAAACTTTTCAAAACTTTTCTTACCATGCCACAATCCCATTGTCAAATACTAAAAGTAAGCAGTTTGTGTTGCCATATATTGCCTCCCTTAAAATCTTCAAATATTGAATTTGTAACTCAAACTTTTCAAATCTTTTCTTACTATGCCACAACCTCATAAAGCCTGATCCATTAAATGGCCAAAATGTGCCAACACATTCTCAAGTTCAAAATACTTGGTAATCATCTTGAGCCAACATCTGAGAGACTGAGCCAAAAATGGAGATTTTGCTAGATTAGATGGAAGCTAGCTATATCTAGATCTACAACCAACTAGATCTACATTGTCAACCAAGACCTACAATAACCCATATCTCCAAATCTCACTTCAAATCTTATTTATATCCCATTGTTCATATGTTGTTTTACCTAGGATTTGAAGCCTATCAAGGTAAATAAGGCCTCCCAGGCTACAACATTATTAATTCTTGGTAGGTTAATTTTATTTTTTACTCTTTGAGTTTTGGTTTTATGTTTAGTGCAAATTTGCTTGACCAATTCTATTTGTTCAATAATAGTTTGTTGATTTGCCTAAACTCCCAAATCTAAACATTTTTAAATTATTTTCTATAATTTCGCTAATCTCTTAGATCTTTTTTTATGCATAGGATGTTAGTTAATGTTTTGAGAAAGTTTGACCACATCTTAACTAGTTTTAGTTATGCTTTGCATTTTTCCTAATTCTACTGATAATTTAGCTATAGAACTAGGGTTTCGAACTATTTTTCATGTTTTGATACCCAAGATGACTTTGGATGATGTTGGCCCAAAAGGTAAAGTTAGTTTGCACATTAGCATTGATAACAAGGAATCCTTGCAGTTCATCAAGACAAGGTCATGACAAATATTTTATATTATTTTTGGATTTGCCTTGAAACATGGAGAAACTTTGAAAAGTGATCCCTCGCCTTTGGGTAATGGATAATTGAGAAAATGACCAAATGATATTTTTAGGACTACTGAAATGCCTTAAGAGTAGAATTGAGAAATGCTAAAGTTTTAATAGTTGTAAGAGCCTATAATGGCCCTAAGATGCTTATATCTCAATTTGGCAATATTTTAATATTTTTGCAGACATTCATTTAAACTTATACTTTGGGTTTGAACCCCATATGACATGTCAAAGCTTTTAGTTTGGAAACATTCATTGACCTTTGGGCTTAAATCTTCTAGTTTGGACCTTTAGCATTTTGGCAAATCTATTTATCGCTCTTTGGTTGACACAATGTGAAATTTAGGCTTACTAGTCATTTAGCAAACATATGAATTTTAGATTCATCAAATATGTGCTTAATGTAAGATTCAAGATTATCAGTCATTTAGCAAACACATGAATTTTAGGTTCATCAATTGTGTGCTTAATGTGAGATTTAGACTCACTAGTTATTTAGTGAACATATGAATTTTAGATTCATAAACTATGTACTTAATGTGGGCTGACAAATCCTTTGGTTTGGAATAGTTGGCTTTTTTGAACATTTAAGTTTGTTTTTCCACCACCTAATGATTTTTTTGTTGGATCTATTATTTGTCTATTTGGTATTAAGTTCAATTTGGGCAATTTGAAAAAAGCTTGGGTTTAACTTACCAATTTGATAATATGTGCAATATGTGGGTTTTAGACTCACCAAACATTTGATCATATGTGGGTTATAGAACCACCGATCTGATAATATGTAGATTTCAAACTCACCAATCATTTGATAATAAGTAAGTTTTAGATTCACCAATTTGTTTGTCTGTTGGACGAATTAATGGGTGGTGGTAGATTCTCATTTTATTGATTGGCTATCTATCCACATTTCTATTTATTTAATGGATTGGTTTGGTTTTTGTTTTTATCTACTAACTTTTGGTTGCAACTAGTTCATGTGCATGATAGTCTAGCTACCTAATGCCCCCACCCAAATCTATAAGAGAGTATATGTTATTTTTGTTTATCCTACTTAATCTTAAAACTAATTTTCTTGGTTTTGTGTGATTTTTAGGTGATTATGTTAGTTTATACAAGGAGGATTTAGAGGATGGTTGATGAGTAGTGAAGTCTCGAACATCCAACCATACGAGATATGAGTGTTCAGGCACAATCCCAATCAAACTCCACAGATATGGTAATGTGATTATACTAGTAATTAGTTAGCATTCATGATCATTGTCTTTCCACGTGAGCTAGTAAAATCAGTGCGTATGGTTTACTCATGATGAGGTATATGATATTGATGTTTTAACCATTAAGCTCCTAGTAAACATGAAGTGAAAGTAAGGGTTTCTAAATCTAAGTGATATTAAAACAAATCTAAACTAGCCTATGTGATATGTAGTCAATCTTGATCTTTTAGGCACACCTTGGACTTTGTGTAACTACTATTGGGATTACCAAGTACTACACTACTAGGCATACCAAGTGATAGTACTACTAAGTTACAAAGTAGTTACACTTACGTGCTCAAGATCAATCCTACTCATTCCACTTAACGACATTAAAAGTAAATTGCAAGTAATCATAAACATTAACTATGAAAATAGTGAATAGTAACACATGGAAATTATGATTCACTATTTTCATAGTTAATGCAATGTGTTGGTCTATTTTCACATGGAAATTATTCTATCTATGGAGAGGTAAAACTGCCAGAGTTTCACTACGGTCTAGGCCTAGATTGGGAAACAAGGAAGAGCCACCTCTTATTTATAGATTTGATGGCGCACTACAATATCGCGTATGCGATATCGCAGGGGAAGACGCGATATCGCGGGGGATGCGATATAGCGGCGGACGCAATATCACAGCCCATGCGATATCGCGTCCCATCATACCCCCATGACTGAATAAAAACTTGTCCTCAAGTTCCTTACAAAATATTGGGATGGTATGGGATTATTAACTCAAATGGAACTAATGGTGAATGGGATGACATGTGAACGGATCATCATTACAGAACATGACAAAACTGGTGTTCATGACAACAAGAGTGAACACCTTATACATTTGACATCGGGCCTTATTTGGCAACTGAGAAAGAGAGAGAGGGAAAGAAGTTTTGTTACTGCCAATGCCAAGATTGCACCTTTCATTGTCTATCCATAAGCATGCCATCCATCTCGTTCCTTGCATAGCGGCTTCGGCACCGATCCATTCCATGTGTTCCTCCCAGATCCAATCCGTTGTTGTATGATTGCCATCTGCACACACAACACAGTCTTATATTAGCAAGGGTAAATGAATCATAATGCAATTGATACCTTGCTTCGGTGAAAGGTCCATTCGATGAGTTGTGGTATGACTGATACGGATCTGGAGGTATCATAGTGGTGACTACCAAAGGTGTAGGGGTTAGGAGAAAATCGAAAAAATTTGGTTCCAAACCCCCATGACTGAGAGCGAACCTCTGGTAGCAATCAAATGGAGAAAGAATAAAGAACAAGAAAGATGGAGAAAAAGAGACAACTATAACGTTGATGAAATGGATGTCAAGATGGAAATGAAGAAAATAATGTTGATTGCAAAAATGTTAAGGAAAAGAATTTAACTGGTGCACCAAATAGGAATGTCAGTGGGTCCTCCCCAAAGCAGGCTCATGCCTTTAATGCCTTAACAAACCCACATTCAAAGAGTCTATAGGCTCTGGGAATGTCATTTGGAACAAGAGTTACAGTCTTAACCATAGGAATTTACCAAAAAGAAAACAATGCATCAACCACAATATACACAAATGATACAACCGGCAATGAGGTAAACAATGGAGATAAGGATGGAGAGAGGAAAATGGAATGGGATCCCAAGAACAAGGTGGTGTATAGCCCCTTGTGTGTTTCATGGTTAACGTGACTTAGCAAATCCCATTCCAAGTCCAGCCTCAAACAAACCACTTCCAGTGACTTCGCATTAATGCATTTAGCCAATCCATCCCTTTGAAGTAACAAGAATGCCTTCACCCAAGAGCCACCACCATTCCGATGAAACAAGGAGGAGAGAATGGGAAGCGAGAAAGGAATTAGTCATAGGGAATATTTTTATTTTAGTTCCATAACTAGTGCTTGTAGCCCAAATGATTATTTCGTCTAAGGGGTGTGCTTTGAATTCTCACTTTCTCTTTTTTTTTATGTGTTTATACGTGAGAACCACACCATGCAAATACTTTGTTATTTTTAATAACTCAACTTCCTAATAATGGAGCAATGTCGAAACGGTAAGAAAACTCAAGAAGAAAACATCCAAGCACCCAAGAGAATGGCCAGCATAAATGCATCCAGTTCCCTTGAAGTCACACCCTTTTCAATCCTTGAGTCCTTCCTTAGTTTGAGAAATGCCCAGTCACCGATTCGTTAACAGTTCTTATTTAAAAAGGGACTGTACATTTCCAAGCCAAGAGAGACCATAGAAATCTGTGGATGTATGGATGAAGTGGACTCATTGCCCGTCATATCAAAAGAACCATACCTTAGTATCTACATCATAACTTAAAGGTAAAAACCAAACATTAGCAACCAATAGAAAAATAGTCCATACCATCATTAAGAACACTTATTGGTGAAAAACTCAAAAAAATGGATAACTCACATACACACACACAAGAAATGAAAAAGTATGAATGATGTTGTAAAAGAAAAATAAAAAAAGATAAACAAATTTGTAAAACAAAAATATGCAAAACAAAAACGTGTAAAAAAATGTGTAAAACAAAAACTTAAAAAGAATTGAGGGCCCCAAATTATTAGCATAGGTGGCCATCTCCCCCATGACTGAATGGAAAGGGAGAGATCTGAAATAAGGAATGTCTATTTAAATTTCTTAAAAGTGTCCAACTTCTCCCGATTGATGTTTTCAGGTTAAGGGGCGGAAGTCAGCGATGCTCATACTTCAATGTATCTATGCCTTCATTGTTGGCATGAGTTGTTCCCCCAGTTCGTTCCATGCATGTTGGTGAATTGCTCTTTCGATTAGCTGTCAACCACAGGGTGTCCACTTGTTGTGTGGTTGCTACATATAGGCATCTTTGAATGTTATCCTCTAGTGCACACCGATTACATGCAAGAAATGCTGAGCATTCCTCCATGTCATCACCCTCAGAGTCACTATATGTGATGCATGGAACTTTCTTCTTCTCGATCTTTCCATAAATTTTTACCTTAGATATTTTCAAGAAAAGATCGTGAATTCCTAGACATGTGTCTATTGTACTTAGCCATGCCCTTCCCATTATAATTTGGAAGTCCCTTTCATTGCTATTGACTTCTATCACTAGGAAATCAGCTGGGTATGGCCAACCACAAACAGTGATAACGATGTCCTTCACCAATCCTAAAGGAATGATGATGGACTGGTCAGCCAGCTCTAGTTGAATATTGCTTTTCTTAAGTGGAGGTAGGTTCCAGGCTTGATACATTTCTCGTGAAATTAAGTTGACTCCAGAACCTGAGTCAAGAAGAGCCTTATGAGGTTCGTTCCCGGTGACTTGGAGGTAGATTAAGGGACTTCCAAGGTCAAAGAGTTTCCTGGGAAGGTGGCCCACCTTGATCCAGTCGGTTATGGTATGTGTTAACATAACCGTATGTGTTGAGCTCTGTTGTTAGTTTGAAGGGAGCTCTGAAGCCTTATGTGTTGGAGGAGCATACACGGATTCAACCGCTTATGGTTGTGAAAGCTTGTCTGGGCTTGTGGTTCTGAAGAAAGGTCTTCTTTTCTTGCAGTTTTTAGAACCAGTAGCGGGTTGAAGGTTTACAACTCTCGTAGCATTACGTTGCTATGGTTGAGTGGGAAGTTCCCCTTGCATTGTTGGAGTGGATGGTATTGGAACTAACGATGTGAGAGAGGCGGATGGATTTGGAGGATGGTATGGATGTGGAGCATACTCCCAAACTTGGTAGTGACATTGTGGAGTTACGTGACCCATAGAGTCACTTGAAGAAACTAGTTGCTACATGTAATAGCCATAAGGATCTGGTTACCATTAAGGGTATTATTTTCTAGGCAGTGGCATCCCCCATGACTATGGGTGTTGCCACTGCTGATGTTGCCCGATAGGTTGTGGTGGAGTTCCACTTGGATAATATGTTAACGGTTGGTGGAACTGCCTTGGGTTACCTTGGGGATAAGGTAACCTTCAGGGTGCCTGTCATCTATTAAGTATTGGATTAAGTGCATACACCTCAGACTCTTGTAGATGTGAGATTATTGGGCAACATCCCTTAGGATGGTCATATTGGCAGATCTCACATCCACTGTCATTATCTGTATCTGAATCCACAACCTCATCGGCAATAGTCATTTTTTCCTTACTCTTGTCACGTGCATGGCCTGAATCTCTCCACTTTTTCTTATCCTTGTTACTACTTTGTTCCTCCTTAGATTCATCTACAATCTTTAGGACAATTTCAATTTTACTATCTAACGAGCTCCATATTTCATCTACCTTAGCTAACACTTCCGTTGTTAGCTTTTGAAGCAGCAAGGTTTTTCTATTCACCAACTCTTCGAGTGGTGACTCATCCTCTTCATCGCAGAATCTCACTCCCCTCTTTCAGAGGGAAGGATCGCGGTTATATTCTTCCACACTTTCTCTTTTTTGTAGCTCCCCTTCTTCTTTAGCGACTTGCTCTAACAATCGATGAATTTCATGGGATCTAAGTTCAGATAATCTCCCTTGGGCATATGTCCCAAGGGTTCTCCTAGTTTCGTGTCTTAGCCCATCTACGAGGTGGCGTAGTTGATCCCATTGTGCATAACCATGGCCTAGGAAATGATGTAGCAATGCATAATATCAGCCCATGGTAGCATCCAAAGGTTCATGATTACCTTGTTTCCATCCTTGGATTTGTTTATGCAAGTTAGACACTCTGGAGTACATTTGGTATTTATTGTTGAAGAGTTCTAACATTGTACTCCACCTCCTAATGGTTTCCGGTTCTAAGGACCGGTACCAACTCTCTACTTCCTTTATGAGTGTCCTAGGAAACAACTTTAATTTTGACCACTCGTTTTCTATGTTCTGCAAGGCGCAGGCATCATGGAATGCCTGTACATGATTTTTCAAATCAGCGTTGTATCCCCCTTTAAAGCGTGGGATATTATTCATATCTAATCTCTTGATTTGGCTATCTTTTTGATGCCTTTTTGGTATTCTCATAGCCTCCGTAATATCTAGCATACTTCGGGTGGCAAGTAGGGGTTCATCATGATCATCTCTTTCATGAATTCTATGATGCCTACATTGTTCCCTACTTTTCCTTCTACCATGCCTAGACTCTCTAAACTACCCTCATCCTCTCTCTCGACTCTCTCGTTGAGGTCTCTCATTTTGCTTACCCTTATCCTCACCGTTATACTCTTTATGATTGCGCCCTGATGTGGAAGCAGAGGGTGAATGATGTGATGAAGGGGAAGAAGAAGGAGAACCATCACCATGACAATGTTTCTTACCTTCTCTTCGATGGCTATGACCCCAATTGTGATAACGATCAGAATGCCCATCCTTGTCATGTGTTTTTGTTCCCTCAGTGAATAGTTGGAATTCACGGGGATCAGAACCGGGGTTGTGTATCATGGAGCATAGGTTCTGATACCCCACTTCCTCACTTTCGTTAGGAGGGGGAACATCATTTTATGGAGAACCTGTTATGATTAGTTCACCATCTCCAATTTCACTTAGGACATGCAGGGCCCCTTTGCCCTTCAACAATGTATGGTGGCACTCCTGCTGCGAGTCCCATTGACGTTGTGCTTCTGTGGGATGATAATCCCTTGTGTCAAAATCACCTACAACGTATTCAACATATAGTTGTATCATGCCTATCTGTGCAAGAGCACAAAGAAGTATGTTAGGGATTATACCTGATGGAGGATAATCACCTAACACTATGCTACCTTGTAGAAAATCACCTAACACTATGTTACCTTGCAAGTCTCTCCATCGCAATTGTTCATCCTGATGGAGGATAAAGGTAAAATTGGATATATACTCATCGTGATGAGTATATACCACCCTATATTGTTGAGGAACTAGCAGATTTTGGTTATGTGTGTTAGATCATCGGTTGTTTCTTGTATGATCCCTAGGTGGTGAAGTGCTCTTATGAGAAGAAGAAGAAGACATTGTGTCTTACTCAGTGTGTTGATTAACCGTTATATAATTTTTCTTTTAATTAACCCTAAGGATTCGTTTAGGCTCCCAACGATGTGGATAATTTCCTATGTTCTACTTAGTGCACAAACACTTAGTCCTTGGCAATGGCACAAATGATGAGTGGCGAGGTACCCCTACACTCAACCATACAAATACGAGCATTACACGCGTGGTCCGGTCAAACTCCGCAAACTAAGTGCTTACACGCCTTATGGAACACTTAAGATAAATCATTTGTTGTCTTCCCAGACTTACTTGTATTTTTCACGGTTGTATGGTTAAGTAAGTCTGAGGTATATGATTTTTATATTTTTTTTGTTTTATCTCCTATGCTAGTGAGGTGAAGGGTGAAGAGACTAATTAACTAACTTTAACTAACTAGCTAAGCCTTAATTAACCTAACATCAGTATCCATTCCCACTTACCGTTCACACCTTGAACCAATGCAACCTTGGTTACCAAACACTATTCGTTACTGGGATCACCAAGCGTAACGCACGTGCTCGAAGCAATTGTACTGAATGCACTTAACTATGAGAGAAGGGTTGAGAGAGATTTAATTACTAATAAATAATTTAAAAAATAAATAGTAAATAACAATAAATAAAAAACCTATTTAGCCTATTCCATGCACTGCAAGGTTTATCCAAGAAGTTCATCTTTATTTCCGTACACAAATTTGTGTTCAGGTACAATATTTGCTCGAATAAAGATCCGTTCACTTTGGAGCTCCTACTATGGGCACATGGAAATTATTCTATCTCTAGAGAGGTAAAACTGCCAGAGTTTCACTACGGTCTAGGCCTAGATTGGGAAACAAGGGAGAGCTACCTCTTATTTATAGATTTGACAGCACACTGCGATATTGCGTATGTGATATCACAAGGGAAGATGCGATATTATGTACACGATATCGTAGGGGATGCGATATCATGGCGGATGCAATATCGTGTACGTGATATCGCGGCCCATGCGATATCGTGTCCCATAAACATCACACTCAAATAAAGATTCCGTTCAATTACAAAACATCACATTGTGGGCACACATTGCTAAGTATTGAATTCAAGAAAACAAATTGAAAGAGTTATATTACTAAGCTATTAAATCTACTATGGATCCATGCATCCAAGTGTTGCTTATATAGGCTCACACGCACCCTATGATATCATTTATACAATAACATATACTGAGATATGATAAGGCATCTACGACATTGTAGATATAATATCATAACTATGATATCGTTGACTTAAAATTTTTGGATTTATCATACCCCTACGATTGACTAAAAACTCGTCCTTGACTTAAAACAAAATGAGAATGGAGTTCCTTACAAAATTGGAAGGTAGATTTATATGACACTGACTTCTATATACATGAATCTCTAGTGTCGTAGTGGACTTTACAAAAACAAACACATGACATAAAAATTTTTACAAAAAATGAAAAACAAAATCTGACGAGGTTCAATGTAGCCTCATGTTGTTCTAGACGGAGGTGACTCTTCCATAGGTTTCTTCCCCTTGTCGTCAGGCTTCTTAAAGTGGTACTTGTTCAGGAGCACCTACAACTTTTCTTCTTCCATCCTTGGATCGTGGACTGTCCATGCTGATGAACCAATGTTGGATGCATTCAACATGTTCCATAGACATGATAGTTGTGGAAGCATCTTATTGGCTTTAACATACCATATTACAAATTATCATCACTTTTCTTCAAAAGCTTTGCCTTTTTTTTGTGTTCATGATAGTTTATTAATTTTTTGGCTAGATTCACTACTACATATTTTTACCCCTGGTAACCAGCCTTAACTGCTTCTAGTTTTGAGTTTTCTACTTAAAGTTTTTGTAGAGCATATTTTCTATTTGTAAACTCCTTCTCATACAAAGCATAAGTAGCTACTACTTGTTGTTTTAGTTCATTTCTCGGCCTACTTGATGTTAACATGGCCAAGTTAGCATAACAAAGGTTTGCTAATGCCATGTATTCTTTTAATCCTTCTATTTGAAAGTCTTTATTTTTGACTTCTACTTTATATGTATGGGCCATGTTGTCTAAGATGAGTTTCCAATCAAGATTTTCTGCTACAATTGGACTAATTTTGGCCTTTTTCCATTTGGATCTCTTTCTCATTTATCTGCTTGTACATGCCCACTTGGTCGTGGAAGTGTTCTTTGAGCCTTTCATGTTTCTTAGTCTTATTTTTCCACACATTGATTTCAGTAGCTGATTTCTATCGAATGGCATGTACCTTTTTCATAGAGAGGGTTCTATTTTCTCTTGTGAGGCAACTCATATCTTGGTTAACCATCATTAGCTACTCTCTCAATTGATGGATGCTTTCTTTTAGAGTGTTTTCTACTTCTCTACTATGGTCAACTTCATGTTATCTATAACAAGTTCTTTGTTTTCTTCCTATAAGGAAACAAGTGCTTTGGCATGGGCTTATGATTGGGCTTCGACTACTCAAGCTTTCCATACTATCTTTTCTTTCTCATCTGCTATATCTTTATTGTTCCTTATGAGGAAATTGATCTTCTTAGATTTGAATTATTCTATCTGGTCTAGTGCTATGAAGTAAGTTGGATGTCTTCTTTCTGCTCTCAAGGCTACAAGATCTTCTTGTAATCAGTGAAGCTCATTCTTAGCATGTTCTGCCCTGGTTTTGGCCATGATTCATTTTTCTTTGGTGGTAGTTAGTTCAGACTATGTTGCAGATATATCATTAGGAACATCAAATATATTTTTCATAACTTGTCTTATTTGCAACAGTCTATTCAAGACATCTTCATGTTCTATAGGATCCATAGAGGTAACAGCTATCTTTTAAGCATCTTTGGCTCCATAAATATCAATTGGTGACACAACATGTATATTAAAAGATTATTTAATGTGATCTATAATCACTTATGTAGCTCCCATTACATCATGGTGTTATATGACCACAACTATGGCTCCTTCTTCAAATTTAAGCACCACTTGGAATGATGTAGTGTTCTCAGAAATCTGTTGTGACCATTGGGCCTCTCCTCCTAACTACAATGATATCTATTCATTAGCAAGATTTGTTAAGATGGTTGGTCTAACTGCATCATCAATTACTTTGAATAAATTGGCCTCTTCCCTACTTCACCAACTGATAGTTTCTACAATTTGCTACAAATGACTCATTAAAGGTTTGTAATCTTACGACGGTGATAATGGGACTTGTGGTTGTTACTACTAGTGTCCTATATATTGGTTAGTCTCCTCAATACTTGGTTGTTCTTCTAATTGGTCCTCTTTGGGAGTATTTTGTGCCTTCCTAAATGCATCATTTGTATACCCTTGGATACCAGCTCATTTACATAACTTCTAGATAAAGCAAGGAAATGCAAGTATTAACTTCCCTACCTTCTTTTCTTGGAACCAACTTTAAATTTTTGTGAAGTAGACGTGAGCACTATTTGCATTGAATTTTCCCATTAATATTTCACTCCCTATGATTGCATATGTAGAGATTCTATGTAGTCTTTTTGTAAGAAATAGGTGATAAGTGCCAATTATCAAATAGATCTTTTCTTCTGTAGTCAATTCACTATATTTTTTATCTTCCTTGTCATACGCCTACCATAACTACAGCTTCCTAACATTTGTGTCAAATCTGGTTGATATCTATGCCACCTTTTCTCCATGACTAGTACCTCTGTAATTTCCTTAACTGAGTAAGATACTAAGATTCCTTCAATTTTGAATATCACTTCAACTTATCAATTTTGCCAAAACTAGAGTGTTTCTCCTAGATACCATTCTCCATTGT
The DNA here is from genome assembly GCA_015680685.1 of Gnetum montanum. Lineage (NCBI taxonomy): Eukaryota > Viridiplantae > Streptophyta > Gnetopsida > Gnetales > Gnetaceae > Gnetum > Gnetum montanum. The sequence goes on along the minus strand of MNCI01011145.1, from coordinate 793,068 downwards.
TTGTCAAAGTACACCACAAAGGATATGACTGAAGTTGGGCCTTAATAGCTTCTAAAGAAAATTCCAAAAATGGACCAAAGTTAAGTTCCAAAATTACTGTCGACATGATAGATTTTTCTTGAATAGCCTAAAGGCCTTTAATTGATAGTGTAAGTTGTTGTCCCTAGATAGGTACTAGTGGAACATTCGCTTCTACTTGAGTAGATTACTCTATGGTAGGAGTTTGCTAATGAATGCTGAAGGATTGTGCTTGTTGCTCTCCTTGTTTTACTTGCAAATTTTTCTCACTCACTTGTCCTCTTCCAAGGCCTCATGGTCTTTTGCTTATCGGTTATGGGAGTTCTCCTTATGCTCCTTTTTTGGAGCCATCTACAATTAATCAAGAATTTGGAATTACTATAATATTCTCATAAATTAGCAAAAATTTGATACCTTACTCATATCCTTAGTTATATCAAGTTCTTAGTTCATTATGATTATAGAGTTAAAATATTTTTCAATAACAACCCCATTAGTACTTTAGATGAGTGGTATGATTAATTAAAAGTCTCCTTAAAGTGGTTTTGGCCTTAACATGAGCGATTTACTTTAAAAATTCTTAATATGTTTCCTCAAAATTACCCTTATAATATCTTCTAGTTGTTAGAAATTTTGAAAAAATTAACTCAAATTTCCCTTACTAGCACTCCCCACAACTAAGGTGATCACTCTGGGATCACATAGACTCAAAAATCATGCAAATCAGAGCAATAATGAGCAAGTTATGGGCATTAGAACTTAGGGTGTCAAAGCTCTTAGCTACAAAGAAAAATTGGCAACAACTCTCTTCTTATGAAATTTAGAAATGAAAAAAATTTTCATACTCCCCTACGTTATATATAGATTTTATGCATGCGATATCGTAAATACGACATCATAGATGCAATATCATAGATACAATGTCACCATAGAAAAATCAAAATTTTTGAATATTTTTCTTAGAAAAAATTGAGTCCCATAGGATAGTTGAAAGATATGCATCATGTTGAAAGGTTCTTGATATGGAGATGATGATTCGGTTGTGAAAAATAAGCATTGAAAGTCTATGATTAAGGAATCTTAGGTGATGAAAGTATGTGAGGTATTGATGAAATGGATGAGAAATACAACATTGTTGTGCTATTAGAAAAAATAGTGTGAATGATATGGGAAGTATTTATTGTTATTTATTGGAATTGGAAGGCTCAAGATGATGTGGAATCGCTTGGCAAGTATAAGATACAACAGTTATACAAGTGGGTCCTCCTTAAAGCTGGCTCCAGCCTTAATGCTTGTATAAACACGCCTAAAAGTGTCCTTAGGCACTTAATGAGTTGAATGTAATGCATATTTGTTTAGCAAAACACACATATTAGTACCACAAAATTGGAAAAATAACTCTATTTTACACAAAATCATAAGTTATGATTATTAAAATAGTGAGATGAAATGGTTTTAGAAGGGATTGTAGAAATTAGGACATGAGGTGTCTTTGTGGAATATGATGACTAGATGTTCTACAATAGAATAGATAGATCTCATCCATTTAATCTATTTTAAATAAGATGAGATCCTATTCATGTAATTCTTATCAAATCCATGTTTAGGACATCCCATATTAAGAATATCCTTAAATATGATGATAAGGATCATCTTCATGATTTATGAGATTCATGCTTATCTCTCTAAATCTATTCTTGGGAGATCAAGGCCTATATAATTGTAGCAGCACATATTCATTCATAATAAAAGAAATAATAAAACATAAGACATACAAAAGTTAGAAAGTTAAACAATAGTGTTCTTATTCTAACAAAGTTCTTTATTTCCTTTAAGCTTAGTTCATAGATCCAGGGCCCTTTAGAATCTTCATTTGGTATCGAAGCTGGTTAGCTCAGATTCTTGACAACAGATCTCTCTACAATGGCCCAAAATCATGGATCCATGTCTCTCCAAGTTCCTATCTTCAATAGAGAGAATTATGAATATTGGGCAATCAAGATGAAGACATTCTTAATCTCACAAGATCTTTGGGATCTTGTTGAAAATGGATTCCAAGATGTTGATCAAGAAAAATTTCAAGCCTTGAAGGAAGATGAAAAAGAATGAATGTAAGGAGCATCATAAGAAAGATGCAAAAGAATTATTCATCATTCAGGTTAGATCTAACAATCCTTCCCAAACTTGTTATGCATCAAACTAGCAAAGCTGCATGGGATGCACTGGAGATTACATACAAGGGATCATTAAAAGATTGTGTTGTCAAGTTACAAGTTTTAAGAAAATATTTTGAATCTTTGCACATGCTAGATTCAAATAATATTGATCAATACATCAATCGATTTCAACAAGTTTGAAATGGAATTGAATCTTGTGGAGAAACACTTGAGGAAAGGCATGCTATTGAAAAGATCCTTTGAAGTGTAACCAGATGATATGATCTCATCGTCATGGCTATTGAAGAAGCAAGAGATCTTGATAAGATGACCATGGTTGAGCTCATAGGAAGCTTAAGGACATACAAGCAAAGAATTGTTGATTGTGAGGATTCAACAACAAATGCATTTCAAGCACAATTTCAGAGGACATTCGATCAAATCAATATCAATATCAAAGATCCTCAAGTGGATCCTCATTCAGAGGACGTGGATGGCAGATCTAGAGGTCATGGTCATGGAAGATCAAATCAATCAAATGAAGGTAAGCATTGTGATTTCTATGGTACCAATAAACACAATACTCTTGAATGTTGGTCAAGGGAGAAGTATGAAAAGAAGAGAAAAGAAAAAATTGTAGAACATGAAGATCAACAAAAAGGTGAGAAATTATTTTATATTGAAAATGAGGAAGATCAACTCTTGATCTCTACAAAGGTACTAGATACTAGCAACAACAACAACATTTGGTATGTTGATAGTGGATGTAGCAATCATATGACATGGAATAAGAAATTGTTTTCAAGCTTGGAAAAATATGATGGAAAGGTAACCATAGGTAATGGGAAGAAGTTAACCATTGCTAGGATTGGATCACTTGCCTTCACAAGAACTCAAGGTAACAAATATGTTATTTCCCATATCTATTTTATTCCAGATCTTTCAAAGAATTTATTAAGTGTGGGGAAATTATGCTAATGGGTATTGTGTTGAATTTGAAAAAAATGTTTGTAAAATTTCTAAGGTTGATGATGATAAAAGTATTGCAATTATCCCTATAAGCAAGAATCAGATGTATAAGTTATAGATGCAAAAGGTTGTTAATTGTCTCAGTGTCACTAAAGACATAGCATGGTTACAACATGCTTGGTTAGGACATGTCAACTTTGGCTCAATGGACCACATGCAAAAAGGAGAAATTGTAAGAGGTATGCCAAAATTTTTTTTGCTAGATAATCATGAGTGTGGAATATGTCAACTAGGAAAATTTACAAGGTTATCGTTTCCTAGAAAAGAACATAGATCTCAAGAAAAATTAAATCTAGTTCATATGGATTTATGTGGTCCCATGCAAACATTGAGCCTAGGTAAAAATTGATATATGTTAATCATAGTGGATGATTTTTCAAGATTTTCTTGGGGGTATTTTATGAAATTAAAAGATCAAACATTGGGATTTTTTAAAGAATTCAAGGTGGAAGTAGAAAATCAAAGTGGTAGTTCAATTAAAAAAATTTGGATAGATCATGGTGGTGAATTTTTATCAATTGAATTTGATGAATTTTCCAAGAAAAGTGGGATGATTCACAAACAACCACATCATTCACACCTCAACAAAATGGTATTGCTGAGAGAAAGAATAGAACTGTGGTTGAAATGGCAAGGTGCCTACTTCAAATGTCAAGTTTGGAGAATAAATTTTGGGTAGAAGCTTGTGCAACATCAATATATATTTTAAATAGGGTGCCATCAAGATCAATCCAAAATAAAACTCCATGTGAATTATGGAATGGATATCCACCCAATATCTCTCATTTAAAAATTTTTGGTTCAACATGCTACATTCAAATTCCAATACAAAAAAGACAAAAGCTAGATAAATAGGGACATCCATGTATTTTTATGGGATATTGTGGAAATTTCAAAGCATACAGGTGCTATGATGTTGCAAATAAAAATGTGGTGGATTCATGTGATGTAAATTTCATGGAAGAAATGTTTCAACATTATAGTGGCATGGACATCCACGGTACTATTTCTCCTCACTTTTCTGTTGTTGCCAACAATGTGCCTATTTCTACTACCAAAAACATTCTTGTTTCTGCTGCCAAAAATTGCTTACTACTGCTACAAAAAACGTGCCTATTTCTACTACCAAAAACATGCCTGTTGCTGCCAATTCGGGACATGGATCTATGGCAGCAATAAACCAATGATTACCACATCATACACAACCCTGGCATGGTCATCCAGTGTAACACCATCCTCAACTTTCATTTCCTCTTCAAGGGCACACCTCTACATCAATGCCTTCTCAAATCATTTCATCTACAACATCTTCTACCTCAACAATGTCCACCTCCCAGCAGATTCTAACCACCTCTCAGCTAGCTCAATATCATCCAACCTCCAACATGCTAGATACAAATTTTACACAATGCATGACAAGAAGTCACTTTCATGGAGACACTGCTTTACCAACCCAGAACATGGACTCTCTTGAAAATGCTCTTTTCACTATGATGGATGATGATTTTTTTGCGCTACCTACGCTGATGGTGGGGAACGATGATGGTTTAATGGAACCATCCATAGTCGTTGAAGCTGCATAAGATAATCGTTGGATTGATGCCATGGAGAAAGAGCTACATCAAATTAATAAAAACAACACTTAGAGCCTAGTTCCTCATCCATCTGGTAAGCCTGTTATTGGTTTAAAATGGATATTTATACTTAAGAGAAATTAATATGATGAAATAGAAAAATTTAAAGCTCGCCTAGTTGCCAAAGGCTATCTCCAACAACACGGTAGAGACCTCAATGATAACTTTGCTCTTGTTTCATGGATGGAATCCTTGAGAATCTTTCTTGCCATTACTGCACAAGCTAGCTACGTGGTTTATCAACTGGATGTGGCTTCTGCATTTCTTAATGGCATTCTTAATGAATAAGTTTATGTGGAATAACCACCAGGCTTCATTGATGAAGGAAAAAAAATCATGTTTACAAGCTCCATAAAGCATTATACGGGTTCAAGCAAGCTCCACGTGCATGGTACACATGTATTCATGCATTTTTCATGCAAGAAGGCTTCATTAATCTTTGGTCCCAAACAAAAATATACAAAAAGGTATATGGAGATGATTTTATTTGTGTTTGTTTATATGTAGATGATTTAATCTATTTTTCATCTACAATTTCATTGGAAAATAATTTTCTTAATGCCATGAAAAAGAATTCAAAATGTCTGCTTTAGGGAAGATGTCATACTTTTTGGGTTTTCAAGTTATCCAAAGAACAAAATCAATTTTCATATGCTCAATGAAATTTGCCCGATCCTTAATTGAGAAATTTGGCATGATTAATTGTAATCCTTCAGACACACCACTTGCCCTTGGTACAAAACTTACCAGGGATGAAAAATCCCCCTCTATCAACCCTTCACTATACAAATCCCTTGCTGGTAGTTTAATGTATCTCTCTAATACTCGTCCAGATATCCAATATGTTGTAAAGTACATTTCTCGGTTCATGCAAGATCCACATGAATCACATTGGAAAGCTACAAAATGGGTATTGTGATACCTGAAAACTACAATAGATTTTGGGATCACATTTCATCAACATAAAAATTTCAACATATGGGGATACACTAATGCAAACTAGGGAGGCAACCTCGAAGATCGAAAGTCAACTTCTAGTTTTTGTTTCTTCTTCGGTCCATCACTTATCTCATGGGGATCAAAGAAGCAATCTATAGTTGCCCTCTCAATAGCTGAAGCAAAATACATTGCTACATCGAATGCTGCTACTCAAGCCATATGGATCCACTCCATCTTCATTGAAATGGGATATACACTTGTACCTCCCATTCAGTTATACTATGATAGCACAAGTGCTATTGCAATGACTTATAATCCTATTCATCATGGGCATTCCAAGCACATAGATATCAAGCATCACCATCTCAGAAGCTTGATTAAAGATAACATACTCAACATAGAACATTGTGCAACTAAAGCACAAATGGTAGACATCTTTACAAAGATTCTGAGCCATGAAAATTTTGAGACTTTTCGAAACTTCTTAGGAGTGGAACATCTTACCATCATGGAGGGGTTTGTAGAATATGATGACTAGATGTTCCACAATAGAATAGATAAATCTCATCCATTAATCTATTTTAAATAAAATGAGATCATATTCATGTAATTCTTATCCAATCCATGTTTAGGACATCCCATATAAAGAAGATCCTTAAATATGATGATAAGGATCATCCCCGTGATTTACAAGATTCATGCTTATCTCTCCAAATCTATTCTTGGGATATCAAGGCCTATATAATTGTAGTAGCACATATTCATTCATAATAGAAGAAATAATAGAACAGAAGACATACAGAAGTTAGAAAGTTAAACAAGAGTGTTCTTATTCTAACAAAGTTCTTTATTTCCTTTAATCTTAGTTCATAGATCCAAGGCCCTTTAGAATCTTCAATCTTACCATAGGCATAATAAGTTCTTGTGTTTTATAAGTCATTAATGTAATCACTAGCCTTTCTATCCATGATTCAAACCAAGTCCAAACCGCATTCTAGTGACATTGCATCATTTCATCTTTTGGAGTTACAATCATAAGACTATCAATGTTACGAGTATTGTCACTTGGTGTATTGTACAAGGGAGGAGTTTATTCGTGGCACTTTATTTTTATTTTTACATTTCTGAGCAGCTACCTTCCTTCAAGAATGGATAACATGTCTTTCCAATGGGACCCCAAGAAACTTATATTGTGCCCTTTATTTATTATTTCTGTGAACCTTTTTAAAGTAGCATTTATTTTACTCTCACTCCCATTCTTCATTAGATCTACAAGGATATAATACAACCTTAGTAACATGGTAGAACTCATGATAATAGTCCAAAAAGCATCCACAAAATCCCTTGATGTCACATCCTTTACATTGCCTCTTGGTTCTTCACTTTTCTATTTAGGCATAATGATCACAAGTTTATTCTTAGTTTGATGATGGAAAAAATATCATTATGGCCATGGTAAGAACCTCTTATTAATGGAATGGATGGATGGATGGATGATGTGGGCTCATTATGCAAATAATCAATCTCTTATGATTTGATAACATAGGGATTCACCTTATTGGGCTACATCTTGCCTTTATTTTCATGTGTTTTATTAATGATCAAAAATTATTTACAAAGGGTTTGCAAGAAAGTATAAAAGAAATAGAAAAGATGGTAAAAAATTATGAAAAATTATAAAGAATGAAAAATATTACAGAATTGAAACATTTTAAAGAATGTGAAAAATTGAAGAAATGAGCAAACTATAAAAGAATAAGAAAATTGTGAAATAATGTGAAAAATGCAAAGAATTGTAAAACAAAGAAAATAAAAAAACTCACTAAGGTACCTATGGTTGTAACTGGACACTCCCACAACTATTATAAAGATCAGGGAAATGGAAGATAGAACAAGTAGAAGGCTAGTGAGTAGGTTTGGTGGATTTCTTTGAGCACTCATAATATGATTTGATTTGTTGGATGTTAATAAGGATAATCTTATGTGGGCTAGATGGATGATGAATATGTAAGGCACCGAATAGACATGTGATGTGTAATATGTATGATCCCTTCCAAAGTGTCTAAAATTTAGCCTTTTAGGGTAAATGACTGGGATTGTAATAGAGGACCTTATCACCTGATTGTATGGTTACATTTCTTATCTGCAAATCATGCCTAAGTTTGGAATATTGCTTGTGGACTACACTACCCATAAGTGTTACTTGTCTATTTTCAGCTAAAATATTTATATTCATTAAACGTTCCTTTTGTGATAAACTCAAATCAAGGTCAAGTTTACTAGCAATAGCTAGTGTGAAGCTCTACTTGGATTGGAAGTGTTGGTAATTTTCCATAGACTAACTCATATGGGGTGTACCCTATACGTAATTTCTAGGATGTTCTATAGGCCCATAGAGCATCATTTAATTTCATACTCCAATCATGTCTAAACCTACTAACCATCCTAGTAAGTATTCTAGTAATTTCATAGTTAGTAACTTCAACTTCACCATTTTCTTAGGGATGATATGGTGTTGTTAATTTATGGTTGACCCCAAGTTGTTACATGAGTTTCTTATAGGTAGCACCATTGAAGTGAGTTCCATTATCTAATATTAGCATCTAGGTACTCCAAATAAATTCACCACATGTTGGAAAAATATGGTAGCTATTTTTGCTATAAAATCTTTTACTTTTGCTGCCTCTGCCCACTTCGTGCAATAATCCATAGTCATAATAATGTATTATTTTTCATTTAAAATTGGTTGAATGGATCTCATAAAATCAATTCCCCAAATATCAAAAGATTCTAGAAGCTGTATCTAGCATTGCGACCCTTCATGTCTGGTTGTAATTCGTCCATCTCTTTGGCAACATTCACATAATTGGGCAAAAGTATGTGCATCTCTAAACAAAGTAGGCCAAAAGTAGTCTACAATCAATAATTTAAGTCATGTTCTACATCATGCATAGTGGCCACCACATGGACCTTCATGTGCATCTTGTAATGCCCTTTGCTAGTCATGATCAGGTACACACCATCTAACAAGCCCATATGCATAAATTTTGTATAGGTTATCATTTATTTCCATGTATTATTTAGCTTTGTGAAGGAATTTTTCACATTGTTTTCTATTCCATTCAATAGGAAGCTCTTGTGTAGTGAGATCCATCAAGTACCCTACAATCCATGGCTATTTTGTCAAACTTACATCCTTTGCTATTCAAGTAAAGAGGTCCTCATCAGGAAATTAGTATCATAAGGGTTCTACTTAGTTGTCTGTGTCCCATTTCAACCTTGATAAATGATTAGCTACAAACTTTTCTATTCCTTTTTCATGAATCATTGTGATGTCGCACTCTTGAAGAATCATAGGTCATCTTATCACTCTAGGACTAACCATTGGCTTGTTCATTAAAAATTGGATGGCATTATGCTCTGTCTGGACATAGATCTAGTAACTAAGCACATAATGTCTAAATTTTTCAAGCACATACACCACAGCCATCATCTCCTTTTTAGTTATGGTGTAGTTTAATTATGCTCTAGTGATGTTCCTACTAGCATAGTGTATGGACTATGCCAAGTGCATAGGTGGAGGCATTAATCATGATATGAAAAGACCTTGACTAATCTAGGGCTTGGAGGATTGGTGTGTTAACTAATTTTTTTAAAAAAAATTTGAATGGCTTTTCACATGACTTAGTCCACTCACAAGGTGCATCCTTCTTTGTGAGTTCTACCAACAATTTGACTATTTTTGAGAAGTTTTCGATAAATCTTCTATAATATCTTGTATAGCCCAAAAAAGGATCTTACATATGTATTGTCTATGGCCTTTCAGTGATATTTTGGATTACTCTAATTTTTTCAAGATCTACCTCTATACCCTTTTTGGAGATTTTGTGTCCCAGTGTTATGTCTACCTAGACCATAAGATGGCTCTTTTGCCAATTAAGCTTCAAATTAGTTTCAACACATCTTTTAAGTACTTACTCCAACCAATCTAGGGCTTGTTTGAAATCCAACCCATATGTGGAGAAATCATCCATGAAAACTTCAACACTATTGCCTATCTACTTTTGGAAGATGGTTAAACTAGTCTCTATAAGGTTGCTGGTGCATTGCACAAACCAAAAGGCATTTTTTTGTAAGCAAATGTTCCCCATGGATTAGTGAATGTGATTTTCTCTTGGTCCTTTGATGTAATGCAGATTTGATTGTATCCATTGTATCCACCCAAAACACTATAGTACTCATGTCCTAAAATTGTATCTAGGACTTGATCAACAAAAGGGCAACAGGAAATGATCCTTAAATGTGACTGATTTCAATAACCAGAAGTCAATGCAAACATGCCATTTACCTCCCTTTGTTGGAACTATCACCAAAGGGCTTACCCATTCACTATTTGCAATTGGATAAATGAATCTTGCCTTTAGCAACTTTTCCAATTTTTGCTTAACTACCTCTTTGAGTTTAGGATTAACTATTCATTAAGGTTGGTGTTTTGGTTTGACTATAGGATTAGTGTAGATTCAGTGTTGGAAAATTTGTGAATCAATTCCTGTGATCTCATAATAAAAACATGTGAATGATGTGGTTCATCTATTGAGCACTTCCAGTAGTTTCCCTTTTTATTCTTCATCTAGGTTGGTGTTGATGGTTACTGGCTTCTTGTTACTTAGAAATGTGTATTCTAATGTTGTTGGTAGGGCCTTCAATTCCAATAGTTCTAGTTCCATTATGTCTAGGATTTCTAAGTGTTCCCAGTCTATTTCTTCCTCCTAATTGTTCTAAGGGTAAGAGTGTCTTTTCCTTAATTGTTTCAACTTATCTATTTCTACCACATAGGTACTAATGATCTGTTCTTCTGGTATCATAAACTTATTAGGTTTGGTTTCTTCACTAGTAATCAACCACTAGGTGACCTCTTGTTGGGTGGCTACTGTATATAGGCAAAGTTGCACACAACTTGTTTCTACATATTGATTGCATGCCTTAGTCTCTTTTCATTTAATGGCCCAAATTCTTTGCACACAATTTCACCCATGATTGTTGTATGCAATACATGGAATGCTTCATCTGTGTATGATTCTAGCTTCATCTTCCTTGAAAATTTCCAAGGATAAATCACAAATTCCAAGCTTACCATCCACAATGCTAAGCCAAGCTATTCCCATGATAATTGGGAACTCCCCCTTGTTTCTCTCCATGTGAATTACTAGAAAATTAGTGACATAGGACCAACCACTAATGATGGTAATCACATCATCTACTTGTCCAAGTGAAACTATGATTGATTGATTTGCAAATTCTAAACAAATGTTACTTTTCTTTAGTGGTGGGAGGTTCTAGGCCTGGTACATGTCTTGAGATATCAAATTTACTCTAGACCTAGAATCAAATAGAGCTTTGCATGGTTTTTATCCCACTATTTAGAGATAAATCAAGGAACTTCCTAGATTAGTTCTTTTCTATGAAAGAGCCCTTGCCTTGATACAATGAATTACTATTTATGTGAGCATGACAGTTGTGATGTTTGGACTTGATGAAGTCGGAAGCTTAGTGCATTAGAAAGGACTTGATGTGGATGGGATGGAGTTAGATGTGTTCCACATCTACTAAGTCTTCTCTAGGATCATTCTAAAGAATGATCATTTCTTGGATTGAGACTCATAAGTAACCTTCCTCTCATGTGTATTAACTACCCTTGTAGCACTCTTTGGTTGAGGCTGTGATGAAAAGTTCCACTACATAATAGGAGGTGGCACTAGTGAAAGAGGACTAAAGTGATGAGTAGCAAGTCCAACTATTCGTTAATGCACATATAAATTGGAATTAGTCCTTGGTAGCATCAATCTATGGTATTCTACTGAATAGTATTGTGGGGTTTGAAAATTTGCATGATTAGGTGAGACTAGATGTTAAACATAGTATCCATAAGGATCAAGTTGTCGATATGGATATTTTTAATGCAATAGCATTACTAATGGTAGTGCTCCTATGGCTGCAGAAAGGCTCCACTAGGATAGTACATTGGTTGAGGTTGTCGTCTATAGTTACCTTGAGGATAAGGTAACTATTTGGGCATTTTCTTTTGAACAAATCATGGGTTAAGTGTGTATGCCTTAGTTTCTTGCAGATGTATCATGACTAAACAACATCTCTTAGGCTGTTTGTACTAGCACATGGGGCAACCTTCATCATCTGTGGAGCTAGTGTCTGAGTACCCAGCTATTGAAGCAACTTTGCCATTTTGTCCAAATTCCTTCTTCTTCTTTTTATCTTTGCCTTTATTGAGCACTTGTTCTACTTTTTCCTCCATAATATTTAGTGCTATTGTACATTGTTCATCTACTGAATCCTACATTTCTGCTACCTGTGCTGCTACATCAGCAACAAATTTCTAAATTGGTAGCATCTCTTTCCTGATGATCTTATTTAAGGTTTCTTCCTCTTGGGTATCACATACCTATGCATCACTTTTCTAGATTTATGGATCCTTCTTGTATTCTTCAACTGATTTCCTTTTTCTAAGTTCTCCTTTTTCTTTTGCCACTTGATCAATGAGTCTTTGAACCCAATGGGTGGTTGATTCTAATAGTCTTCCTTGGGCATAAACCCCAAGGGTCTCTCTTGTTTTGCTTCTTAGCCCATCTACAATGTGCCTTAGCTATTCCTTTGATGAAAATCCATGGCCTAGGCATCTATGTAACAGTGAATAATATTTGTCCATTGCTACATCAAGGGTCTCGTGAGTCTCTTGTTTCCAATTCTAGATTTACTTTCTTAGGTTTAACACTCGTGAATATGTTTGATATTTTTCATTAAAAATTTCAAGCATGGTACTCCAACGTCTGATGGATTCAAGTTCCAGTGACCTATACCAGCTTTCCACATCCTTCGCAAGTGTTCTAGGAAACAACTTCAATTTTTGTCAATCACTCTCTATATTTTTAAGGGCATAGGCATTGTGAAATGCTTCAAGGTAATGCTGAGGATTAGTGTTGTAACCTCCTTCAAATCATGGCATGTTATTCATATCTAGCTATTTGATTTGGCTATCTCGCACATGCCTGGTTGGTATGTAAATTACTTCCTGAATGTTGATCATGTTCTGGGTTCCCATAATGGGTTCATCATCATGATCAGGTTCATAAGATCTGTGGTAGTGGTAACCCCTTCTATTCTCATGCCTCTCTTGACCCTCTATTCTCTCTTTGTGTCTTCTTCTTTCATATTCCTCATCTTCTGAATTAGAATACCTTGAGTATTAGTCCTGATGACCATGAGCTCTTCTCTTTTCCCTATCAAAATATTGGTACTTGTGTTGTTTCCTATCATAGTCCTCTAATGATTGTGATGAAGCAAAGGAGGCAGCAAGAGAATGGTGTTGATTAGTTCTCCTTTCATGACTCTTATGAGTTTCCTTGTAGGACTTAGCACGATCCCTTATCCTAGAGTCCCGCTTGTATCTTGAGTTAGTAGCCTTCCCATTATGTGACTTTACTAGAGTAGAGTGAAGTTGGGCTTTGATAAGTTCTTCTAATCTAATGATAGGTGTCTTTGATGGCTCCTCATGGTTCTGGTGGAGTTGTTCTAAAATGAATTGATCATAATCAAGCTCTTCTATGAGAATAGATGTGTTGGCTTGCTTCCCTTTGGTATGAACATGCTCTATTTCCATAGCAACATCTCTTTTTATCTGCTCCCTTATAGGTTCATAGGGTTTATTCATGTATTGAGTCACACAATACCCTTCTTGAATCTAGTCCAATTGCAATCCTCTTAGAGAAATTTGTAGCATGTTTAGTGTTGCACATTTAGGAGGCAAAACTATGTTGCCTCGCATATCTCTCTACCTCATTTATCTATCCTTATGGAATATGAAGGTGAATTCTAGATGATATGGATCAATGTGAACATAAGTAATACATGTCTGCATTGGCATTCCCTAGTCTTCTTCATCAGCAACTCGGTCCCTACTCCTTCTTGTTTCCTTGGCAAGTGATAGTTGATAATTATGTGAAGCCATGTTATCATGTTTTGATGGCTTGTGTGAAGTGTGATTTCTATTAAGGTTGTAAAGATTAGAGTTAGGTTCTGATAAAATGAACTTTGGATAATTAATTAATTATTATAACATTGACTTATCCCCAACAAGGGCACCAATGATGAGCAATGGAGTATCCAACACCCAACTATACAAGATATGAGTGTTCACACGCAATCCCAGTTGAACTCTATAGATAAGGCAATGTGATTATACTAGGAATTAGTTAGTGTTCATAATCATTGTCTTCCCACATGAGTTAGTAAAATCAATGCATATGGTTTAACTCATGTTGAGTTATATGATATTGATGTTATTTTGGTCATTAATCTCCTAGTAAACATGAAGTGAAAGTAAGGGTTTCTAAATCTAAGTGACAGTAAAACAAATCTAAACTAGCCTATGTGATGAGTAGCTAGTCCTAATCTTCTAGTCATACCTTGAACTTTGTGCAACTACTACTGGGATTACCAAGTACTACACTACTAATCATACCAATAAATAGTAGTATTAGGTTACCAAGTAGTTACACTTATGTGCTCGAGATCAGTCATACTCATTTTGCTTACAACATTAAAAGTAAATTGCAAGTAATCGTAAACATTAACTATGAAAACAATGAACAGTAACAAAAATAAAACTAAGTGTTGTTGCACTGATGTAGAGTAATCTCGATCTTTATTGTCAATCATGCAATGCGTCCAAGTACATCACACTTGAATAAAGATTCCATTCAATTACAAAACATCACACTACGAGCACACACTACTAAGTATTGAAGTCAAGAAAACAAACTGAAGGAGTTTTGTTACTAAGCTATCAAATATACTATGGATTTGTGCACCCCAAGTGTTGCTTATATAGGCTAGCATGCACCTTGCAATATCGTTTATACAATAACGTATGCTAAGATACAATAACATATCTACGACATCGTAGATACAAAATCATAACTACAATATTGTTGACTTAAAATTTTTGGATTTATCAACGATGCTGATGATTAAGTAATGTTTTAAGTTGTTTTATTAAGATTATGATTTTAATTTAATTTGAATTATATGACATAATGTTTAGTTAGAATTATGGATTTGATATTGGTTGTGGAAGTTGTATTATGTTTTTCTTGTTTTCAATACAAACCAATCCCATTTTAGATATTGGCTATGTTACATTTCATTATGCATTTGTTAGTTTCATCTATTTATGCAACATTAGTGCCGAATGCCTATTGGATGTAACTATAATTGGATTATCATATCTATCTCATGTTGTTTCATTATATCATAATTGACATTCTAATGTTGCAATTATTATTATTTTAATTTTTTTTATTATTATTTTCACACCACTATGATTATTAACTTTTAGCTTGGACAATTAAGTTATGTCTTATTTTCATAGTATATAGGTTAGGTTTGGCATGCATGAGACTATAGTCTTTGCTTTATCACATTTTAAATTTTGTTGCATATTTTCTCTTACTTGTATGCACTGGTTTATTGATGGTTATTACTTTGCTTATTAGTTTTCTTAGCATCCATTCGATTTTAATAACTAATGTTTTATTTTATTTCATATTTATATGTTTTATTTAAATAATGCCTTACGAGCCTTAGCCTAGTTACTGAGATGTTACAATATTAGACCAACATTCAAAATACCCATAAGATAAAATTGAAATCCCACAAAAATATTGGTGTACACAACTAATTTTAGAGTATGCACAAAATGTAAGTACCCAAAACCAATTTGAGTAAATATAAAGAAAAAATAAAACAAATCCTAGCTTCATCAAGATAATGGGTTTCACAAATAGGTGAAATTATTAAAACCCAATTCAGTTGATCTTAATTCTAGGACAAAGGAATTTTCTAAAACTCTAAGAAGATTAAGAGAGATCAAAACCCAAATGGAAAATTTAATACAATTGAACGGTGAGAGTAAAGTGATCATTATCCAATCTAAGAATTGAAGTGAGAAGGTTACATTTCCATGGTTGAATTACTCCAAGAATCAAACACTCTTATACCAATTTGGTGCAAACCCCACATACAATAAGTACCAAATCCCCTTAGAACCTAATTTTAATGGAGTTAAAAGAAAATAAAACATGAATAAGATAGACCAATTTTTTATTCAATGCCAAAATCAAAGTGGAAGTATGACACAATCAAGGATCTAAAATAAGACCCAAGACAATTATCTTTCAATCTCATAATCCTTAAGTCAAATACTCAAGTTGAGCAACTGAATGAGACTAAACAATTAATACAATCTTCTCCACTAAAGAGTTTTAAATGCTATGGTAGATAGGGCCCAAACACTATTGAAGCATCTTTGATCTTTATATAGCCTTAAGTGACCATTTTTCTACCTCTCAGACTTTGTGCTTTTTAAATTTTAATATTTTATTGAGACTATGAGTGTATACAAGTCACAGTAGCTTGCATCCCATAGATTTCGATGAGACTGTGGCTCATAACCCTTCATACTAGTAAACCATGTGAATTTCTTGTTATTTTTTCTCTCAAGAGTACAACTAGACTATGATAATTAGTAGCTCACAATTTGTTGACTGTGATTAGACTGCAGTTTGTATTCTTTGATTATGAACTCCTATTATCACATAGGTTTCACACTCTATTGTAGAATATGAAACATGATAAATTTTCCCTCCGGTGATCCACTGTAGTATATTGCAATTGGTAGCTATAGATTACAGCCTCCTATCAACGGCAACAGCCTTGTACTTGGCTACTTGAGCCATATAAACATCACAATTGACTCTAAAATATCTACACATAATTATTCAACTCCTATGACTCCTAAGAACACTAACGATGCAAAATACGACAAAGAGGTGGATTGATGTCTTCATCATTAAGTCATGAAAGGAAGATATGATGATTAGAGAATGTTGAGTATTTATGATAATAATACATATATGACATTGAGCAAGATTGTGCTATTTTGGTTTGACAGTAATGGGATGAGTGGGCTTGTTTATATTATATTGATTATGTGATGGTTTTAATGCTTAGTTATAGTATGCTTATATGTTGACACGTGTCATGCAAAATGTATATCCTTGTGAGATGGCTTCCAACTTCATGGTTCTATCTCTAAGCTATATAAGAAGTATTTATCATATATTTCATACTTAGTAATATAAAATTATTTTATTTACAAGTTAAGTTAGAAAAACTAGAGTTTTGTTGATAAGTAGCCTACAAAGTATAGAGTAGGATATATTTAGTACTTGAAGAGTTGGTTATTATGTTTACTATACTTGTTATATTTGTACGTAACCTTTGGTTGATGCTAATGCATTTTGTTAATGATAAGAACTATTAGAAAAATATAACATGTAAGAATGTTAAAATTTATTCATTTCAATAACTATTGGATTTAAGATCAATATTGAGGAAAAATTAATTAATCCCACTCGATATTGTAAAATCATTGGAACCCTAATGTACCTACCAAATTCAAGATTAGATATCAAGTTTGCTATAAACCAACTTCTTGTTGCAATACAAAGACTGAATTATCACCGTATTAAAGTATACTTTTTATGGCCTAATCTTCAAATTCATTTCTATAAAGATCTTATAGGTTTAGGCAAATGCCAAATGGAGAGGAAATAATCTTGATCATGGTTTCAAAATAATGGTTTTAATCAAATTATATGAAAATCCTACAAATTGGTGAAGTAGTAAATAATAAGTTATGTCCTTATCATCCATAGAAGTATAGTACTATGGATATCAAGATAATAATAGTCCAAGATAATTTCTTATGGATATCAAGATAATAATACCTAAAATCATTATTATTCATTGTAATCATCAAGCAGTAATCAAGATCACGTAGAATCCAATTTAAAAGTCTTTCATAATCAACAATTGATATTTAGAAGTCTTTACAAAATCGTAAAAAGTCAAAATTTGTATCTTAAGAAAGTGAGTTGGGATTCTTCAAGTAGGCTAAAGGTTTAGCTAGAGTTCATTTAAAGTAAGTCAAGTACAAGGTGTACAATTTCTCCAAAAGAAATTACCATTACAACCAAAAGGTTAACAAGATAAGAATTTACAATAGCAATTTTGAAGATCCAAGAGATCTTCTTTTATCATACAAATTGCATAAATTTGAGTTTGCTACATTAATAATATGATATTTTTTTATTTACCTTTCTATAATTTTATTAGATAACTGAAATTTAACACTCTATACAACTAATAAAAATTAATGAATTTTTCCATTGTACATTACATATATATAGGCAAAAAATCCAAATTCATACATGCAAATGGATTTACACATTTGAGAACTTATTGGAGTATCTTCTTATGTTTAAATGTGCATAAGTAGTTGCATATGTGTAGCTAATAAATTTTAATTTTTGTACTTTATAACCATGGTACTTGCTTATAAAGCCTAATAGGGTTTGTTCATGTGTGCATATATTAAAATATAAAGATAAATATTCTTCAATTACATAGCATCACATAATTATAATCAACTACCATAAATAAAGCCATGAAGTTAAGCACATATCAAAGCACATAAGAATTAATGAGACGCTACATATATTAGCATATTACAAGACTTGAATACATCACATACCAAAGAAAGCAAGGTCATCTAGAATAGGAATATTACATTTTTATCTTTCGGAATCTAACTCTTAGGAGAATTGAGGATGAGTGGTATGTAGATCATTCTCAATTTCTAAGTAGCTTCATGAGTATCATGCTTATTTCATTTAACCTTTATCATTGGTATCAATTTGTTCAATTTTGTTTTCATATGATCAACAATCCAAAAAAAATTGTTAACAAAACTTACATATAGTTGTAATTGCACATCTTGCCAATTGATCACATGACCTAGATCATAAAGATACTTTTGTAACATAGAAAGATGAAACACATCATGAATTTCTTAAAGTTGTAATAAAAAACTATTTTTGATAAGCCACATCAGGAACTCTTTTTAGAATCTTAAAAGGTCCAATAAAATAAGGTGCCAACTTGCTTTTTTGACCAAATCACATTAATCCCATCAAAAAATAGGTCTTTTAAAAGATATAATCACATACATTAAACTTTAAAAATCTTGTTACATTTGCATATTTAACATAGCAATCCTAATTTGCTTTTAATTTATCTTTGATGATTTGAAGTGGTTGTATTTTATACATCAAGATATCTATCCTAATTTGTTGTCTATCTTCTAGATAAAGATTTAAATTTGAAACTAATGAACTTAGAAGAATGATTTAGAAGAAGACCCTTAACAGCATGTGGTATTAGACTATAGGAGAAACAAAAATCCATTTACATTAAGTCTAATAAGGATCTTTAGCATAAAAGCCTAATTATATAATGATAAGGATAATTATCAAGAGGCTCAATGCTCGTCCTTCAAGACAAAGTCCTAGGAGGGTAGTGGATGAATAAAAGCATAATCTCTTTTGAGTAGTTGCACCCAAAATCAAATCCAAGTCTTAGAAATAAAGAAAGAAGCTCCTTATCATCATTTTAAGTGGTGTTCCCTATAAAAGCCTCCTTATATGTTTGTTAAAATTGCAATGCAAATTAAGGTTGGAATTGCTCAAACTCATGTAGGATTTACACTAAGGTGTTAGCCTGTTGGTTAGACTCTTGATTTGGAGGTTCCAAGTTGTAAGTTCAATTTAGTAGGTAATGTTAAGTTATAAAGTTCTAGTTTAACTATATATCTTGGGGGGTACTTAATTGTTAAAAATAGAAAGTTTTAAGTTCTAACACCAAAAAAGAAGAAGAAGAAGACTTATGTGGCACCTCATTTCCTCTTAATACAAGAAGGTGATTTAATCTTTGAAGAGATTAACATATGTGGATGTAGTATTGGAGGATAAGGAACATATCTTTCTTATACGTCCTTATGTTAATCTATTGAGATTTAAAATGATTTACTTAAGTTTTTTAACTATAATAATCAAGTATAGATTATTTTATTAATGAGGTCTTCAAGACTCATAAAAAACATATTAAAAACTTGTAACAAGTATTCTTGTTTATCCTATTAACCTTTTGAGAATCCATTAGGAAATAATAAAGCATTTCTAATTGTATATTTATATAGTCTATACTCTTTTAAAATAAAATTTGATTGAGTAGTATAAATGCTTAATTAGAAATAAGAAGATGATCTTTCTTAGAAACTAGCAAGATCTTTTTGCATACATGATCAAAAAGGAGCTTAAGAAATTTTGAAAATCTTTTCAGCACAAAATGTCTCCATCACTTAAAATCTCTTTTCATGATATTTGCATTTTTTATAATAAGCTTTTTCAAGGGAGGATGATTGATGCTCTAGTCTTACTCAAGCTTCCTTATATTTCACTCTAGATGAGGTGATAGATAACATTAAGAGATCAGCAACTAGGAAAGTTGTGGATCTTGATGGTTTCTATGTTCAATTGCTTCAATGGATAGGAACTCCTATTCATAAAGAAATTTGTTGAAGGCTAAACACAATGGTTGAGGATGGCTTGGACCCATGATGAAAGATTAGCAAGGTAATACTTTTGCATAAAAAAGGTGAAAAAAATAATCTAAATAACTATCAAATGATAGTGGTTTGTAATATCTTTGTTAATCCATTGGGCACTCTTCTTGAAAGAAGATTAGGCAGCTAGGCAGAAATTAATAATAAAAGAGCAATTTGCTAGGCAGGCTTCAGACAAAGCCAATCCAGTATTGATCATTTGGTTACTCTTCGATATTATATAGAAATTGCAAAAAAGCCCAACAAAGAAATTTTCATTTGTTTTGTTAATTTTGCAAAAGCATATGACTCAGTGGTCTAAACAAAGTTATATGAGTGACTTAATTATTTAGGAATTCCTACAAAGTTAATAGTAGTAACTCAAAAGTTGTATGAGGAAGTCATAATTGAGGTTGAGATTGAGGATAAATTTCAATTTTAGAGCAAAATTGGAGTAAAGCAAGGTTGTCCTTTATCTCTAACTCTCTTCGGTCTCTTTATTGACAAATTACAAGATTGGTTATGTAAATGTGATCAAAAGCATGTTATCAAACTAGGATCTCAAACAATACACCTACTTCTATATACAAATGATGCTACATTAATTTCTACATTTGAATAAGGTATGCATAATATCTTACAAGTGTTAGAAAACTTTTTTCTTTCATTGGGTCTGCATCCAAAGGTTAATATGGAAAAAACAAAAATGATGATATGGGCTATCAAAAATATAAATTTTAGTTTTATTTTGGGATCTACCAAAATAGAAAGTATGAACTCCTTTAGATACTTGGGGCATCATTGTGGAAACAACTACAGATGGGATAAACGTGTCAAAGAAAGAATAGCAAGAGGAATTAAAGCTCTATATATAGTTAAAAGAAAATGCAAGGCAATAGGAATCTGAGCTTGGCAAGTTAGGAAATAAATCTTCCAATCTATCATTTATCCAATTGTATTGTATGGGTATGCAGTGTGGGGACCAAGTCTCAATGCAAAAAACTAGCATGCTATTGAAAGGGTGCAATAGATTTTTTTTTATTAAATGAATTACAAGTAAAAGCTTAGACACCTTATTCCATGTTGCTTTTGGAGTGTGATTTGCATCCCCTAGAAGCTTAAGCTCTCTATCAATTTATTGCTTATACTAAAAAACTCTTAGAATTAGAGCATCCAAAATTTTCTAAAAAAAAAAAGTCTTTGAAAGTACAAGAGAACAAGGCTGGTATTTTCAAGCAATACAATGGATCAAAACTTGAAATATCTCAATGGAGGTGATGCAAAATAATCCTAAACATATTCAGAAATTAGTAAAACATCACATATTAAAGAGTTTATGGGCAAATACTGAAGGAAAGAAAAAATTCTACTTAGAGCATATTAAAGGTAATTCTTTAGATTCTTCAGTCCAGTATCTAATATCCAAATTCAAGCTTGTAGTTTTATCAGCAAGCTCCATTTGAGTTTACATTGTCTAGGGATTGAAAATGGAAGATGGATTCACATGCCAAGGGAAAAGCTCACATGTCGATTATGTGGATCTCAAGCCCTTGAGGACAAGCAACATGCTTTTCTTAGTTATCATGTGATAGATCATTTGAGGCAGAAATATTACTACTAATAATTTGTATGATTTGTTTTTTATACATCCTATGGTGGTTGGCCACTTTATTAAGTCAATTTTGTTCTTCATGACATGAATGTACTGGGAGATCCTTTGGGATCAGTTTCAATTTCAATTTTATAATATATGAGTTAGGTTTCTTTGTAATAAATATATATTATTTAAGTTTATGATCACAAAAGAAACATATTAAAACCTTGTAAAAGGTATTTTCGTTTGTCTGTAAAACCTTTGAAATTTCTTCCATGACTAATAAAACATTTCCACTTCAATATTTGTTTGTACTACGAGAATCCATTGTAATGCATGATTTATGGTTTTTTTTTTTTTTCTTGTGCAGCTTTTCTTTTGTTGGTGTCATCTTGGAAAAGTTAGAGAAAGCACCTCCTTGAGTGGTTGTGTTGTAAGGAAAGAATAGGAATGAATCCACTCTATGAGGAAGTGATTGGCATGTTTCCACAAAACACAAGCATTGCTAATATGTAGATGTCGATGAAATTTTCCTCAAATTTCTTCAGTAACATTTTTGCTGCATGACATTTGAAAATTTCTTCAGTAACATTTTTGCTGCATGACATTTACATAAATCAGAAATCCTAACCATTGCACGTGCTCTTTTGTAGTAACGAGATCAACTTCGTTGTAATAATCAATTTAAGAGTTTAAGGTGGTCGAATTTTGTTTGCGTGTGGAAGATAAATTCAAGCTATAAATTTAAAGCAAAAGCAGATTCTGAGATTTTAAAGGGCCGAACAGACTTCTAGATTTCTGTGCTCTGATTGTGTTTTCATGGAAAATGGCAAAATGCGTATGCTTGGCTTTCAAGCTTAGCATAACATTTATAACGTACTATTGCTAAAGACAGATTCGCTACAGTGAAAGGAAAAAATATGCAGAACATCCTATTTTCGAAAGCCATATCCGTTACACTGAAAGTGAGAAGTACGTGTATCAATTGCTTTCCTGTTTATCCTGGTCACGAAACATTCTGCAATTTCGTTTTCTCCTGAAAATCACAATTACTTCTTTAGAGTACTGCAAAATTGTGCATACTTGGCTTTGAAGGCTAGCATAGCATCTGTAACCTTTTATTTTCCAAAGAGTATAAAGTACAGCACAGTATTTTCCAAAGCCATGTTTGTTACGGTGAAAGTAAAAAAATATGTGTTTCAATTCCTTTTCCCTCTGTGTAGGTCATGAAACATTCTGTAATCTGTTTTCTCCTTTAAAACACAGTTTCAGTTTCAGTTTCTGAAGAGCAAGGAAGGGTGTAGTGTGTAAGCAACTTGATCAACATGTGGTGGGCAGACTTGGTAGATTTTGAGAGGCACCTGCCTCGGGTGTTTGAGTCGCAGAAGATGCAATGGCTGCCATGGACCTATGCTTTGTGGCAGCTGCTTCGAACCAACATGCTGGTGGCTCTTTTGCTGACGGTGTTGCCCGTGATTGTACGTTTCCTTTCCAATGGAAGATTGGCTGTGTTGCTGCGTCTGCTGCAGAGGCAATCAATATTCAGTATTGATTTTGATGACAGTGACCAAGTGAAAGAGGGTTATTGGAACAGCGGCAACAAACCCCAAACATTCAACATTGTTGAGATAACCCAGGAGCAGCGGGAGAAGTTGCCGCAGGATTGGAGATGCGTGGAATTTAAAGGATATTTCTACTTCACCACTCAGAAATGCCTGGACCGCATGGCCTTCTGGATTCATGCCTATGACGGTGAAGAAGACAAGGTCATATTCGCCGAGTGCCATGGCGACACGCTGGGAACTAAAATTTCAAGGCAGGAAGCTTACCCGCTCATTTTTTCGGGACTGTATGCAGTCAGCACAGATCAGCTGTTCACGTTGATAGAGCGGGAAGATATCAACACTAAGCTTTGGGGAAGTCTGAGCGTGGTGCCGGCTCTGTTGCAGGCGGCCGGCAAAAACAGAACATCAATGTTGGTGAGCATTGTCATCATTGCTCTGGACGCCAACAGAGGTTGGTTGTACCGCATCTACGACGCAGCCTTCCTTAAACTCGTTCTCTTTGTCAAGGCCAACATCTTCCGCCACCGCCAATGGCTTTATATTTTGTTCAGCTGCTTCAGCATTCGGTGGACACGGTCGATGTGGGACACTGCTTGCACGGCGAAAGACGGCGAGGAGATCAAGTTGCACCATTACAGCAGACTGCAGAGCATGGATGATGTCACAATCGTGGGATCAGGCATCTATGACTGCAACAAAGATAATGTGATACGACTGTGAGACGGGCGTGGCATGTGTTGGCCCATGGATCATGGTGCTTCTTACGCTGTAGCCAAACTTAACAAGCCCCTCTTCATAGAGTAGAGTACAGAGGAGCAGCGTTTTATTGTTTTGGCTTTCTGATTTTAATTATGTAACAGTAAGTTATCGGATAGCCTTCCTTCAAAATGTGAATATCCATCGTATAAAATTGTATTATCCATTGGGAAAACTGCAAACACTACATCATTTTAGACTCGTGAACATAAACTTATGAAGTCTGACGATGACTTATTAATCTTGAACGTTGAAACTCAAATCTGTTACCACTTGTGGGATAGACATCTTCACAGTACGTAAATATTTGGGTTGAAACGCTTTTATAAATAAATATTCAGTGAATTTTCTCAAACTTTCTATAGATATTGGAGCGGTACATAAATATTTCATTTATAAATAAATACTCCTTGAATTTTCTGATAAACTTTGTAAGCAAGCTACTTAAATAGTGGCCAAGCAAGTAGGTAGACTAATAAAGTTCTATGAAACTACACTCCAACAATTGCAAAAGAACTATTGTTAATAGACACGTTGATAAGTTTAGTAAATTATTTGAACAATGTGTAACAAAGTTGTCAAGGGACATGCTTGGTACTTGAAGTTCCTTTTGTTAGAGATGGCAATGCCAAAGTTTATTAATATTAAAATATAACTATTGATAATTATAATAATTTAAAATTTTAGCAATTATTAAAGTTCTAGAAGGTGATTTCTGGTTAATTTTCTCCTAATTATTTATGCTTTGTTGTCATCTAAGTTCTCCCTAATTTGATAACAAGGTACTTCTTTCTCAAATTGTAAGACCTTAGTTCAAACCTGGATGTAGCCACTCAAAAGAGGTTTGGTTTTCACTTCTCTACCAACCCTTGTAGGAACCCACCTTAGTAGGATGAGCATTGAGCATGTAGATAATGATCCTTTTTTATTTATTTAACAATTCTTTTGGTTTATGGAGACGTAACAAAATTTCATAAAAAAGAAAAAGGTTTTATTAGTACAAGATCAACTATGTAAGCCATTTTCATGTTAGGACAACTAATGGGAAAATTTAGATGAAAACAGAATAATTTGTATATGATTTTTATTTATTTGAAAAGGACTATGATTGATTTTTTTAAGATGTTATTTGATGAACTTTTGAGAAGAAAATTTCTATTAAGTTTCCTTTCATAGCAATGATATAATAAAAGTGTTTTGTAATAGTGATAATACATTGTTCATTTCTTTAATGATCCAATCGAGGATCTTAAAAATTGATATTTAATAAAATAATTGATACAAACAACTTGTATAGAGAAAAGCATAAATACGAAGGACTATTACTATAGAATGATATCAAAATATGTTAAATTTAGCTATGTAAGTAGGATTAGAAAAAGGGTAATGGAAAAATAAGTTAGTTATGTTCTTTAAAAATAGAGATTAAAGTGATCTAAATAATTATTGATCAATTGTAATCAATGATACTTTTGCTAGCTTTTAAGAGTTATCCTAGAATCTATGCTTAGAAGATGAATTGAAAAAAATAAGATACTCGTAGTTTTCCAAGAAGGATTTAAACAACACAATTCTATCATAAACCATCTAATCATTTTAAAATATTTGTTTTCCTCAACTAACAAAGTAACTATAAAAGCATGGTAGTCTTTTCTAGAAAGGTTGCTATCTCACTAGTTTAGCTATTTGATTTTTTTCCAGTGAATCTAATTTTTCTTTCTTTGAATTTTATCTATCAAATCTGATTTATCCAAAATTTCTCCCCATCTTTAACCAATGTTGAAATTTACACTTCTTTTCTTAAGACAAAAATTTTTGTTTATTCTCAAAATGACATTTACAAGCTAGTGAGCAAAAATTTGTAACATCTTCTTCTAGTAATGTTGAGGCAACTAAGACACCTAATCGTGTTCTCTATGATGATCTATATTAGTCATTAGTTGTTGATCTTGCACAACAATATGTGTTCATTCAAATTTGGAATTACCTACCTTGTACTTGAAGTTTCACTTCATAATTAAATGATGTGATACAAAAGTAAAATATTCAATTCATTCATGCAAGGTACTATTCTCATTTTTTCTTTTAACTTTTTGAGCTAGGTAATGTTTCGATAGTGCAACATACCCTATAGTCATTTATACATAAGTATACATTGGTGATCATTCATAAATGAACACTAAATTTTGATACCCAATCTAAAGGGTATTCCAAAAATCCATGTTTTGTCAAGATGTTTAGTCTTCCATGGATAAAGCTAAGTTTTAAATTATTAATCCATTTAATCCCATTAAGTACAGGAAATCTATTTCCACACCATTTGATTTTCAATATTTTTTATTTTTTATTTTTTGAAATCAATCTTCTTAATTGTAAAAAGGAATTGGTATTGCAAGCAAATAGGAAGACTTATATTCAACTAATTACATGTTATAATTTTCCTAATTCTTGTAACTTTTATTATTGTGAATGATATTTTTTTAATGTTTGTTCTTTTATACTCAAGAAAAAAGATGTTAAAGAAAAGAAAAAATATGTTAAAGTTCATGTAACTTTCATCATCATGAACGACATTTGTTTAATGTTTATTATTCTCTACTCAAGATCAGAAAAAAGAAAAAATGTGTTGAAGTTGATAAAATGCAAAAACATGTTGAAGTTGAAGATAGGAAAAAACAATTTGAAGTTTAAGATGTGAAAAATCAAGTTACTATAAATGATAAGAATGATCACATCATAATAAAAGAAACTAGAGAAGATAGAAGTTTCTATAAATATTTTTACTTGTATGACATGAAGTATATATCAATCTAGATTGATAGCTCCTAACATAAATTTTTCCCTCATCTAACAAGAATACTATCAACTTAAAAATTAAAAATTATGTTGACAAGTGGACTATAACTAATGGCAAAGATTCTCGATATAAGGATAATCGTAATTCACAATGTGTGAACTCTCATTTTCTATTGAATTTTCTTTTTTTTTTTTTAACCTGAATTTGGTATTTTGTCAAAGCTTGTTTTCTATTAGTATCTCAAATCTTGTTGCTACTTAAATTCAATTACAAGTGTTGTCAGAGGTATTGAAACATAGGTACACCCCAAGATATATAGTCCACATAAAACTTTATAACTCAACATTGCTCATCAAAATTGAATCCATGACTTAGAGTTTCCAAATCAAGAGTCTTGCCACTAAGCTAACATCTCATTGTTACAAATATTGTTAGGACTAAGACCATCCTTTGTACAAATAGTTAATTTTTCTTCCTTTATTTTTCAAAGCATGAATTATAAGGTTGTACATCTAAGTAGACATCCTTAAAATTAGAAAAAATTTTCTACTTTGTATTAAGCATGTGATGTACTCTAGTAATTTTGCTTAATATTAATATTATTTTCAAGGTTCACACCCTTCCCTTCTTCCCATTTTAAACTATATTATTAATAGATCAAAAGTTCCACATAAGAAAATATTATTTGCTTTCTAAACTTCTCTAAGATTTTTGATTTAATCAATTGAAACAAATTATAAAGATGCCTAAATAATTTATAAAGTTTTCATTACACCATGTTGGAACCCAAATTAATTTTTTAACAATGGTTACTCCTAAGACATCTAGTCAAATTAGAACTTTATATCTAAGTATTATAAATAAATAAAAAGTGAAGTGTTAACTCAGTTCTTGATTTGGAAACTCCAATTTATAAGTTCAATTCTAGTAGGTAATGTTGAGTTATAAAGTTCCAAGTAGACTATATACCTTGAGGTGTACCTATATTTCAATTATTTCATATTTCAACCCTCTACTATTGTGTAACATTATAAACCAGTAACTTTAAGTTTCCAAATCAAGAGTCTTAACACTAGCCTAACACCTCATTTATGTTTCCATAACACTATCAATCCTCGCTAGTGATAGGTGGCTTAAGTACTTAGTTTAGTATCTTTTTAAACAAAAGTTTGCTAGTTCAAATAACACTTAAGACATTGCGATATTCTTTTAAAATTCTGGTATAATGTTGGTTATATATCTTAGGATATAATTATAGTCAATTTTTAAAGTTCTAACATCCCCAACCAAGCATAGAAATTGACAGGCACTCCAACAAATATATTTAATAAATATATATTATGATTTCAGTTCACACAATAAGATGATGATGGGTTATTTTAGGATTTTTTTTAAAACAAAAGTGCATTGTATTAAAAAAACATTTTTTATCTTGAATTTATTTTATAGACAAAATACCCTGTGATAGGCATTGACCACTTCAAATTTTCTCCTCTATCCCAATTATTATTAATCATGTAGCCAATGATAGGTGGTTCAAGTGATTAGCTCATTATCTTACTAGGCAAGAGATTGTCACTTCAAGTTATACTTTACACATTGTTATATTTTTCTAATTCCTCTAATGTATCATATTGGCTATATATCTTAAGATATACCTATAGGCAAACTATATTAGATCCCTTGTTGTTATTAGTCCTATTACTTATATGTCTTCAAGCATTGTTATATTTTTTTATACTTCTTCTAAAATATTTGAAATTGAAATCGATACTTTTATTACACCTATATAAACCCAAAGGACCTATTAGACAAATTAACTTATATAAAATACATAAGCATTGAGTCCAATAGATGTGTATAATATTTACATAACTTAAACACATCTTTTATATAATTTCCTAGAACTAATATTAGTAACTTGAATAGTTAATGCAAACATTGACTATAGATTTGTTATTTTCTTTTGAAGAAATCTACTCTGCAATATTATAAGAATACATGTTACTTATCCTCTACTACTTACAGTATATATAATAGGCATGTTCTTTCATTTTCCTTGTTTCATTTTTTAGTTTTAAATTCAAGATATGTGATGTCATTCTTTCCTTGTGAATTAGTACTCTTATACATACTGGAATTATTACAAACATGGCTTATCTATCTTTTGGTCCCCACTTATTACAATTTTATTTTTTGGTTATTACTTATTACCCCATTGATGCTTTAATTACAATTTGCCTATTACTTACTCACATGTGATTTTCAATTATATTATCATTACTATATTTTTAAAGGAAATGTTACATGATTTTGTATTTAATTATTCTTTAGAATACAAGAAGAAATCATTTTATTAATTGTAATGGTTATAAAAGAGAGGAACCATGATTTGGAGTGATGAATAGTAAGGTACTTGTTTCTTAAGTCATAATACCTAAATTCAAGCCTCAATAGAGCCACTCAAAAGAGGTTAGATTTTCATTCATTGACCAACCCCACTAAGATCCCACCTTGGCAAGTTGAGCATTTAGCCTCTAGATGATGATCCTTATTGGATATATATGTTAGTTAAGATTTTTTTTATATGATTATTTTCATAACCTTAAAATTTTCACATCATAGTAGTTGCATACCTTATAGTAAAATTATGACATCCCATTCTCGGTCGTGGCAAACATCAAATATACGATATATTGCACATTATGTGTAAGAAAATAACATGCAAAATGTCAAATATGTGTAACATTAAACATTAAACATAAAAAAATAGTAGAAAAAAAAAGTAAAAAGAATGCTTTATTAATGCAAAATAATCTATCTGGATCATGTTCTAGGTGTTTATTGGGATAATCTTCCTTCGGCATCTATCCCTTAGAGGCTATCCAAAATTGCCATCATGGTTAGGTCTATCGTCAACCAGAAAGGATGGTCATTCTTCTTTCTATCTCACTTTACCTCGTACTTGTTACTCACCTTGATTAGCTTTGTAACTCCATGCTAATATGACCTATAATGCCCAGATATAAATACCTTAGGTCAAACCTCCAAAGCTCACCTTGAAAGGCATACCATTATTACAATGTATCCTTTCAAGTCTTAATTACAACTTGTCATGTTGGGGCTTATTATAATAATCACATCAGTTATTATGAAAAGACACCATCTTTGTTATGCCATGACACCATTCGAGAATGGGGATGTGATAATTTACCTTCCTTAAGTTCTGTTTGTCCTCAAACAAGTCCACGTTTACTATATTTTGGTTTAAAAGCTTTGATAAACAAATATTTAGTGAATTTTCTAATAAACTTTACAAGCAAGCTATTGAAATTCCAACAAAGTAGGAATACAAAAAAAATTCCATCAACGTACACTCCAACTAGATGGTAGAATAATTATTGTTAATAGAGACGTTGATAAGTTTAGTAGAAAGAGTCTATAACAATATTGTCAAGGTACTTGCTTCATACATGAAGTTGCTTTTGTTAGAGACACCAATGTCACTATGGATAGTTTATTCAATATTAAAATATAAGTGTCAATAATTAAAACAATTTAAAATATTGGCAATTATTAAAACTCTTAAGATGAATTTAGAAAGATCTAGAAGACTTTGTTAAAGGTTTAAAAAATGTGAGGATGATCCAATAAAAGATGGATAAGTCATGAAATATCATCAAATAGATTTTGAAATAACTTCTTGTGTAGACAATCACATGTATTTATTGTGATGATGATTAATGGAGTTGCATTGTCTCATCATTTACCAAGGTTTAAAAAGGGTTTGGGACTCACTTTCCTTTCATCAAAATAACTTTTGATGTCTAGTTGATTTTCTCTTAATTATTTATACTTTGTTGTGGTCTTGGTTTTTTCTAACTTTATAATAAGGTACTTCTTTCTCAAAGACGTCGATGTGTAGCTACTCAAAAGAGGTTGAGCTTTCACTCCTCCACTAACCCTTGCAAGATCCTACCTTGGTGGGATGAGCATTAAGTCTCTAGATAATGATCATTTTTTATTTATTTAACAAATCCTTTAGGTTTATGGAGACTTAATAATTTATTTTTAAAAAAACCAAACAACTTGTAGGGAGAAATGCTTAAATATGAAGGACCATTACTATCGAATGGCTTTTAAAAAAGTTAAAATTAACTATGCAAGTGAAATTAGAAAGGAATAATGGAAAATTAAGTTAGTTATGTTCTTTTAAAATGGGGCTTAATTTAATCTAAATAATTATAGGCCAATTGTAATCAATGATACTTTTGCTAAGCTTTTAAGAACTATCTAAAATATATGCTTAGAAGATAAGCCAAAGAAAATAAGATACACAAAGAATTTAAATAGCACCTTTCTATCTTAGACCAAATAATCATTTTAAAATATTTGTTTTCCTTAAGTAAAAAAGTAATTGTAAAAGCATGGTACTCTTCTCTAGGAAGGTTGCTACCTTACTATGTTATCTATCTAATTTTTTCCTAGTGAACATAACTTTTCTCTCTTTCAATTTTATTCATCAAATTTAATTTATTCTAAATTTCTCCCAATCTTGAACCAATACTAAAATTTCTACTTTTTTTATTAATGCAAAAAATTTTGTTTGTTTTGAAAATGAACATTTACAAGCTAGTGAGAAAAAACTTGTAACATCTTCTTCTAGAGATGTTGACGTAGCTAAAACACTGAATTTCATTCTTTGTTGTGATGTATATGAGTCATTGGTTATTAATCTTGCTCAACAATTCAAATTTTGAATTACCTGTCGTTTAATTGAAGCTTCACTTCATAATTAAATGATTTAATGCAAAAGTAGAACATTCAAGCCATTCATGCAACGTACTATTTTCATTTTTTATTTTTATTTTGTTGTTTAAGCTAGGTAATGCTTTGATAATGCAACGTATCCTACAATCATTTATATGTAAGCATGTAGTGTTAATCATTCATAAATGAATATAAGATTTTGATACCCAATCTAAAGAGTATTCTAAAAGTTCATGTTCTTTCAAGCTATTCAATCTTCCATAAATAAAGCTAAGTAGCAATTTATTAGTTTGTTCAATTCCATTAAGTACATGGAATCTATTTCCACACCATTTGGTTTTCAAAAAATGTTTTGTCTAATTTTTTATTTTTTGAAATCAATCTTCTTAATTGTAAAAAGGAATTGGTATTGCAAGCAAATAGGAAGACTTATATTCAACTAATTACATGTTATAATTTTTCTAATTCTTGTAACTTTTATTATTGTGAATGATATTTTTTTAATGTTTGTTCTTTTATCCTCAAGAAAAAAGATAAAGAAAAGAAAAAATATGTTAAAGTTCATGTAACTTTTATCATCATGAAGGACATTTGTTTAATATTTATTCTTTTCTACTCAAGATTAGAAAAAAAAATGTATGAAGTTGATAAAATGCAAAAACATATTGAAGTTAAGGATAGGAAAAAACAATTTGAAGTTTAAGATGTGAAAAATTAACTTACTATCGATTTTAAGAATGATCAATGACAATAAAGAAATTAGAGAAAACAAAAGTTTATGTGATCAGTTTTTTCTTGTATTATCAATCTAGACAAATAGCTCCTAACATAAATTTTTCCTCATCTAAAAAGAATACTGTTAATTTAAATATTAAAACTTATATTAACAAGTGGAGTATAGCTAATGGCAAAGATTCTTGATGTAAGGATAATTGTAATGAACAATATATGCACTATCATTTTCTATTGAATTTTATTTTATGATTTAGCTAAAGTTGGTATTTCATCAAAACTTGTTTTCTATTAGTATCTCAAATTCTTTAGCTCTTTAAACTCAAGCTCAAATGTTTAGAATGATGCAAATATTGTTAGGGGTGTTAAATCTTGAAGTAATTAAAACATAGATAAACCCCAACATATATAGTTCACATGTAACTCTATAAGTTAGCATTGTCTACCAAAATCAAACCCATGACTTAAAGTCTCCAAATCAAGAGTTATCCCTAGGCTAATACCTCATTGTTACAAATGTTATTAAGACCAAGACCATCCTTCCTACAAATAATTAATATTTCTTATTTTATTTTTCAAAGCATTAATTATAAGGTTATATACTTGAGTAGACATCCCTAAACTTAGAAATTTTTTTCATGTTGATCTTGGTATTTTCTACTTAGTGTTGAGCATGTGATGTACTCTGATTATTTTGCTTATTATTAATATTATTTTTAGGGTTGACACCCTCTTCTTCTCCTCATTTTAAAATATCTTATTAATAGAGGAAAAGGATCCACATAAGAAAATATTTAGCTTCTTCCTAAACTTCTCTAAGACTTGTGATTTGATCAATTGAAATAAGTTATGAAGATGCTTAGATAATTTATAAAGTTTCCATTACACTATGTTGGAACCCAAAATATTTTTTTAACAATATTTACTCCTAAGACATATAGTCAAATTAGAACTTTATAATTTAGTATTATAAATAAATAAATAATGAAATGTTAACTTAATGGTAAAATTCTTGATTTGAAAGCTCCAAGGTATAAGTTCGATTAGACTATATGTCTTAAGGTATACCTATATTTCAATTATTTCATGTTCCAACCCCCCAATATTGCCTACCACTTCAAACTAATACCATTAAGTTTCCAAATCAAAGGTCTTAACACTAAGCTAATATTTTATTTATGTTTCTATAATACTATTATTAAACCTCGCTAGTTATAGGTGGCTTAAGTGCTTAGTTTAAGGTCTTGTTAAACAAAAGGTTACTAGTTAAAATAACACTTAAGATATTTCTATATTCCTTTATAATTCTTCTAACATATAATGTTCGCTATATATCTTAGGGCATACTTATAGTCATTTTTTAAGGTTCTAATATCCCTAACCAAGCATAGAAATTGGCAAGCACTCCAACAAATATATTTAACAAACACAAATTATGATTGCATTTCACAGTATAGGAGGATGATGGGTTACTTTAGGATTTTTGTCAAAAATGCATTTTATTAAAAAAATTTATTTTAAATTAATTTTATAGAAAAACTACCCTATGATAGACATTAATTACTTCAAAGTCTAACCCTTGTCCCAACTATTATCAATCATGTAACCATTGATAGGTGGTTCAAGTGGTTAGCTCATTGTCTTACTAGAAAAGTAGTTGCTAATTCAAGTTATACTATAAACATCTTTATATTTTTTTAATTCTTCTAATATATCATGTTGGCTACATGTGTTAAGATCTACCTATAGTCAAACTATATTAGGATCCCCATTGTTATTAATCATGTTAGTTATATGTCTTTAGACATTGTTATATTCTTTTATAATTCTTTTAAAGTATCTAAAATTGGAATTGATATTTTTATTATACTTGTATAAACCCAAAGGACCTATAAGAAAAATTGACTTAAATAAAATGCATAAGTATTAAGTACAATAGATGTGTCCAATATTTATGTGATAAACACAACTTCTATATAATTGCTTAAAACTAACATTGGTAACTTGAATAGTTCATGCAACATTGGCTAAAGATTTGTTATTTTTTCTAAAAATATCTATTATGCAATATTATAAGAATACATGTTACTAATTCTTTGCTACTCATCATCATCATCCTAACCTTGTCCCAATAAAATAGGGTCAGCTACATGAGCTTTTTTTCGGCATTTGCCTCTATGAAGAGCTAGATCTTTGTTTATTTGTAGGTTTTTCAAATCATCTTCATTTATTTTTTTCCCATGTCTTCTTTGGTTTGTCTTTTAGTAGCCTACTTGAAATAGGGATGTAGTAACCTTTGCTTATAGATTCATTATGTCGACCTTTTGGTATGTCAAAACCTTAAGGAAAATGGAGAACAAAGAATGTGTGGAATGTTGAAGAAGTAGAAACCAACACTAGGCCTCAAAAATCTCAAAAGAAGAGATCTACATCACTTTCTTAGGCCTCTCCTCAGTTGAGAAGGTCCAAATTAGCTAGCAACCAAATGAAATATTTGTTGAAGAAGATGCTCATGCCATTTGCTCATACCTTAGGGATGATTCGTAGGAATCTTTCTTACCTTTGTAAGAGAATGAATGCAATTGTTGTATCCCTTCCTTCTAACAGACAGCAGTTTGAAGAAATCACCACTCCTCCCATCTCAAATAATAAGGAGGACCTTCCTACCCCACCTAGACATTCAACAATAGTTAGGCCTTCCCAAGCATACAATTCGGGAAATGCCTTCATTTTAGATGAGCTTGATGCCCCACCAACACGTGTCCAGGGGGAGCTTCCTGATCTCATGCAGGTTGCACCCAATTCCCATTATATAGATGATGCTCCGATGACATTTGAGCAACACGCTATGGAGAGCATCTTTAGGACTACCTCTCAGTAGAGACCTGTCGATCCCATCACTTATCAAAGGAATGTTGCTTCCTCCTCCTCTTAGCAAGTTCCATCATAGCAAGATCCACCAGTTTCATCTCGATTTCAAGTGCAACTTCATCCACGGAGAGCTTCAATCCAGCTACACTTTGTGAATGATGACAGTGAGCATCATGTCTCTAACTTTAGTGTTAGCAATGATAATGATTAGGAGGAGACATGTAGACCTTCTCATGCTACGGCTACTTCGAATGAGGATTCAGATGATGTAACTAAGGTTAATGGTTAGGATCTTTAAGTGATCCCTCCTTTTTGATGATATCTAAAAAGGGGGAGAATTTTTGGCCTATCACATTTTCACAAATCTAATTATGGATACCTTGTTGTACATGGTTATGAATATATCTACGATTGTATGTATTGACAATTGTTTAACATGCTTATGTATTGTTAGTATGACATTATGAAGATAGGTTGTTGCCTTGGATAGTATCTTGGAGATCCTTTTTTTTTTATCTCTTTTGATCTCTACCTTGTGCCTTAAGCCCTAGAGCCCTATCCTAGTGATAACTTTCCCTACAATCAAAAATTGTCTTAAAACATTATGATCAATTACTATCATTTAAATTGCATAATTACTCAACCATTTTCTCAAGTTTTGGACATCACCAAAAAGAGGAAGATTGTTGTCCTTTTGATATGTTAAAACCTTAAGAAAAATGAAAAACATAATTTGGTTGTATGTATGTTAATCTTGTAGGGCATGAATGAGACTCAAGGAAATGAAAACAAGGTGTCAAAATGAAATCTACAACAAGCAACCAAAAGTTGAAGAGATCTTTATTGTTTTTAGGAGACATCTCCATTGTAGAATAGACATCTCCCAAGAGACATCCCATTCTCCAAGGAGACATCTCTCCAAAATTGAGGCAAATCTCAAGTAGATATCACAACTTTGAGAGAGATGTCTACATTAGCTGTTGGGTAGTTGTTGCAATAATTCTAAGGTCTTTTTAGAAACTTTGAAGCTATAAGAAAACATCAAATTCTTGGAGATTATGTGAGAACTATCAACATCAAAGCAAGCATTTTCTATTCTATGCTATTGTACTTTTCTACTTCATTGTCACATCATTTAATTGATTGTTTGTAGTACATGTGCTTCAAAGCACAAGGACCTATAATTTGAGTTACACCCATTGCTTGATTTTCTTTCTCTTTCTTTATTACCCTATGGGTTTGATGTGCTTCTTGCAAGAAGGCATCTGTTTTGAGCTTGTCAGGATCCTATGGGATTGAGTAGCGTCAAAACACTCCAAAGCAAAGCTCAATTTTGTACAAGTTGTGAGATCCTTGAAACCACATTTTGAGCTTGTCAGGACCTCGCAGGGTTGAGAGATTTTGCGACAAAACTCTCCATAGCAGAGCTCAAATCTTGGAAAGGTTATGGTATCCTATAAACCACATTTTGGAAGAAACAAAGTCCAAAGGTGTGCAAGGAATACCCTTTGAGCATGGACTAACCAAGTTGGGAAACCACATAATTTTTGGTGTGTTTTATGTGAAAAGGTTGACTTAAAATTGGAGAACTTATTCAACCCCCTTTCTAAGTTCTTAATCCTAATTTGCAAAGATAAGCATCTAAAAAGAGGGAAGCATGACCATTGAGCGACATGAGGATACATTAGACAAACTATTGTAGATAGGGTAGACCATTGAAAACATATTTGTCAATCCTAAAGATGTCGCTATAATATAGTCTGAGCTAATTGCAACCAAGGGGAAACTACTACTATCTAAAGCCCAACAAAAACAAACTAGGTTGAATATTCAAAAACTATAGGATGAAGACATCCAACTATGTGCTCATCTAGATAACACACTATGGTTCATCATCCTAGAGCAACTTAGCTCAAGATGAAATCAATCAATTGGTGGCTAAGCAACAATAGACAAAAATGGAGGAAGGAAAGACAACATGGAATGCATCAATGGCCAATGTAAAGTTACATGAACTAAAAAAGACCATTGACATGTTAGAGGAAGAAAATAGAGACCTATCAACAAAAAACTAGAGATTAACTCAAGTAGAAAAAGAAAAAAAATCGATAAAAGTAAGCTTGAATTGTCTTTAAGAAAAACATATCAAGGCAAATTTGGACATAAAGAGGTTAGCTAAGGAGAATCAAAAACTTTCCATGGAAAAGTTCAAGTGATTCAACAACAATCCATGACCAACATCGAGACCTAAAAAATGAAGCTACAAAGAAGAAAGTATTCAAGAAACATTATCAAGATCAAGTTAGCTTATAGAAGGAGATCTAAATGGTCTAGATCCAATTGACCATTACATTGCAACAATCATTTCACATTATCTAGTAGAGCATTTTCAGTCGAATCAATGTGGTTAATTAAACCAAAATTAAGATGAAGGATCTATTGATCAAGAAGATGACACACTACATGAAACTAGCTAACCTTCAATATGCCAATATTACCATATTAATAACTAGCCAACCCAAAAAAAAAGGTAGAGAAACAAGTCACCACCATAGTCACAGTCTGCAAATGTGAGAGTCAAGTCCATGATCAAACCAAGAAAAAGCTACAAGTTATGAATGTGAAGTTGGAGATTCTATAACTAAAATTTACTAAACAATGAAACATTATTTAGAACCTAGCGAAGAGGATGGAAGATTACCAAAAAGCTAAGGACTAATTAAGGGAGTTTGAATTTGAACACATTAATTTCACTGTCTAGTTTGTCTAGGTAAATAAGATGTTTCCTTCCATGCCATGTCTATGGAAAGTCCCAATCACACCTAAACTTATGGATCTTACGTAGAAGGTTGGTAATCCATGAATTGATAATAAAAAGTTTAGGGTCATCCTTGACCACTTTAACATGCAAAGAGGAGCATCAACAAAATTATAAAAAAGCCATTAAGATAAGAGGAGCCATCACTACCAAGAAAAAATAGACTCTTCCATGAAAATTTTAAAGACCTTGCAAATTTTGTAAATTTTTAATGTTTGTTCAAGATTTTTTATCAATCCTTTATAACTACTTGAATAAAACTTTGTAATGTAGCACTTGGTCTATCATTGCACTTGAAAAAAAAATTGCAAAGCCATATCAAGAATTGCTAAAATTTTACATAGTTGTAATGAAATCACTAACAATATCGCATGTTTCAACTATAAGTAACAGGGATGTTAAATTGTCAATTTTATGCTTGGGAAGTGGAGGGCCATTCTATTGTTTGTTAGGTATGTCACTATGGCTACAAGACATTCTTTTAATCTTTCTTGGTTTCGACCACATGGAGTATGTAATTGCCCAAAACTTCTCCATTCAATAATGAAATGATACGTGATGATTGATCAATGCACTTCATTGCCTAGCGGGTGGGACAGTGTGCCAATGTGTTCCTTGACAATAATGTGTTAACATTTCAGTTACAAAGTTGGAGTTTGGAGTAATACGACTCAAACAAAGTGGAATAATGTGTTTAGATTCTTAGAACCCTACCCCAGAGCCTTGAGCCTCAATTAGGGTTGTGTGCACAGAAGAAATGAAGGGAAAGCAGGGGGTAGGTAGTGCTCGAAGATCAAGTAATGCTCGACTAACCTCGATAAATAACTTTGAGTTCTGAGTATCAAATGGGTTTGCAAAACACAAACCAACTCAAACCAAAAACCAATGTATGTATATAGAAGCTGACTTTGTCATTCGCAAACAATTCAAAACTATAACCAATGTTTATAACTCTACTTAATTATTGCTAGGCACACAACCTTATGTATATTACTACACCTTAAAAACAAAAATCGCAAACAATAATTCGAAGCTATAAATGATGCTTACAACTATATTACTCTCTTGATCGAGACAACTTTGACTATGATTATTCATACCTACAAGGATGTCCATAATACAGGTAAACTATCTTCAGCTAAACACATCTTTAGTGAGTTACCAAGGCTAGTTTCTCACCAAAACTAGTTTTTATGCATTCCTCTAGTATAATTATAAAGAAATAAGCATTTTGGAGATTTAGCATTGTCATTGCTGACACAAAAACTTACGGTTCTAGTAAAAGTTGAATCCTGAAAATAGATTTCGTAAGGCATAGAAGCCAAAGACCGCAATGCTAGAGGTAGTGTGATATGGGGAGCCCTGAGCCACCATGCCATAGCATGGGAAGCAGAGAAAACAGAAATCACAGGGATTAGGTAGCAATCCATCAAAATCCCATCATTGCATATATTAACAATGTGTAGAGGCAAGCCTCTATCGCTACCTAACCAAGCAATCACAAAGATTTAAAACCAAACAATAGTGGCAGAACAAGTTAAAAAGCCTAGGGAAGAGCATAATACATTTTGGCAGTCTTCGTTTTTGCAAAGAGTTCTCTCAATTTCTTGACCACTTTGACACCAATGAAGAGAACCACAAGGTAGAAGGATAATAGGATGTTCATGAGGTCCTACCGAACTTTAGCTTTCTCGCCTGCCTTCCAAATATGCTTCCAAAAACATTTTCACACACAAGTGTGAAAAAGATACAAATGCCTCCTAGTATAATAAGGGTTTTACCAATAGGAGAGCCTTTGCCTTCAGAGACATCCAGAAAACTTAAGAGCACATTTTATGGGTGGGAATGTGGATCTCCTTGGATCCCAACGCTCATGTACTCAAATATTTAATCAAAGCTATGTTTCTTAAACAACAATACATTCATACATGAATGAAATATCTTCAAACCATCAAATCAAATTATTGGAGGAAATATTCAAATAATGTATAATTTCTTAAAATACTAAAATAGGTGAATGGGCCTAGAATAGGAAGCATCTAATATAATATTGTCCTTTAAAAAATGTGTCAGGAAAAGATTATAGAAGCAGCTTAGGCATGTGACTAAGGAAATGGGTATCTCTAGATTATACTCAAAACTGGAATACTTGGCTTTTGAGATTGAAGTAACCATCACAGCAATGGTCTTTGAAAAGAAAAGAAATTGGTATTGCTTGTTGATGAGATGCGATATCGCATAGGCTGCGATACCCTGTGATATCGCGTACGCGATATCGCGATGCACCGTCATATTTATAAATAAGAGGCGACTCTCCCTTGTTTCCTCATCCTAGGCTAGACAGTAGGGAAACTCTGGTAGATTGATCACTCCAGAGATAAAATATTTTCCATGTGCCCGCAGTAGGAGGCCTAAAACGAATCTTTATTTGAGCAAACATTGATTGTACCTGAACACAAGTTTGTGTACGACAATAAAGACAAGTTTTTCGGATAAACCTTGCAACGCATGGAATAGGATTTTATTACTGTTATTTATTACCTATTATTTATTATTTGTTATTTACTGCTTTCTCTCTCAACCCTTTCCTCCTAGTTAAGTACCTCAATACGACCACTTCGAGCACGTGCATTACACATGGTGATCCCAACAACAATTAGCGTTTGGTAGCCACGGTTGCATCGGTTCAGGCTGTGTATGGTAAGTGGGAACAGATGCTGACGCTAGGTAATTTAGACTTAGTTCATTAGTTAGAGTTAGCAATTAGTTTCTCAACCCTTCAACTCAATAGCATAGGAGATAAAACATAAAAAGCTATAAAAATCATATACCTCAAACTTACTTAACCATACACTGTAACAACTACAAGTCTGGGAAGACAACGAATGATTAACCCTAAGTGTTCCATGGGCGTGTAAGCACTTAGTCTGCGGAGTTTGACCGGATCGCGTGTGCTACGCTCGTATTCGTATGGTTTAGTGTAGGGGTATCTCGCTACTCATCACTTGTTTAATTAAAATGTCTAAAGATCATTTCATTAAGGTGCACAAAGTTAATGATAATAACCAATATTTATGGGTTAAAGTTCAAGGTATTTAATTCTTGTTATTTTGTTCTAAGGGATTTTTCTATTTAAAATTTTGCTAATCTTTCACAAGAGCATTCTTTTCAATACTTAGGTAAAGATATTGTAGAATTCTCCAACCTTAGTAAAATTTTTCTTTGTCGGGATTTTAATGCTCGTGTTGGACAAAATCAAATCCAAAGTATTATTTGGAATCCTTAATTAAAGTTTGGTGAACGGATTTTTTTAGTTTACAAAACATCATTTGTTGATTATATTACAAATTAGAAGGGTATTTATTTCTTAGAATGGAGTCGTTGCTTTGATTTCTTTAATTTTTAATGGCATTAATAAATTTCCTTCCTCCTCTCATTTCACTTAAACTAGACACCAAAGAAACTCTGGCATTGATTGTCTACTCATGATAATATGAATACAGTGAAAAACTTTCAAGTGGGATTAAAACTCCTAGAATCTCCTCATTATCTTAAACTTACTATTACTATTTCAATTCATCATATTCACTATAAGAAATGCAAAATTTGTTGTATCTCACAAAAGACCTTTAACAAGATTTTCAAATAAGAGTGCCTAATATGTTGGTCAACAACGACAATGAGCTAAATTTGACTAATGTTCTCTTGTCTACAACTACTTAGGCGCAAATTAAGAAGAGCCTTGTTTGCAAAAAACCTTGGTTTGATGTTGATTGATTGACAACTTGTAAAGATGTTTTAGTTTCACATTTGGATGTTTCAATGTTGAAGAATTATAGAAAGCTTATTTGTTTCTTTTTTTAAAAAAAGGAGTTCATTAAAGAAAAGAAAGAAAGAACGATCAATGAGCTCAAATATAATCTAAAAAGCTTTTAGAATTTCTTATGAGACAAACAACAAAATGGTTGAGACTTTTCCCAATAACCTTTTTAAACAAGAGACTTCACCTACTATGCAAGATAACTCTAGTATTCTTGAGTTATCTGTCGATGACATTTCTACATGAATTCAAAGATTATCTTCTAGGAAAGGTGTTGGTATCAATGAATTATATGCATAACTTTTTAAATTGAGTGGCCCATTAGTGTGGAAAGCAACTTCTAACCTTCTTAATAAAGGGCTTCAACATGGTTTAGATCATTTTTGGTGTTCTAGACAAGTAGTTTTAATTTTAAAAAAGAAAGATAAGATGGATATTAATAATTATTGATTGATTGCAATTAATTCAGTATTCATTAAGTTATTGGGCACTATTTTGGATGATAATATTAGTTCATGGGTAGAAATACAAAGTCTTCACAATCAATTGCAAGTGGACTTCAGGAGGAATCATTCTCCTCTAGACCATTTAATTACTTTGCATTATTGTGTGGAGAAAGCAAAAAAACCCAACCACAAGACTTTTATCTTTTTTGTTGACTTTTCTAAGACTTGTGATGTTGTTGCTCGAGATAAACTTTACAAAAGATTAGATAGCATTAACATTCCACAAGATCTCTTTTATGCTACTAACAAAATCCATGAGACAAAATATTACCTACAAGACCAACTTGGATGTTGGAGCTATTGAAAGATCCCCCATGGATAACTGCACCGACAATGGTAGAAAACAAGGGCTGAACCAATCTCTATAGGCTACAACTCTGGTCCAAAAAGGATCCTTTATTCTCACAAAATAAAAATAAAAAAAAGGTTGTAGGTAATATCACAAGCCCTAGGCATTTGGGAAAGTGGTAGGTAATATGTACATATCTATAAGATTGTGCAAAATGAGAAAAGTTAATAGAATGAAAACTAATACAATTATCATCATATTGGTACCTTTATCCCATTAACATGAGCTAACTTATTAAAGTAGGATTTGACAATGATTTCCTATAGTCAACTATCTACCGAACACCATACTCCCTAAACATATATTTAACCATGCCATGAGGTGGCACATATCTTAGCATGCCCCTTGGAATCAAACCTATGACTTGGAGATGACAAACTATGTGCTTTGACCAACTGAGCTATGCCTCACTACCAATGAAAACTGATATAATAAAAGTTTTAAAAAAATGATTCACTATTTTTACCTTTACCAAAAGAACTAAAACCACAAAAATGGTTTCGGTCAAAGTAGANTTTTAAAAAAAAAAAAAAAAAAAGAAAAAAAAAAAAAGAAATGACAATCAATAAAACACACAAAGATTTATCTTAGTGCCAACATAAGGCACTAAAATACATTAATACAGACTACAAAATAGATAGCATTTACAAGTAAAACCCTACACACATCTCATGAGTTTATCTCATTATTAAAAAAGTGTCCTAATTTTAAAAAATTAAAGTTGAGATCAACCACCGAAGAGCCAGACCAAAACATAACTAGTTTGCTTTGCATAAAGAAAAACATCCAAGATTTAGGTATTGATGTTTATTTGGCTCTCAATAAAAGTAAATGGTATGAAGAAACTTATATAGCCAACCCATGTAATTGGGATAAAGCTAAGATGATGATGATGATAATTTTAAAGAATTACTTTACCACCCTCATTATATTTCTTTGGTACAACTGTTCACAACAATACAATTCCATATTCATCATGGTCAATTTCTGAAACATGATGACACGTGGTGCTAGAACTTTATGTTTTTAATGGATGGCCAGCCTAGAAATCAACACCATTGCCTTCATCCATCAAATTGGGATGAACCACTGTACTAGTTGAGTGACTTCAAAAAAGTTTTATTTTTCTCTACTTTACATCAACTTGAATGTATATTTTTCCCAAGTACCCATGTGGTATGTGGTTTTGAACTTTGAATCTATGATACACAATTAATTAAGTCAAGGTTTGCCCATCATACAAAGACCATTCATTGAATTTGGCAAAACTAGTCAACCGTGTGTGAAGAAGAGTCGCAGCTGGAGGAGACCGAATGACACCATTGGGAAGAAGCGACAACGAAGAGATTTAGTTGAGGTGGCGACTAGAGAGGCTCTCGAGGTGGAGCTAAGAGAGAGCCTGAGGGTGCATCTCCAAGAGGAGGTGAGACTCCAAGAGCTAAGGGAGAAGGAAGAACAAGAAAGGCAAGCAAGGGAGGAGGAGGAAACCACCTTGATCCAACAACAGTTGGATCATGCCCATGAACAAAGTGCCCAATCATGGCTACAATAGGGGCGATGCCTGTATGTGGTCATCAACATCTCATCAACATCGGGAGAAATACATCTTGGCACATGTTTAGGAGACACATCAAGCACAGAGGTCATAAGCTACAACTGGATGGGGAAGGGAACATCAAGGAATGCACAAGGACAGAACAAGCTTTCAAGAATTTTCAAAAGACAACAACGTTTGTAGACATCATGCAATCCTTGACGTGGTGCACGCTTAGGAGAGGGCTTTTTGTGCATGTATTCGTCTTCCTATCCGCTTATAA
Source organism: Gnetum montanum (assembly GCA_015680685.1). NCBI lineage: Eukaryota > Viridiplantae > Streptophyta > Gnetopsida > Gnetales > Gnetaceae > Gnetum > Gnetum montanum. The sequence continues at coordinate 748,322 of MNCI01011145.1, read as the reverse complement.
GGGGGTGTAGGAGGCTTGGGGGACTATTGATGAGGTTTGGAATTTTCTCAATCTAGTATTTGGTGGATAAGGGGGGTTTCTACCCCTAATTTTGGGCATTGGGGGGTGGGGGTGGTGGGGGGTGTGGGGGTGGTGTGGGGGCCCCTAAAATGATCTTGTAGTGCTAGGGAAGATGTATTTTTTGACTTATAACTAATTTTCTCATTAATAGATAACCCAAATATTCCTCAAAAAAATTAGCACAAAAAACATAACTTTTGAGTTAGCATCTCTCAAAGTTTCACTACCATAATTACCACAATTTTTGATAAATTGGAAAGCACATAACATAAACTTAGCTAACAAATATCTTTTATAGTATTTCTTTTTTCCAAATTGTAGAGAACTTCTTAACCTTTCCAAAAATACAAATTTTATTAACTATTTGTTTGTGAAGTCAAGATAACCAAGTAATTCTTTCATTGTCTAAAATTCCTTTATAAACTTAATGAACTAAAAATGAAATGAAAATTGCATTGCTCTTTAAAAGGCTTTTTAGCATTCTATAAAAAGCATTTCAACATTTACAATTGTTTATGTTCTTAACCTGGTTCTCACATTTTATTGAACTCAATGGTGGGTTTCAAAAAGTCAAAGAGGGATATAGAAATGGGTGGGGTTACTATAGTAGGGCCCAAGGCATCTGCTATACGCAGAGCTCTAGTGGGCTATAACACCATTGGTGGATTCAGAAAATAGTGATTGTTAAAGAACTGAAAATTGCTATGGATTTCAAAACATGTTTTCAAACACATTACAAGAATCTTAATTCAATAAATTATATAATACATAAGGTTATGATGATTCCTAATGTAGTAACACATAAGGTTATGATGATTCCTAATGTAGTAACGTTTATATTACATCTATGACTAATAATATGTTGTAACATGCATATTATGAATGCCACGTCCTTTACTACATAAATCCAAATATATGGCATTTTTGCTGTCTTTATCTTTCTAAGCAGATAAAAGAGATTGTATTACATGATACTAATTATATTTGTAGTACTATCTATTTCTGAGGCATAGATAATTTTCCTGATGTTAATTAGAACCCATCACAAAACTATGAATTTGTTTTGAGTCTACCTAACTTCTTAGGAAATAAATCTTTTGCCCACTTCTTACCAACTTCGACAATACACTCCAATGACAAGGATGGGGCATGGATAATGAATGTTTAATCAATGCTCAATCTACTTCACTAAGGTTCTTTATCTTTTTTCTAATTTTCCAAATGATTACTTTGATGTATTAATTACATGATGACATGCACCATATATAGGAATTTCATCTGGAACTTGACATGGTTAATTTGGATCATCAACCCAGCTGTCAGATTTATCATAATCATAAGTGATGGCTTGTCCCATATTATAAAACAAAGCCTTAAATCAATCAAAATCTGCATTTCCCAAAGATAGAAAAGCACACCTGTTTGACCAAGAAGCTCAAGTTTAACACCAGTATGCTCTAACCTTTTCCCTGGAAAAGGTTCTACACTCAAAACAAATTAGGGTTACAGGTCATGTTTCATGAACCTGTATAAAGATTCTTTTTATCCAGCGTAAAACTAATCACCATAGTTTCTTTGCTTTTAACAATGCATTACTTCAACTGTGAGCTCACAATTCAGCAATGAACACACACACAAAGTTAATACATGAACTTAATACTTAATGCCCTACCAATAATAAAAAGGCACTGTGCTCTGTGAACAGTCTATGGAACTGGTGTTTCCATTTTTTTTAAAAAAATCATAACCATTACCTTATGCATGAATTTCATAAGATTAAGGCATGGGAATCAGAAATTTAAAAGACTGTAACATACAAAGACATGAACAACAATATCATTTAACCTTCAAAGAACATGTAGAAACTATTTAAAAAGCTTGGGAGTGTAATTTCCTTCCCAAAACAATAATGGTTTAATTCAATAACACTTATGGTAATTGGTAACAGCACCTAAATTGTCAAGCTGATATTTACAAAATCCAAAATGAATGTGCTTCTTTTCCAAAATAAGAATCATTTACAATGCTCATGATTAAGTGACAGCTATCACCAATCACCAACACATCCCAAACAATCCAAAACATTTTATAATAAGCTTATTTTATTATGATCTACAAATAAATATTTTATATTTTAAAAAAGATTTTCTCCATAACTTCTTCAGTAACTGGAACATATACATGAAGACAAAGACAGAAAAACCTCTTCGATAAAACTCTAAAATGTTAAAATAAAACCTATTCAGTACTCTTGCATTTAAAATAAAACCAAAACTAAACCTTTTATATTACATGACATAGACACCCTTGAAAGCCATTTGGCATAACTTAGTTTTAGATATTTCTTTTACAAAATTTCTGTATATCTCAGTATAAACCATTGCAATTGAATGTATAAACTGTGAAATGCATGTCACAAATCTTACCAATGAGTTTCACACTATTAATCAAAAAATGTAGCAAGATAAAATAAAAAAATCAAAAATAATTTTTAGGAAAAGAAAGAAAACAGGGAAATACATGTGTGAATGAAGCCTAATCCATTTTTAAGGTGCAACTTTCAAATTAAAAAAAAAAAGGTTTTGTATAAATAGAATCTTTGAAGGAATGAATTGCATATCCAAGGATACACAAGTCATAAATGCCGTCCAAATTTTGAGATACAAAATATCAGAAAAATTGTATGTGTGCATTCTTCAGACCAAACACATACAAATTGCATTGCTGAAAGAGTAAATATTAATGAAATTTAAGAATTGTTTCTAGTCTGTTTGCAAGATCTACCATCAGAAAATGTGATTGACATAGTACACAGTGGCTTGAATACTCTAACGAGAAAGTTCCGGTGGTGATTGTAACATAATAAGTGGCAGAAGAAAATTAAAATATAAGAACTGGCTAAAAGCTAATTTTCGCTAAACCATAACATCTCTTTTCAACGTTGTTAAAAGCTTTATGCATAAATGCGGCTTGGCTGGATTTGTGTTTTATTAATGTTTTAATGGCAAATTGACTGTCTGACATCATCTAGACGATTAAATACATATTTATAGTGCGATAGCACAGCCTCACATCATATCCCTTTACTAGAAGGCCAAAGTCCCAAAGACAATTGAAAGTGGGTATCTTGTGCATTTATGTATGAATTTACAATATTTTATAACTGAAGCAAATGAAAACAACAATTAAAAAAAGCTCAAATTTATGTTGCAGAATTTTAAAAAAAAAAACAGATAAAGTAAAACTTACCAGATTGAAAGCAAAGTGTTATTAAGAGTTCGTAAAAACAGCACCAAAAGCTGGCAACATCATCAAAAACAACTTATAAATAATTTATCAACATTTTAGTTTAAATTCAAAAATATCTTTAAAGTATCCATGAAACTATTCATTTCCATTAAAAAAACAACAAATATAAATTCACCAAACGAGTGCTCCTTGGGTGCAAAATTGATGCATCTTTTCTTTATGATGAACACTAAAGTTTATGCTAAGCAATTAATAAAGCTCTGATCTTTTAGCATATACATTTATCCATTTAAACAAATTTTTTAGCCATATAAATCTAACATTCTCGATCATTTCTGTTTTCTCAAGTATCTTAATTCCTCTAAAGGATTTCTTTTATGTTGTCCTTTTCATTAAAAAATGTATGATTTTTCCCTTTTCAATATTGTTCAACTAAGTTTATACATGATTTTAGAGAGCCCCCTAATCAATTAAGCAAGGGAGAAATTTTACGGGATATAATTAACTTACGCAACATTCCATACATTTTTTATTACATTCATACTTCATAGATGATATCTTAAGGCAGGTATGATAGTACTTGAATTGTCAGGACATTTCATTCTGAGTAGATTGTAATTCATAAAACAAACACAGAACAATAATATAAAGCTTATATAGAAAAAAAAACAATAGGTAAAATTATAAAGAATTACATCAAAATAACAATACATTGAGAGATGAGGATAGAAAATTTTATAACATTTAGAGGTAGATATAGTCTTTTGCAAATTTCAATTAACTTCAAAAAGCAGCCCTTAGATTCTATGGTCCACAGCACTAGCTGAGTTCATCCTACATGGAGGGAACAGGGCTACTGAAATTTTGAACAGTACGTGCCGGTTGACACTTTATCATGATAAATGGCAATGGAAATGCTTAATTACATCCTTACAATGTTTTCAATTGTATTCCATGTATCAATCAATGCTTGAATTACAGGTTTTCTTCATGGAACAAAACCTTTGAGTGCTCTCATTTTGCACAATTTTGATTCCAGTGAAACTGTCTCCAATGATTAAAGTCGCTAAGAACAACACAGACCAAGATGGTAGAAGTTTAATTTTAATTTTAGGAAAATGTAGGTATTTCTTTCATGTATTTCATGAATTTTGACCAAAATCTAGCAAAATGATACTGCTTACATAAAAAGATTTGAAGATGAGCATTAAAGGTGTTAATTTACACCTTGATTAAGTAAGATCACAAAGCAACACCAAGTGATAGAAATAGAAATTCAATTATGGAATTAGAAGAAATGTATCAAGAACACAAGAAATTATTGTAAGGAAAGCATACAAAAACCCTAGCAACAATTCCAGCTCCTAGCAAGCCTTAGAAATTCAAGTCTTATTTTCTTTTAGACTTACAACAAGCTTAGATCAAGCTTTCACAAAAGGAAGATACTGCAACTAGAATTATGTCTTGTACACCTTTGAAGATGTGATGATAAGATGATTTGAGACCACTCAAGCATTCACTGATATAGCGGTCATAATGTCATGCTTTGGTTAAAAGCCAAATTATGGAGTTATAATCCATAATTAATCATGGCCAAATTAGGTGTGAGAGGTTACATATTCTTTTGACATATTACATACTTTGGCTTTTGTTATTTTCAGCCAACATGCCAAGACTAATTTACCAACATAGCAACAGTTAAAACATGAAGGTGTCTTAAACTTAAAATTGACAAGACTCCTAACAAAAGGTACTCACCTGATTGCTTTTGACCAGCAATACAAGACCAAACATGAGTTGATCGTCTATCTGTCCTTGAGAACTCTCGGATTTTAGTCTCTTAATTGATGGTAGCAGAAAAGAAGCCTTGTGACTTGGTTAGCTACCGTAAGAGTTTTCTGAGTTTCATCAAAGTATATTCAAAATTAGAGACCTGTCTCTGAACTTCATTCAAACACAGTGACCCCTTGCTCAGTAAACAGTAACGGAAATTTATGCATACCTGGTTGTGATGCACTGTCATTACCAGAGTACAGAGGGCGTTGAAAAGGAAGATGTAACCTGTTAACACGACATATGCATCAATACAATTATCTGATTTTTAAAAAAAAAATTCTGCAATTGAAATTTGAATTGTCACCGAGTAGGAATGTAGGATAGAAACCAATCAGGATAGTATGCGATGACAACCCAAACTAGTGCCTCAACTGCAGAAATTGGTAACTTAAAAAACCATGCAGCTAATGCGTAATGTATATGCTCAAGTAGGAAAGAAGAATACTTCTGTACTGGTAAAACAGAGCAAGCCCTTCCACAGGCCAGTAGCACTTCGTGGATCTCTACTAAGCTGAGGCGTTAAAAATAATGTTGTTCCCATGGAAGCCAGCATCATGATCTGTATTAGAGTTTGATTCAGTTGCACATATTGCAATAGATAAAGCTAAAAAGTCCTCAGTGAGTACATAAATTTCAATTCAGAATTATTAATAACTAGACAACATAATTTATTATTAAGAAATTAGTTAGTTACATAACTGAATCATTTTGAAAGAAACTGCAGTTTTATTACGTCCAAAAGACCCGTACAGGAACATACATTCCTGTAGAAGAATTGTGAACATATTCAACGTGTTTCATGTGGAGATTAAATTTGCAAGAGAATTGTCTGTTTTCTGTAACAAGGAAATAACCATGCTGCTGCTGCATCCTTGAAAACTCGTATGAGAAGCCACTGACCTTTAATAGCCTCCACGAATTCCTCTACATGAACGTACCTGCACGGTTAGCAAGTGAGCAAATACTGTTCTTTGTCCTTCTTCGATGTCACCTGAACAAGTAGCAAACAGAGCAGTCCAACATTTTTAATGAGATTTCAGGTAACCAAAACTCATAATAAATTACATTTCAACGACTAGCAAAGTATTCAAAAGAAAATACAATAATTCCGGAGATAGAAGTGAAACCACCTCCTGCAAAAATTCAGGGCACTTGAAGGCCATCCGTGGTCTTCAAAAATTCCAAAATATGGTACCCGTGGTTCCTGATCTGCCCCTCCGAAAACAGAAGTACACTGGTCGAACAGAGCCGTTGCTGCACTCACTGTCATTTTAACTGTCTAGACAACCCCACATACTGCAAGTCGTTTCTCAGTAAATAATTAAACAGAGAAGAAAAACTAGTTAAACATACCATCAGTAACACGTTGCTTTCTGCTCTCCGGATAGATATAGTTTCAGCACAGTTGTTGCACTTCTCTTTTGCAAGCGGTGCGTAGGGTATGATTTGCAGACAAAGGGTCCGACGGGAACCACTTGATAACTGAAGTTATGATGGCATGTGAATTTGCCGCCGGTTTTCTCTTTTTCATTTTTGTTGTTTTTTTTTTCTTTTCCCCCAATTTTGGAAGGTTGATCAGTAAGTAAGGATAGGGCACTTGTCTTTTTTTTTTTATCTTCCCATTTTTGAAAGGTTGAACAGTAAGGATAGGGTACTTACCACCGAAGTAGTAATAGGTTTCATAATTATGCATTTTAATGTTGCAGTAGGAATGCAAAAAAAAATTTAGTTGATGTCTCTTCCAGAATAAAACATGTGTTATTTTTTTGCATTTTATAGAAGCTAGCGGGATAGGAAGAATTATTTTTTAATCATCATATAAAACAGCACATTGTTCTTTTAATGAAGTTACAAACAAAGAAGCATATTGTTGTTAGCATTTTTTTTATTTTTCTTTTTATTTTTAGCTTTTTTTTCCATTTTTTTTCCTATGTTTTGCAAAATTATTTGGCTGAGGTGTGTTTTTTTTGGTAACATTGGTGCTTGTGTTTGAACAACAATTGATTTTGGCTTATTCTCTATTCTTTTCTTGATTAATAGCATTTACATTAATGAAGTAATGCTTTATTTCTTTTTGCTATAAAAACAACCATTGATGCATACTTTGATTATTACTTCTTTGATTACTTGACTTGATAATAATTTCTTTTAGTTTAACCCCTCACTATACTATAGCAAGATAACTGTGACCCACTAAATAAGAGTGGTCCACTAGAAAGGTACTTCACTACAATTATATTTGAAGAAGCAAACAAGAAAAAAATAAATTATGTTAAAAATAATTGTTTGCTATCTTTATTACCAAAGGTTAAGATTTAAGATTTTTTATTCAAGTGTCTTTGTGTAAGTAAGCATCATGTTGATGTTAATGTAATGCTTGGCCTTGTTTTTTATTAATTTAATTATTATTTTCCCATCGGAAATGATATTAACATATGTAATGTTACAACTACTTTAGCTGTATGGAACCAAGCCAATATAGTTGTCTAGATAGCTAGGTGATATATCACTAGTCATTATCTTCCCAATCACACCTCTATGGAGCTAACTTATATGGTTAAGTGTAATCAATGTATATGATAATGATATTGTTGCGACCATAGCTAAAATGTTTTTAAAATATTAAAACAATCTAGCCTGAGTGTAAAGAACAAGTCTAGTCTAGCCTATGCATGAGATATGTATTCTAGTTTGTCATACACATCCTAAATATATACTAACATTGCTAGGTTACCAGTATCCATCACTAGGTGTACTAGGTAGTGCACTACTAGGATTACCAAATGTTAACATGTCTATGTTTAATGCTAGTCATACTCATGTAATGTAATTTAAGTGCAATGGATATGAAGTAAATAACTAAAAGCTTTTAAATGAAAAGTAAATTACAATTAAAGAAATTATTAAACTAATCCAAGTGTTGTAGTAATGGAAAATGGATCTCGATCTTATTATTATCATGAAAATGTATTTAGGTACATAGTCATTGAAGTAAGACTTCATAAAATCCACTTAGCTCATGCTACAGACACTTAGTGTTAAATTCTAACTTTTACAAGAAGAAATTATAAGAGTTTGGCTAAGCTATTAACCCAATGGTACCATAAATGTAGTGGGTTGGTGCATTTATATAGGCATTTATTACCTATATGTCAACACTAGTGCGTTAACATAGCTAATCATGCATTAACGTTGCTACATTGACATTGTTGTGTTAATGTAGCTGACAAAATCAAGACTCATCATATCCTTACAATTTACTAAAAACTCATCCCCGAGTCAACAAAATTAAAACTGAGCCTAATTATAAAATTGTGGGAGTGACTTGACTAACTCCAAATAACTAACTGGAGTGTCATATTACAAAAGTTAGTCAAGTGCTTTTACAAAACTAACTTTGACAAAATCAAACATTATTTGTTACAAAAATTTATATAGTTATATATACAAATTTGATTGAGAAAAATGTCTTATGTGATGCTAGATAGTGGTGGCTTCTATGGTAGCTCTTACAATAGCTCCTCATGCCTCGATGGTTGTGGAAGCTACCATGTTGCTTCTAACTTCAAGTTAAATGCATTAATTAATGCTCTTATCTTGTTCTCCTTTATCTTGAAATCATTAATTATCTAGATGAGCGATGAGTCATCTTTTCTGGGTTAAGTCAATGTGGCCTTGTCGACGTGGGATTTGATGTGTTGATGTGGCCTTGTTGACATAGTGTCTGTTATTGCCTATAAATACACACTCACCCATTTTGTTTATGATAATCTTTTGCCATAGTTGTGGTGGAGCTCTTGTAGTTTTGTCATTTGAAAGTTAGAATATTTTTCCAAGTGCCCACGGTAGGATTCAAAGAGCGTACGAATCTTTATTTGAGCACTATTGTACCTAAGCATGGTAGTGTGTGCAGCAATAAAGATGAGCTTTCTCATAAACCTTGTAGCACTTTGAAATAGATTAATTGTTTATTTATGCATTCAGTGTTTTATGCAATTGTCTTTCATGCTTTAAGTAATTAAATAATAAATTAAGCTAGATTAAGCTAGATTAAATAGTGATTAATTAAGCACATAAGTACGACCACTTCAAGCATATGCTTGGCACTTGGTAATCCCGTAACACTTAATGTTTGGTAACCTAGCAGCGTTAAACGTGTTTAGGATGTGTACGACAAGTGGAAATGGATGCTTATGTTAGGATTAGTTAGGTGTAGCTAGTTAGATTAATTAGTAATTTAATTATTTTACTTTATTCGTTATTTTTTATCCTTAAATGACCTAAAACAAAAAACATAAAAATGGTGAAAATCATATGCCTCAGTTGCACTTAACCATACCTTTGCATTTCACAAGTGTAATTGGGAAGGCAATGATTGTAATGGTTAGTTCCACTTCCTAGAGACTAACATAATTAGAAGGCTATAAGTCACAGAATTCGACCCAATTGCATGTGAATGCTTAGTGATTTGTATTGTTGGGCATAGGGTCTACTTGCTGCTCATTATTGGCACCATTACTGAGAACTTATAGTTTGATATGTGCGCTATCTAAGACTTAATGAATACTATTTAAGATCTTTAGAATGAATCCTAAGGTCACAATCATTTGAAAAATTAATAATTATAATTATAATTCAAGAACACTAAATTTTTCTCTAATCCAAAATGTCTTCTTCTTTGAGGCACAATGATTCAAAACTGCTAGTGTCCCAAGAATTCAAAGTGGTATACACTCATCCAGATGAGTTTGTACTTGATTTCACCTTTTTCCTACATCAGGATGAGCAGTTGTGGCGAAGAGATATGGAGGGCAACGTTGTGTTGCATCCCAATCGATCTATTCTTGGGATGCTACTCCAAACTCTTAAGAGATTAGGCATCCAAGACCTCCACAATGAATATGTTGTGTGGGACCATAACTACCAAGACTATTGTTCCACAGAAGCACAACACAAATGAGATTGGCACCAAGAGAAGTCCCATGAAACTATGAAGGGGAAATGGTTCACTAACCCCTTATTCCTGTTGAACCAAAATGATAATGAGGATCCTCCCTTTGGGGGTTCTCAACATGAAGATTCTCTACCCACTGACTTTGGTGAAGGGAGCTTAAACCCAAATCTACAGTCCACTATCAAAAATTCGGGTTTGGGCAAAAGTGGGAGTCAAGGCAGGGGCTCAGGCAAGCATCATGATGATAGAAAACCTAATGATCATGGTCATGAAAAGTGGAGAGGAGGTGGAAAACATCATGGTGGTGGCAGTCCTCCTCCTCTTCATCCTCTTCATCTGCATCTTCTTCTTACTCCTCCGAATCTAATTGAAACCATAAGAGACAAAACCATGATGGAGGTTGTGACATCCCATCCCCGAATGTCATGGAAAATGTCAAATATATGATATATTAGACATTATGCGTATGAAGAAACTATATCAAATGTGAAATATATGCAATATTCAACATTATGTATAAAGAAAATAATAGGAAAAATGTAGAAAAAGAAAGAAAAGAATGCTTTGTTGATATGGAAAAGTGTATTCAGATCGTGCTTTGAGAGTGTTCCTTAGGGTTTTCTTCCTTTGGCATCTATCCCTTAGAGGCAATCTAGCACTGCCACCACAGTTAGGCCTATAACCTAAGTAGAAGGGATGGCTAGTCCACTTCCTGTCCCACTTCACTCAGCTTTCCATGACTTGCCCATACCGACTTTGCCACCCCATGACTTGCATGTACTGGCTTCACCATTCCATGCTAGCGTGACCTCTAACCCTAGGTATAAATGCCTTAGGCCAAACCCTCAACGGTTACCTTAAGAGACACATCTGTTATTACAATGCAAGTCTTAATTAGAACTACCCTTTTGGGTCTTATTAAGATGACAATAACAATTGTTATGAAGAGATGCCATCTTCTTTAGTTAGTAGCCTCATTTGGGAATGGGGATGTGATAATCTACCCCCCTTTGGTTTTGTTCATCCTCAAATGAATCCACATTCACTATCTTTTTCTAGCTTCGATGCTTTCTTTCATGATCCTGTGCTTCAATAATTTGATTTCTCCTTTGAACTCGAAGTTGTTTCTTGCTTATTTTGCAAATAAGATATATGTGAGAATGATTATATGGAAAATTAAATATTACTTTCTTGATACTTACTTTATTTTCTAAGATAATGACAAAGGGTGAATTAAAGATTTATCAACCACCAACCACCAATCCTAACTAGGATCATACAAAGTGCAACTTGGATCTAGTTACCCAAGTAAAGGTAGCAAAAATTCTTTATCCCCCAATTTTTATTATCATATATATTCACATATCTAATTAAAATATAAATTGCACTATGAAATAAAATAATAAGATCAATCAAATAAAAGTAAGAGTGAGATACTTCTTGATCTTGATTAACCTTATGAACTGATGGGAGTAATTGCAATTCTACCATAAGTGGTGATGAATTGTGGTTAACCAGGTGTTGATATTGGACCTGTGTTAACCAGGTGCTGATATCAGACCCTTGTTAACCAAGTGCTAATATCAGACCCCTGTTATCGGACCCTTGTTAACCAGGTGTTGATATCGGACCCCTATTATCAGACCCATGTTATTGGATGAGTCCTGATATTAGACCCTTGATATTGGACCTATGTCAACTAGGGCGCGTTGATGAAGCCCCGTCAATGCAACAGCGTTGATGTGGCCCCGTCAACACATCTGTCCATGCGTTAACGTGACCTCATTAATGCAGTGTCTATCTCTAGCTATAAATAAGTGCATACTTGCCGCACTTAGGCATCTTTTTGGTAGTTGTAGTGAAGCCCTTACAGTTTCTTTTTGTAGGAGTTAGACTATTTTCCCAAGTGCATGCCCACAGTGTGATGCTTGTAATTGTATGGAAACTTTATTCGAGTGTGACGTACTTGGACATGTACATGATCAGCAATAAAGATTGAGATTACTCCATCATTGCAGCATCTACTTAGTCTTAATGGTTTAGTTGTTATTGTTATTTATTGTTTTCTTAGTTAATATTTCTTTACCATCATTTACTATTCCTATTGTTAAATGTGGAATGAGTATGACTTAATCACGAACATTGAAGTGTAACTACTTGGTAACCTAGTAGTGTATCTAGGAGCACTCAAGTAATTTACACTTAGTAATCCCAGAAGTAGTACACAAGGTTCAAGATGTGTATAGATGATTAAGGACGGATGCTCATTGCACTTAGGCTAGCTTAGACTTCATTTCCTATTGCTTATTAGTTTAATCAAGATTATTTTCCATTGTCTCTAGGAGTAGCACTAGTTTAGGATCACATCATACACCTCACTCTAGACTAAACCATACATGATAAAGCAAATACTACTCTAGGTGGAAAGATAGTCAACTGTGATCAATGTGTAACTATATAGATACCACAACTAGCCCATCTGCAGAGTTCAACCAGATCATGCGTGGATGCTCATATTCGTATGGTTGAGTGTAGGGGTACCTTGCCACTCATGAAGGGGTATATGATCAGATGGCCTTTTTTGGGATGGTAAGGCTTGATCTTGATTCTTCTCAACTTCTTCTTTAGAAATCAACTCTAGTAACTTGGTAACTTGAAAGAATTGGGCATCATCACAAAGATAATCCAAAGTCTCAATGAAGAATGTTGTTGAGCCATCCTCATTAATCATAGCAGAGTAATTGGTAAACTGTGATTCTTGATGAATGCTATCCATCAACATCATCTATTCTTGAATTCTAGAGTCTAATTTGTCTACTAAAGATTCAAAGTAAGTAGAATGTGCATTGGCTAATGGAAGTACATGTTGAATTGATGGAAACATCTTCTTCAAGTTAGGTTCATTTTCCAAAGATTTCTTTATAGATCCATATTTTAAGAATTGATAAACACTACTTCCAACTTTTGCATTGAAATCTCCACAAAGAATAAATGAAACTGGATAGGTACAACTTAGGAATAACTTCTTCTTCAAACTATCTTCTATTTGCTTAATCAAGTATGCTCCTTGACAAAGTATAACATCTAAACATGTTGGTTTGAAAATTAAATGTGTGTTAACCATGCATACACATCTTCCTGATAGATGAACTTTTAGAATCACTACTAGGGCTATGTGATTTTTCCAAAATCTTGACTATTCTTTCTTTCCCATCACTTAAAGTTTTGGAATTTCAAAAATCATATTTTCTAAACTCCATTTAAATCTTTGCATCAATTCACACTTGGCTTCTTTATAAAAGATCACAAAACCATCTATGTTGTAATTCCTACAATATGCTAATTTGTACGGCTCAAAATAACTTCTACAAGAACCTTTTTGCTTATAAATACCTCTGTATCCTATCTTTTCTAAATCTAGTTGGAATTGATATAGAAATTCCCATGGTAAGACTTCTTCTAAGCACAAGACATCAGCATCCAAATCTTTTAATTTTGCTAAGATGTGTGGATATTAATATTCATGCCAATCCAAGGCCCATGATGGACATAGTGGATATTGTTTCTCACTCACTAGTGATCTTGTAAGCAAGTTGTATGTTACAACTTTCATTCCTATTCTTGGATTCTTATCTAGATTATTTTTCGTCATGAGTATCATACTCCTTGTCGAAATGAGATTTTGAGTCTCCATGTTGTTTTGCCCTATGTTTTGATTGCAGGATGGATTAATATACCATTTTCTTGATGGTTGAAGATTGTTCTATTTCTTCAACTAATTCCCCAACTAATACATCAACTAATCTTTAACTAATACATTGACTAATAATCAACTACATTAACTAAATAACCATATTATCTATTTTTATAATTATATTATATAATTTTAGTAATATTTAATGACATCATATAATTTTAGTAATAATTTAATTTTTAACAGCCTTTCTACCCCCCTTAAGAACACTAACTTTGGCAGTGTAACCAATGATATACCATAGTGATCTTAAGATTATCTGCAAGGGGTATGCACTAAATCTTAAAGCTTAAAAGGTTTAATTTATAATATCATTGAATTATAGGATGCTTAGATGATAAATTTGACCTCACCATTAGGTTTAGAAGGGTGAAAAATGTTAGAAATGACTATTTATATGTTGAAAATGGACATCGTATACTCGAGTGATGCTAAAATTAAACTTTTGAGGATTTCAAGGCACTATATTGGGCAAAGAGTAAAAACTAATTTTTGGGTTCCTTAGGATAGATCTGACTTTTCCATTACATCTGGAAGGTTGAAATCTATAGGAAATGACTATTTGTTCACCGAAAAAGGCTACCATTATGGCTTCTGGAGTCTAGGATCTTTAGCATGAAAAACAAGACTTCTTGAGAGGTCACCCATCCCAGTTCTACTCCAGGCTAAGCATGCTTAATTATGAAGTTTTTATCACTATTGTTACTATGCCAAATTCTAATTTTGGAAACTATTTTTGAAATTTCCTAATTTAAACTAACAGTTCAATGATGGAAATTTCAAATTTTTTCGTTAGTTGATGAACAATTGAAAAATTTTCATCATATAATGGAGAATTTTCCATTTCATTATGAATGGCAACAATGACCATGGTGACGCACCATTTCAAGGTCCGTGCAATCCTCTTCTAGGTCAATGTAGCCCATCTTAGGGTTTGTGTGACTTTCAATGGAGAGGCGGTTATCGATGGTGTCCAAAGACTGTGGTTATTGGCAACATTGAAAACAGTGATTGACAACATTAGAGGTAGTTATCAACAGTGTTGAAGGTGGCTATTGACGGTGTTGGAGGAGGTTATGGGTGGTGTTGAAAGTAGTTATGGGTGGTGTCAAAGGTAGTTATGGGTAGTGCTGGAGGCAGTTATTGACGGTGCTGGAGGCAATTATGGGTAATGCTGAAGGCACAAGCGTGGCAAAGTCGTAGACAATAGAAGGCACAGGCATGTCATGGTAGTGGGTGATGAAGGGTGCAGATGGTGGAGGACATAGATGTTGGCAACGACGGACAACAAAAGGTAGATATCATAGTGTGGTTTGGCGGAAGGTCAGCAAAGCACAGCACAAAGTGAAGCAATGGTGGTAGACGATAGCATGATGTGGTGCCCTTAGGGCTGGCCCAAGGGCTAGTTCATATCCATCAGCTGTAGCTAACAGTAAGATGTAGTTGGCAGCATAGCCAGTCGTGACTATCAACCCCATTGCGGCCCTCCCAAGGGCTTATGACCCTTCAATTTTTTTTTAAAAAAACGTACTATGGGTGGCACTGGAAAGTGATAGCATGAGGGTTTTGGCCATTGGCCAGAAAGAAGGTGGTATGTCATGGCTTCCCATTGCTATCAGCTAGTGGCCTATGGCCATTAATCTAGCTTGCAGGTCCTACCATGGAATGGAGGCCCACCACTGCAGCACCATGGTGTTCCACACAGTGGTGGCTCTGGCAGAAGGCCCTAGGAGGTAATGCATAGTGTGCTATTGTAGGGAGCAGGTAGTGGGCTATTGTAGGGAGTGGGCTAACAAAAGGCTACATAGGGCAGCAGAGGCTCTAGCATCGTTGGCCATTTGTCAACTATGATGCTATGCTATTGGGCTTGCTAGTCCTTACCGTGCAGCACGACAACCCTTATTATGATCGAAAACAAGGTTCAGTGGTGGTCCTAACTACTAAAATCATCATTTCATTTTTTAAAATTATTATTATTGGTATATATTATTATTTATTATTTTTTATGAAACATATATATTAAAATAAAACTGAATGAAGGGGGTCCTGGGTTTGAACCCTTGACTTTCTAGCTCTTTTAAAATATACACATGTATATATATATATTTAAATAAAACTAACAATGGAGGGGGCTTGGATTTGAACTCGTGACCTCCCATTTCAATTTTTTTTTAATTATTATTATTATTAAAACATTTTAGTGGTTGGGGTTGAACCCGTGACCTCCTACTTCCCAAAAATATATATTTTTATATTATTATTTTTATTTTTATTTAATTAAAATTATTTTGGAGCATGGAATCAAACTCATGACCTCCCCCTCGATAAGTATTTTAGAGGTTTTTTATTTTTTTCAACTTATTATTTTTATTTTATTCCACCTTGCCTCAGTGGGTGACATGGTGGTTCGATCGATGATAGGGTAGGGATTTAGTATGGGTAAGCAAATGGTGATCTTGAGTTAATTCCCAATCCTAAAATTTTGAAATTTTTTAAATAATAATAAAAACTTAATAATTTTAATAATTTAATATTATTTTAATGCACGTATAACAAAAAAATTTAAACATCAATATCTCCCAAACCATAACTCCGATTGAGATGAAATTTGTACCGTTGGAATTGTCTCAACAAGTACTATGCATTGGACATATTTTTAGGGTTAAAAAAATAAAGTTAAGGTTTCAAGAATTAAAAGGACCAAACTAGCCTATTTTGTTAAATTGACATTTCTAGGCTAACATATGATAACTTGGAATCTTTTAGATTACCTAGATAGTAAATTTCAACAAGACAAAATCAATTTAGGTTATGGATACTAACTTTCTAGAAAGAAATTTAACAATAACCCTAATTAATTAATAATTATAGTATTAAGATGGGTAAAAGTTATCTAGACCGGTGTATCATTGTCTTACCAATGTCTCTTGCAATTCATTAATCTTGATGAGTTGTGATCAATCTTCATTGGTTAATGATATCTATCAAAGTATTTTTGTTGGTTTATGGGATCTAGATGCTTGATCCATTGTTTGTGAAGTCAATGGAAAGGTATCTTATGACTTGCATCACAAATATATGGTATATCTAGTGATGATCAATGGCTTTACATGTGTTTTGGCTTCAAGGTTTATCATCAAGTTCATGTTGTAGTTGGTCCATGGTTCTGAATGATCTTTGGGTTATGGTTTGCTCTAATACCAATTGTGACATCTCATCCTCGGATGTCATGGCAAACATCAAATATACGATATATTAGACATTATGCATATGAAGAAAATATACCAAATGTGAAATATAAGCAATATTTGACATTATGTATAAAAGAAATAATAGGAAAAATGCAAGAAAAGAAAGAAAAAAAATGCTTTATTGATATGGAAAAGTGTATCCGGATCGTGCTCCAAGAGTGTTCCTTGGGATTTTCTTCCTTTGGCATCTATCCCTTAGAGGCAATCTAGAACTACCACCATGGTTAGGCTTATAACTTGGCCAAAAGGAATGGCCAATCCACTTCTTGTCCCACTTCATCCAACTTCTTGTGACTTGCCTATACCGGCTCCACCACCCCATGACTTGCCCATACCAACTTCACCATTCCATGCTGGCATGACCTCTAACCCTAGGTATAAATGCCTTAGGCCAAATCCCCAAAGGTTACCTTAAGAGACATGTCCATTATTACTATGCACCCTTTTATGTCTTAATCACAACTACCCTTTCAAGTCTTATTAAGATGAAAATAACACTTGTTATGAAGAGACATCATCTTCATTAGTTAGCAGCCTCATTTGGGAATGGGGATGTGATAGAGGTGAATGAAGAGACAATGATCATAAGCCCCACTATGAAGGAAGGGGTAGCAAGGGACATCATAGGCATCATCAAAATCATGATGATGATGAGCCCTTGTTGGCAACTTGAAGCATGTTGAACATTGTAGAGGAATTTAGGATTCCAACTAGGCATGTGAAAGATAGCAGAATCAAGTAGTTGGATATGAGTAATATCCCCAGATTTGAGGGGGGATATAACTTAGATATACAGACACATATTCAAGCCTTTCACGATGCTTGTGCCTTCCAAAACATAGAAAATGATTGGTAGAAACTTAAGTTGTTCCCTAGTACACATAAAAGAAGTAGAAAGTTAGCACAACTCCTTGGAGCTAGAATCAATTTACAGATGGAGTATGATGCTTGAAGTATTCAATGAAAAATATCAAACATACTTTAGAGTGTTTAATTTGATAAAGTAAACCTAAGGCTAGTAATAAGAAATACATGAACCCTTGGATGTAGCCATGGGCATGTATTATTCCCTTTTGCATAGATGTCCTGGCCATGGTTATTCTCAATAGGAGTATCTTTGCCATATCATAAATGAGCTTTGATTAGAAATGAGGAGAACTCTTGGGATCTATGCCCAAGGAAGACTGTTAGAACTAAGAGCTCATTAGATTCAAAGGTTGATTGAGCAGGTTCTAAAAGAAGAAGGTGAGTTGAAAAAATAGAAAAGTGCTAAGGAGTATAACTGTGACCCTTTCATTAAAAAAGGGAGGTTTGATTTTGTGATAGTGAGGGGGAGGCACTACTTGATGAAGTGGTGCAGTGAAAAACCTTGCTAATTCAAAAATTTGTGTCCAAAATTTTGGCTAAGGTTAACAAAATATGGAAATATTTGGATGAAAAATCATAAACTACTATAAAAGTTGTAGAAGAATCCAAAGAACAAGGTAGTGATCATGTTCACAGGAGAAGAAAAGAAGTTGAACATGCTTATCAAAGGGGTAAGGATAAAGTTGTAGTAGTAGAAGAGGTTGTGGAGTCAGAATTAGATGATGATGATGGATGTGACATCTACCAATATGAACATCCTAAGGGATGTTGCCCTATTGTGTCACACTCATTGGAATTTGGGGTATATGCTCTGAATCCTAGACTAACATGAAGGCAAGAACTTAGAAAATTACCTTATCCTCAAGGAAAATCTTCGATATGCAAATTTGGCTATGCAAATCTAGTTATGCAAATCTCTAATATAGTTTTTTGTATCATGTGTCAGTCAATAAGCACATATGTTCCCCATTATTGTAAAGAACTTGAGAATTAGTTTTCATTCATTCATGGGGGTATGATGAAGTGTCTTTAGTTAGTTGTGTCCAAGGGATGATTTCAATGTAGGGTTTCCCATGTTGATGTGTACCAGTTGATGTGGCACCCTAGTAAATCTATAAATACAACACCCTAGCCATGTTGTGGAGAGTATGATTGCTAGGACTACCATCCCACTAAGACACAACAAAAATGAGATTGGCAATAGGAAAAGTGCCATGAATCCATGAAGGGGAAATGGTTCACTAACCCCTTGTTCTTGCTAAATCAAAAGGACAATGAGGAACCTCTTTCTAAGGGTTATCAACATGAAAACTCTCCACCTCTTGACTCTAGTGAAGGAGAGCCAAACCCAAAGTCTAAATCAGTGATCAATAATCTAGGTTCTGGTAACAGTGAGTTCCATGGTTGTGGGAGCTCTAAGAAAGAGAGTCGAAGTGAGAACTAAGATAAGAATAATGATAATGACTCTAAAGATCATGGCCATGAAAAATACTGAGGAAGTGATAGACACCACAATGGTGGTAGTCCTTCCTCCTCTTCACCCTCTTCATTTAGATTAGCTTCCTCCTTTGAACTTGAAAAGAACCACAAGTGATGGAAAAACAATGATAATTGCAAAGACCACCATGAATGAAGGGATGGTAGAGGACATCACAGGAATCTTGAAGATCATGACAATGAACCTCTGTAGGCCACTTGAAATATGCTTAACATTGCAGAGGCTATTAGAATTCCTACCAAGCATGTGAAAGATAGCTAAATCAAGCATCTAAACATGAACAATATCTCTAGATT
>MNCI01011145.1:690723-728510 GCA_015680685.1 Gnetum montanum | reverse complement strand
GGGGGGGGATATAACTAAAATCCTCAAATACATCTATAAGCCTTTCACAATGCTTGTGCCTTAAAAATATTGAAAATTATCGGAAAAAGCTCAATCTTTTTTCTAGAATACTCATCAAGAAAGCAAAAATATGGTATTAATATTTGGAACTAGACTTAATCCGTTGATGGAGTACAATGCTAGAATTGTTTAATGACAAATATTAAACATAATCCAGAGTGTCAAACTTGAGAAGGCAAATCCAAGGCTAGAAATAAGGAACACATGAACCCTTGGATGCTGCCATGGGAAAATATTATTTATTATTACATTCATAGATGGGCTTTACTCAGAAACACGGAGGATCCTTGGGGTCTATGCTCAAGGAAGACTATCAAAATTAAGAGCCCACTAGATATAAAGGATGATTGATTAGGTAGCAAAAGAAGAAGAAGAGTTGAGGAAATGAGAACGTGTAGTAGAATATAATAGGAAAATTTCCATAAGAAAGAAGGAGGTCTGCTTTTGTGATAATGAAAAGGAATCATCTCTTAATGATGTAGTGTAACGATAGACCTTATTGATCCAAAAATCTGTCTAAAATTTT
Source organism: Gnetum montanum (assembly GCA_015680685.1). Lineage (NCBI taxonomy): Eukaryota > Viridiplantae > Streptophyta > Gnetopsida > Gnetales > Gnetaceae > Gnetum > Gnetum montanum. Next base: position 727,924 of record MNCI01011145.1, on the reverse strand, counting down.
GACCAAGGTAGATAAAATGTGGGATTCATTGAATGAAAAATTTCAAACTACTCTAAAAATTGCAGAAGAATCAAGAGAACATAGTAGTGATTGTGACTGCAGGAGGCAAAAAGAAGTTGAATGTGCCTCCCAAAGGGACAATGGCAAAATTTCTATAGCAGAAAAAGTTGTGGAGATTAAATTAAATGATGATGGTGGGTGTGAAATTTTCCACTATGAACATCTTAAGGGATTTTTCCCTATTATGTCATACTTATAGGAATCTGGGGTTTATGCTTTAAAGCCATGACTATTTAAAAGGGAAACACCTAGAAGATTACCTTATCCTCAATGAAATCCAAGGCAGTTCCACTAGCAACAAACTGATTATCTAAGTGGAACTCCAACACAACCGTATGAGAAATATCAATAGTGGTAGCAACCATAGTTATGGGGTATGCCACCACCATGGCAGTAGTATCCTTATAGGAAGCTAGATCTGTATGGTTACTATGTTCAACAATATCTATCTCCACATGACTCTTCCAATCACATTTCTTTTTTTCAACATCACTACCACCCTTTTGAATATCACGAAATTCATTCTCCAACCCCTAAGGGGGATCCCATATTCCATCCATACCCTTCTCATGTGCTTGCACTTGTTCCTCCACCCTCAACATAGCTACTGCCTGTTTCATTCATGCAAGGTGAGCTTACAGCTCAGCAACAAAAACATAATACTACAAGGGTCATTAATCTACAATTGATTAATCAACTGAGTGGTTTGAAACCTACATCTCACAAATGACCATTCTTTTGATTCAACAGTCCTCCTAAGCCCTCACAAACTCATGTGAGTGGTCACCTTGCTCCTTCCTCATCTTCTACAAATTATCAAATTGAGAGCCCTTCAAACCAAATGCCTCGCAAGATCTACACTATTATGTTAACTAATGTCATATTTGATTGGATTTGGGTTGGCGACCTTCTGAAGAAATTAGTCGATTCGAGAAGTCCCCTTATTTATTTGTAGATTACTAGGAATGAACCATGCAAAGCTATTTTGGATTAAGGTTCTAGTGTTAATTTAATTTTCCATGAGATGTATACTACCTGAAATCTGTCACCTCTCAAGAAGAGCAATATTAGATTAGAATTAGCAAACCAGTCCATCACTATTCCATTGGCATTGGTAGAGGATATTGTAACCATTATTTGTGGGTGGTCTTATCCTATTGATTTTCTAGAAATCAAAGTTAAGAATTACAAGGGGGATTTTCCAATCATTATGGGAAGGGTGTGGCTAAGTACTATTGATGCAAGAATGGACATTAGAGATATTTCATTAAAAAGGTTTCAAAGAAAATGCATTTAGAAATATTGAGAAGAAGCAAATTCCATGCATCATGTACAATGATACAAGGTGCAACTATGTGTAGAAACTCTAGTCCATGAAAGAAGCATCTATTCTTGCATGTAGGTAGTGTGCAAATGAGGCAAATATTCAAAGGTTCCTATACAAAACAATCACAAAACCTAGTCACTGATAGTTGATTTTAAGTGCAGCATAATTTGCATGCAACTGACTAAGAGACTGACATGCACTTATGTCTCAGGCATGGATGAATTGAAGTAAGTTCATTGTTAACTCTTTGATGACTAAAATGATTATACCTATTAAGAAGAGTTGGAAATACCTAAAAATTTTAAACAAGAGCCCCTAGAAATAAAAAATCTAACTGCTAGCTTGGAATATGCATTTTTGAAAACTGAAAAGTTAATTATAATCAATGCTAAACTTGCTTCTAAGCAAAAAGAGAAACTATTGAAAGTGGTTAACAGATGGTCAACAACCTTTACTTGGCCATATCTTGAACTTACTAAGATTGATCCATGAATATGCCAACACCATATCTATACTGATTTGGCCATGAAGCGAAGAAAGCAGCCACAATGGTGGTTGAACTCTAAATTAAAGCAAATTTTCAAGGAGGAAATAAAAGAACTCCTCAAGGTAGGGTTCATCTATCCTATTATGGATAGTGAGTGTATCAACCCACTCATGATTGTACTAAAGAAAGGTGGTAAGTGATAAGTCTATATTGATTTCAAGTTGTTGAACATGGAAACATTGAAATATCATTTTCCATTATCATTTGTTGATAAAGTGTTGGACACCATTTTTGGACATTGCTATTATAGCTTTTTGATGGTTATAGTGGCTATAACCAAATTTAGATTGCATTAGAGGATTAGGCCAAAACTACATTCACGAATCCCTAAGGAACTTTTGCATATCGAAAGATGCCTTTTGATTTGTGCAATTCTCTTGCCATATTTCAATGCTTGGTCTTGAGCATATTTCAATAGCAAATTGGTAGTGGGGTGAAAGTCCTCATGGATGACTTTTTCACTTTCCACTTATGGTGCTACATTTGAGAAATCCTTGGACCACCTTGAGCAAGTATTAAAAAGATGTGTGGAGATAAAATTGTAGCTCAATTGGCAAAAGAACCATCTAATGGTCCAAGAGGGCATAGTTTTAGGGCATAGAATTTGACAAGTAGGGATCAAGGTAGACATTGAAAAGGTAAGGGTCATCCAAGGAATAACCCATCAAACAAAAATAGTCAAAGAGGTTTGGTCATTTCTTGGACACATTGGTTACTATCGGTGATTCACAGAGAATTTCTCTAAGATTGCAAAACCATTGGTCGAGCTAACAAACAAAGGTGCTCCATTTGTTTAGACCAAGGAATGTGAAAATGAATTTCAACAACTAAAGGAGAAACTCATAGAAACTCCAATTCTATAAGCACCAAATTGCTCCAAGCCATTTCATATCATGACGAATGCATCAAATTATGCCTTGGAAATTAATGATCAAGTGCTTGCAAAATTAAAATTGTATGATGGCATCCTCACTTATCTTCTCACTTAGGAGATGCCACAAGATGTAGATCATAGGAAGAGATAATAGTTTCTTCATCAGGCCAAGTGAATCATGGAAATCAACAGACACCTTTACAAGGTATGCATTAATGGCCTAGTTCATTGGTGTGTCCCTGATTTTGATCAACTACACATTCTCCAAGTTTCTCATGAGGGCCCTTGTAGAGGCCACTTTGCAAGGAGACACACAACCATTAAAATCCTAATGGTGGGGTATTATTGGCCAATAATCTTTAGGGATTCCCATCAATTTGTTTGATCTTGTGAATGCTATCAACGAGATGATGGGATGGCCACATGAATGGAGGGATCACAATAGTGGATCCAACCCTTCAACATACAGGACATAGACTTCATGGGTCCCATCACACCCATGTCCAATGGAAAGGTAGAAATTATCATTGTTGACTACTATACTAAATGGGTAGAAGTAGTAGCCATTGTTGGCTATACATCATACACTACTACTTTATTTTTTTAACAACACATTGTAAATAGGTTTGGGATGCCACAAGCACTAATTTTTGACAATGGAACCCATTTTACAGGTATCACTTTTCTCAAGCTTATGCAATGCTTGGGGGTTGAACATAAATCAACAACACCCTACCACACCAAGACAATAGTGAAGCACATGTTACTAATAGGGAGATTACAAAAATCTTAATGAAAACTGATAGTAAATATAGGAGAGACTGAACCACAAAACTCAATGATGCGCTTTGGGCCTATTGCTCAATATGGAAACTCCCTATAGCCTACTTTCCCTATGAGTTGGTGTACATAAAACTACTAACACTTCCTATTCGGTCTAAGCTCTATACACTTTCAACAACCTATAACTTGGATTTTGACCTGAGTCTAGCATAAAGAGAATGGTTGATTAACCTTAACGTGCTAGATCAAAATTGATTAGTGACCCTATCCTTGAATGAAGTGCAAAATGCATTCAGCAAGTAATGACATGATGTAAGAATAAGAAAAGTTAAATTTTAACTTGGAGAGAAGGTCCTCTATTGGAACCCCACACATGTGCCATAATAAACCAAATTTCAAACATTGTGGGAGGGGCATAATAGAATTAACAAAACCTTTTCTTCTAGAGCCATGATAATCTGAAAACTTGAAAGCCCAAATAAGAAACAGTTGGTTAATATTCAACAAATAAAACTTTTCCATGGGCACAACCAAGCCAGTGCAACAAATACCTCACTGGATGGACAACCTTGCTTAATCTTTTGGATCTCCTCCTTCCAACTTAGTTGTGGGGGAGATGGCCATTCATGCTAACCATTTACATTGTCCCTTAGTTTTTCTATTTTTTGGTTTACATATTTTTTTTTACACTTTGTTTATTTTACATCTTTTTGTTTTATACTTCTGCCTATTTTACACCATTTTTTTTACACCATCACTAGTATGTTTGATTTTTCTTGAATATTTTACATTTTCTTGTATAATTTCCTTTTTTTTGGGGTGTGATTTTCTAAAATTTCTACTAATAAAGCACTTTGTGCCAACAAGATACAGTGGTACCATAGCTATTGTTAATGTGGTTTGCACTTATTATTTTTAATTGCTAATGTCTAATTTTTTTTTGAATTTTGGTACCAATAACTAAGACATGGTTTCTTTTTCATGGAACAAGTAGTGAGTCCACAACATCCACCAATTCACAAACTTTATGATTTTCCTTATTTTGGAAGTATGAGATTCTTTATCATTAAGTTAAACTTTAATGAACTTGTATCCTTGGTAGTTTTTGGACTTGGAAAGGATTCAAAGGTTTGAATAGGGTGTGACTTCAAGGGGACCCAATACTCTCTGTATCCTTCTAATTACTTGGGTGCATGAGTGTTTTCATGGATTTATTACCATTCTATGTTGATCAATAACAGGAGGTTGAATAAGTCTTTGCATGGTGTGGTTCCCATCCACAAAAAAAAATGATAAAAAAAATAAAAATAAAAACTATATATATATATAATGATGAAGAAAAAAATGATGATGGAAATTCAAGGTACACCCCTTAAATAGAATAATGGGCTACCAACATTGGTTATGGGACTAGAAAGACATGTTAGCCATGCCTGAAGGTCCTCTCTAACTAAGGTCCTTTCTCACTTCTTGCTTCTCTTTTCTTCTCTATAAGGAATGATGATTGATCTATAGGAGCACTCTTGCATCTCAAGGTGATGAATTAGTCTTAGAGTGGCAATGTAAAGTCACTAAATGTGGTTGGTTTTGGTTTGGATTAAGGATGAATTTTATCAGGTCATTTAACCACAAAATTCATAAGGGACTTCATGTGACCTTAATTGGGAACTCCATTCTAGTTTCTCTCGCATCCATATATGCTCTCCATGAATCACCTCATTGTTGGTGTCCATGTCCTTGTTTGAAGTGCCTGAATTCTTAGGTAGATTCTTCTAGGTTTTGGTCCTTAACTTTCATAACCATTAATCACCTATGGGGCCCACGTACTTGTTAGGTTGAGGTTATGCAAGGGCAAAATAGGCATGTGCTTGCTATCTAGAGGAACCACTTGCATATCTCTTGGTTGGGTCAGCTAAGTATCTCATCCTTAGACACTCTCGTAATCCAAACCTTTGTATGCCCCATCTGATGCATCCAACTGTGCGCTCAAGGAAATTTCTTGAATGAACATATTCTCCACCAAATTTTTTAATTTTTGAGCTTTCGATGATTCCATCAAATTCTTGGCTTTTTTGGAATTTCATGAACCCCACTTTTAGTAGAAAACTTTGTGTATTTTTTGAGAAATTCAAGTTGAAAAATTTTGTTTACACCCTTTGTAAATGGATAACCGTTGATAGGCCCCCTACATATATGAGACCCTGTATATGGGACCCTGTTGATGTAGCACAAAAATAGTATATATATACACACCCATCAAATTTTTCACATTTCCTTTCAACTACCAGAGGAGTGTTTGTAGTTTTCAAAGCCCAAAATCTTCCAGAAGCCATATCTTCCTAACTATTTGTCCAAATCACTTCGTTCTTTGACCCTGTAGCTACTGGAGATAAGTTGTTAATCGTGGGTGCCACAAACCTAAAGTTTTTGGCAAAAATTTTTTTCAGATGTTTCTAACTTCCACAAAGGTTTAACAAAGAAACTAATGAGATGTGGTATGCACAAGCCACGATATCACATATGTGATATCGCGGTCGTCGTGATATTGCATCCCCTGTGATATCGCGTCGTCCCCTATGATATCGCGTACGCGATATCATGGTCCACTACCAAATCTATAAATAAGAGGCGGCACTCCCCTCATTTGACATCCTAGGCTAGAAGTAGTGAAGCTCTGGTGGATTGATCACCCCAGAGATAGAATATTTTCCATGTGCCCGCAGTAGGAGTCCCCCAAGTGAACGGTTCTTTATTCGAGCAGCTTTGTACTTGAACGCAAGTTGTGTACGACAATAAAGATGAGCTTTGTGGATAAACCTTGTAGTACATGGATAGGTTTATTTAATGTTATTTATTGCTTTCCTAGTAACGCAGCATGAGTACGACTTGGTTACGAGCATTGACGAATGTGTACGGCTAGCCAAGGAATCGGCTACTCATCGCGATTAGATTCTCTCACCCTTACCTCCTAGAACGTGGGACAAGTACGACTTGATTACGAGCATCTACGGATGTGTACGGCTAGTCAAGGAATCGGCTGCTTGTCACACTTAGGTTAGTTAAGTGCCTCAGTACGACCGCTTCGAGCACGTGCATTACGTGTGGTAATCCCAGTAACGATTAGCGTTTGGTAGCCACAGTTGCACAGTTCAGGGTGTGTACGGCAAGTGGGAACGGATGCTGACGCTAGGACTTAGTGCTGTAGTTAGAGTTAGTTTTAGTCTCTCAAACCTTCACTCTTTAGCATAGGAGATAAACCGTAAAAGACCAAAAAAATCATATACTTCGAACTTACTTAACCATACACCGTGACAACAACAAGTAAGTCTGGGAAGACAACGATTAATTAACCCCAAGTGTTCCTTGTGGCATTTAGGCATTTAGTCTACAGAGTTCAACCGGATAGCACGTTCTACGCTCGTTTTGTATGGTTGAGTGTAGGGGTACCTCGCCACTCATTAGAAACCAACATGAAAACATCAAATTACAAAAGTTGAATCTTTCCAACTAGCTTCGGTAACCCTTTGAAATTAAAAATTAATAAAATAACCAATCTATCATGGTCCAACCTTTGACTAAGTGTAACTGATTGACAAGATGAGGTATCTAAACATTATAAGTTACACATTATATATACTAATCCTTGGATGTGTTGTGACCACAAATGACATCAAAGAGGAAGCACACATAGGAAGGAGGACCATTACAGCCATGGGATAAATGACCATGAATGGGAAGGGGCTAAGAATAGGTCCAAGAAGAACAAGTAGTAACCCATGCTACGAGACCTCTTAGGGAGAAGCTTGAAGTGGAATTTGTCCATTAGATTTCATACAAGTAGTAGTGATAGAGCAATTCCACTAGGATGAGGCACTAGCTCCAGAAGCAAACCTTGAGGTGACATTAACAAAAGGCTATCTCAAGTAGATCAATCAAAGGAGGTTTAGAAAATGGTGTTTCAAGTGTTGAATTTTGGCTCTTTCTTAGAGTAAGCACCTCAATAAGTACAAGATCAACTAAAGGCCTCTCCCATATGGCCCATCATCACTTCCAGTGGCAAGTGGTACATGGGAGAGAATTCTTATTCTTGAATAATAGGCAAGCCAATTTAATGGTCAAGATCAAGGACATTTTAGTATCTTCTTTGGTGTGGACTATTTCAAAGGCACTTGGCTTGGTAAAAATTGGGGTGAATCTCACTAAGATTTCAATATAGGTAGATCTTGGCATTAAGAAAGAATGGATACATTGGTGTTATGGCATCGATCGTAAGGAGTTTGATGCACTCATACCAGCAAAGAGAATCTACTACAAGATTGTGACCTTTCACATTAAGCTAATGGTGATGAACCATGATATCAGGGTTGCGATATTGCATTCGTGATATCGAGTCTATGATATCGGAGCTCAACAAGTGATATCGGGCATCCGATGGTGGGACCCACCTCATCATCTATAAATAAGAGGCAGGCGTGCTTGGTTTGCATAGTTAGTCTTAGTCCCTTACCCGAACTCTTGTAGTTTTCCTTCCTTAGAGTTAGAATCATTTCTGAGTGCCCGTAATAGGAGTCATAAAGTGAACAGATCTTTATTCGAGCATTGTGTACCTGAGCACACCTTGTGGCCAGAAATAAAGATGAACTTTGTGATAAACCTTGCAGCATTCAGAATAGCTTATTTAATGTTATTTATAGTTATTTAATGCTTTCCTTAGTTAATTAATGTTATCTCTATTACCGTGTTAACTCTCCTAAGTAAGCACACTCAATATGACCACTTCGAGCATGTGTGGAACACTTGGTAACCCAGTAACGGGTAGCGTTTGGTAATCCTAGTAGTGTTGCATTAGTTTAGGATGTGTACGGCAAGTGGGAACAAATGCTGGTGTTAGGACTAGTTAGAGCATAGTTGATTAGTTAAATTAAATTATTTATTTAATTAGTTCACTTCTCCCTCTGTAGAACAAGGACATAAAACATCAGAAAATATATAAAAATCATATACCTCAAGTTTACTTAACCATACAATCATGCTATACAAGTAAGCTTGGGAAGACAATGATTGACTAACCTGTCCAGGTTCTGTGAAGGTGCATAAGCACTTAGTCCTTGGAATTTGATCGAATCATGTGTGTATGCTTATATTTGTATGGTTGAGCGTAGGGATACCTCACCACTCATCATTGGCATCGTTGCCAGGGACTTTGTTGTTTGTGCGCTAGCTAGAACTTAGGAAATCTTCCTATCATTGGAATGAACCCTTAGGGTTGGTTGTCTTACAATTATTAAAATGAAAAGTATTGCACACTGAATAGACAATTATATCTCCTTCTTCTTATGAGAGTGTTTCACCACCTAGGTCTGATACAGGGAATAATTGGAAACATAACATACATGATAATCCACCAGTCCCCCAATAGTTTTGTGTGGTATACGTTCATCCCAATGAGTATATATCAAACTTTACCTTTATCCTCCACTAGGATGAACAACTACATTAGCATGATTTAGAAGGTAACATAGTGTTACCTCCTAATTGTTCAGTCCTAGGAATGCTTCTTCATGCTCTCACATGAATTGGTATGCAGCACTTATAGGTAGGATACATTGTGCATGATCACGACTCGAGAGAGTATCGACCCATGAAGGCACAATGTCAAAGGGATCTACAACAGGAGAGACATTATGAATCCATGAAGGGGAAGTTGTCTCAGAATGTCCCGTATGTCATAGGTAAAAATGAGGGTGGTGAACCTACCTTAGGAGGTCTCCCACACAATGATGTTCCTCTTGTTGACTTTGGTCAAGGAGTGGTGTATCAGAATCTTCACTCAACTATCCATAACCTAGATTTTTATGCCGACGGACATAAAGGATCTAAAAAAGGAACACAAACACATGAGAAAGATAGACATTTTGATCATAACCATGATTGAGGCTGTGACCATCGAAGAGAAGGAAGCAGGCACCATCATGATGACCGTCCTCCTTCTTCTTCACCTTCATCATCTCCTTCACCCTCTCCTTTAGGATCTGGAGGTAGTCACAAAGGAAAAGACCTTGAGGATAATAGTAAGTGAAATAGGAATCATAGACAAAGTAGCAGAGAAAGGGGACAAGGGCATTCTAGAGAAACTCATCATGAAAGGAGGGAGAGTAGGGAACAACATAGGCATCATAGACGCCATAGACAATATGATCATGATGAACCCCTACTTGCTACCCAAAGTATGCTAGATATAACTGAGGCTATTAGAATCCCAACAAGGCACCAAAAAGACAACAGGATCAAAAGATTAGACATGAAAAATAGCCCATGATTTGAAGGGTGATACAACACTGATCCTCAAAATCATTTGCAAGCATTTCACGATGCATGCGCCTTGCAAAACATAGAAAATGAGTGGAAAAAACTTAAGTTATTTCCGTAGACACTAATCAAGGAAGTGGAAAGCTGGTACTGGTCCTTAGAACTGGAGTCCATTCGCCAATGGAGTACCATGTTAGAACTATTTAATGATAAGTATCAAACGTACTCGCAAGTGTCCAACCTGCGAAAGCAAATCCAAGAATGGAAACAAGGAGGACATGAACCCTTGGATGCTATCATGGGCCAATATTATGCGTTGTTACATCGTTTCCCAGGCCATGGTTACTCGCAAAGGGAATAACTATGCCATCTCATAGATGGGCTTAGGTACGAAACATGAAGAACCCTTGGGACTTATGCCCAAGGAAGGCTATCTAAGCTTAGGGCCCATCAAGTATAAAGATTGTTGGAGTAAGTTGCTAAAGAGGAAGGTGAGTTAAGGAAAAGAGAGAGTGTGGAAGAATATAACAAAGATCCTTCCCTCGAAAAGAAGGGAGTTAGATTTTTTGAGGATGAAGAAGAGTCACCACTTGAAGAGATGGTGAATAGAAAAACCTTTCCCATTCAAAAACCTGCATCAGAAGTATCAGAAAAGGTGGAGCAAACGTGGGACTCCCTAGATAATAAATTTCAAACTATTCTTAAAATAGTAGAGAAGTCTTAGGAAAAAAGTAGTGATCGAGAAAGGAGAAAAAAGAGAGAAGCTGAATATGCATGTAACAAAGGTAAGGGTAAAGTGGCCATCATTAAGAGGTTGTGGATTTTACTACAGACAATGATGGTAGATGTGAGATATGCTAATATGACCATCCTAAGGGATGTTGCCCTATAGTCTCACATCTATAGGAATTTGGTGTGTATGCACTCAACCCATGATTAAATAGAAGGGAAACACCCTGAAGGTTACCTTATTCTCAAGGTAACCCAAGGCAGTTCCACCAACCCTTGATGTATTATCCAATTGGAAATTCACCACAACCAAATGAGCAATATCAACAATGGCAACATCCACAATTATGTCAACAGTACCCTTATCCTCAGCCTGACCGTGCAGCAGCCAATCTCTCCACGTGACTCTACTAGTTGCGTCACTCCTTAGCCTCACCACCAAGCCCAAGAGTACTATAGAACTCCTTCTCCTAGGGGTGATGTTCCACAAATGAACTATCCTTCTCATCCAACTACATCTCTTCCACCCTTAGCTCCATTACCACCTGCTCCAACTATGCAAGGTGAGCTCCCTGCCCAACTACAGCAACATAATGCTACAAGGGCTATTAATCCTTAATCTACTATTGGTTCAGACAACCACACAAAGAAGAGACCTTTCTTTAGAACCAACAGTCCAACTAAGTCCTTACAACCACAAGCAGCTAATCCTCCAAATGCCTCACCATCATTCAAATCTGTGGAACTCCCTTCAAACCAAAAACTACACCCAACACATGTGGTCATGTTGACTCATGCTGTCACCAATTGGATTAAAGGTGGCCACCTTCCTAGGAAATTTTTTGATCCTGGAAGTCCTCTTATATATCTACAAATGACTGGGAATGAACTATGCAAAGCTCTTTTGGATTTAGGTTTTGGTATCAACTTAATCTCTCAAGAAATGTATAAAGCTTGAAATTTGCCTCCACTGAAAAAGAGTAACATATGTTTAGAGTTGGCTGACCAGTCCATCACTATCCTATTAGGATTAGTGGAGGACATTGTCACCACTATTTGTGGATGGTTGTATCCAACTGACTTCCTAGTGATTCAAGTTAACAACAGAATGAGGGACTTCCCAATCATAATGGGAAGAGCATGGTTAAGCACAATTGACGTATGCCTAGGAATACGTGATCTTTCCTTAGAAATATCAAAGGAAAACACATGTGGAAAGATTAAGAAGAAGAAAGTTCCATGCATTGCATATAGTGACACAAGGTGTAATTGCATGCAGAAGTCTTGGTTTGTACAACATTTAACATTGCCTACATGCAACTCATGTGCACAAGTAACTAACATAAAAAGATGCCTGGTATGCAGTAGCCACAAGATAGGAAGGCACCCAATGGCTGACAGCTAACCAAGAGAGTAATTCAACTATATGCATGGAACCCATTGATGGTTTGACTTGCACTTAGATTGATAGCATAGATACATTAGAGCAAGTCCATCACCAACTTCCATGTCTCGACATTGAAAGTATCAATTGGGGGAAGTTGGAAATCCCTGTTGTTGCTATTAACTATTTCACAAAGTGGGCAAAACTAGCCATTATTACAAATTGTATATCATCTACTGCTACACAATTTGTTCAATAGCAAATTGCAAAGAGGTTTGGTGTGCCTCGTGTACTTATTTTTGACAATGGTACACACTTTACAGATGTGACTTTTCAAAAGTTGATGCAATGCTTAAGAGTGGAACACAAGCTGACTACATCATATCACCCTTAAGTGAATGGTCAAGTGGAAGTCACCAATAGGGATATTATGAAAATATTGACACAAACCATTAGCAAATATAGGCCAGACTAGAGCACCAAACTGAACGATGCTCTTTGGGCATATCGCTCCACATGGAAACTCCCTATAGGCTACTCTCCCTATGAGTTAGTGTATGGTAAACTTCCAATGCTTCTTATTAAAGTTGAGCTCTATACACTATCTATGGCATGTGATCTCAACCTTGATCTTAATCTAGCATAGAAAGAATAGTTGATGAACCTTAACTTGCTAGATGAAAATCGATTAGCTACCTTGTCATCTAACGAACCATACAAGGCCTTTAATAAACAACATCATGACCTAAGGATTAGAAAAGTTAAATACCAACTGGGAGATAAGGTTCTTTATTGGAACCCCACACACATGCCACAACACACTAAATTTCAAATGTTGTGGGAAGGACCTTATATTATTCATGCAACTTGTTCTTCAGGGGCCGTGATGATTTATAAACTTGAGAGCACAGATAAGAAATTTTTGGTCAACATCCAACAAACCAAACCTTTCCATGAGCCTAGAATAACTAGTACCAATACTACCTCTATTGGTGGACAACCCTGCTCGTTATTTCAGATCTCCTCCTTTCAACTTAGTCGTGGGGGAGATGGCCACCAATGTTAACCATTCTAAGCCCTCAGCTCTTTTTGTATTTTTTATACATCTTTTCAATTTTACTTATTTTTATTTTATACCATCGTTCATATTTTTACTATTTCTTTGTTTGGTTTACTTTCATTTGTCATACAATAAGTGCTCATGATGGTGGATTGTACTATAATGGTGTTGATTGCTAATGTTTGGTTTTTTACCTTTGATTTTCAATGTTGATACTAAGATATGGTCCTTTTGATAAAATAGGCAATAAGTCCACATCATCCATTCCTCCATTCAACTCAATGGTCTCCTTTGTCTTGGAAATGTATTGTCTCTTTTTCTAAATAAACTTATTAATGAATTGGTGACTTGGTATTCTTCAAACTAAGGAAAGACTCAATGGTTGCAAAGGGTGTGACTTCAAGGGGATTCAACACACTTGTGCTAGCTATTCTCTTAGGTACTTGGATTCTTTTCATGGGTTTTCCACCATTCCACCAATGACCAAACATTAGGAAGTTAAATGAATCAAATAAGTCTTTGCATGGTGTGGTTCTCATGATAAAAAACAAAAAATAAAAAAAAAACAAAAAAAAAGCTGGTGAGAATTCAAAGCACATCCCTTAAACATAATAATGAAATATGGGCTACAAGCACTAGTTATGGCACTAGAAAGACATGTTACCCATGCTTGAAGGTTTCCTCTAACTAAGGCCCTTTCTCATTTCCTGTTGCTATATCTTTCTCTCCTTGGAATGGTGGTGACTTGATGGATGCATTCTTGTTGCTTCAAGAGGATGGGTTGGTCAATTTTGTTGATGTGAGGTCACTGGATGTGGTTGGTTTGAATCCAAATTTAGAATGAATTCTATTTAGTTACCTTAACTATATAATACACATGGGACTTTACAAAAGCTTGCTCTTGGGATTCCATTCCTTTTCCCCTCTCCTTCCATATTTCATCCCATATTCTACTTCATTGTCGATTTTATGATTAGTCTATATCTTGGTCGATGCACTGTTAGTCTTCGGTAAGACACTTGTGGGTAAGTTCTTAACCATTGTTCCATACCTAATTCCTAGAGCCTAGGGACTCTTTGGTTTGTGGGTCTATCAGGGCATAAAAGGCATGATCCTGCTTTGGGGAGGATCCATTGGCATGCCTTTTTGGTGTAATTGTTAAGTTCTTTTCTTTAAACATTGTTTGCAATTAACCATTTCTCATTTCATCCCATCCATGACACCCATTTTATTGGCTTCACCGTTGTTATTTCTCTCATCTTTCTTATTCCTTCAGTTTTTCCATCTTATTGCTACTAGAGGTTCACTATTAGTCATGGGGGCCCTATCATAAATTTTTCCATTCCATACCTATCTTACCCCTACACCTTGGATAGTTATCAATCATAAACCTCTAATCCAGTATTTGCCATACCCACAACCCAGCCAAGGTACTTGATATCGAGGCAAGGTATCAACTACATTGTATCTTATCTATCCTTGTTAATTCATGACTATGTTGTGTGTGCAAATGGCAACCATATGAACAATGGACTAGGATAGGAGGGAGCACTCGAGATGGACTAGAGTGGGAGTAGTGATGCAAGGAACATGCTTCATCACGTGGCTATGGATAAACAATGGAGTGCACATTTTTGACATCGGCAGCAATGCACCTCATTCTGTTTTCTCTCTTTCTCTTTCTCTTCAAGCTATCAGGTGAGGGTCTGGATGTTATCTATGTATAGTGTTCACCATAATGGTTATGAACACCAATGCTATAATATATTTATTGATCCATTCCTGGGCACTTTGAGTCTGTCATCCCATGTCATCGTCAATTGTCATTCAGTCAATAATCCCATACCTTCCCAATATTTTGTAAGGAACTTGAGGATGAGTTTTCATTTAGTCGTGAGGGTATGATGAACCATGATATCGGGGCCATGATATCGCATCTGTGATATCAAGTCCGTGATATTGGAGCTCAACAAGTGATATCAGGCATCTGATGTCGGGACCTACCTCATCGCCTATAAATAAGAGGCAGGCACACTTGGTTTGCATAGTTAGTCTTAGTCCCTTACCTGAACTCTTGCAGTTTTCCTTCCTCAGAGTTAGAATCATTTTTGAGTGCCCACAATAGGAGTCATAAAGTGAACAGATATTTATTCGAGCATTGTGTACTTGAGCACACCTTGTGACCAAAAATAAAGATTAACTTTGTGATAAACCTTGTAGCATTCAGAATATCTTATTTAATGTTATTTACAGTTATTTAATGCTTTCCTTAGTTAATTAATGTTCTTTCTCTCACCTTGTTAACTCTCCTAAGTAAGCATACTCAGTACAACCACTTCGAGCATGCGTGGAACACTTGGTAACCCAGTAACGATTAGCATTTGGTAATCCCAGTAGTGTTGCACTAGTTTAGGATGTGTATGGCAAGTGGGAATGGATGCTAGTGTTAGGACTAGTTAAAGCATAGTTAATTAGTTAAATTAAATTAGTTACTTAATTAATTCACTTCTCCCTTTGTAGCACTAAGACATAAAACATCAGAAAATATATAAAAATCATATACCTCAAGTGTACTTAACCATACAATCATGCTATACAAGCAAGCTTGGGAAGACAACGATTGACTAACCCATCCAGTTTCTGTAAAGGTGCATAAGCACTTAGTCCTTGAAATTTGACTGGATCGTGAATGTATGCTTGTATTCATATGGTTGATTGTAGGGATACCTTACCACTCATCAAATGGTAAGGCTAAGGAAGATCACTATCTTCTCCGCTCATGTGTGTGCCTCTCTAAGTGGTACATTCCTTGTCAACCTTCCACAGCTAATCTATCTTGAGGTAGAAAAGTGCTTCAAGGAAAATAAACATGGAAGGAAGGCACTCCCCTTTCTATGCCTCATTAGAAAACTATGTTAGAGGGGAATAATAACTAGCTATACAAATAATGAAGTTTGACATGCTCCATTCACTAACTAGATGGAGAAGATGAAGGACAAAGTCCCTGCAAAAGTCATCTAAGAAGAGGAGTAGAAACCACCACCTCCACTACCAATTCAATAAATAATGTCAGATATCATTACAACTTCTCAATGGTTGCACAAATTTCAAGAATGGATCTTTAGTAAGCAAGAATAATAAGAAGGAATGAGTGGTGACAATCCATCTATGTATTAACTAGAAATGAATCATCTGAATGAAGTGGCTTGAACAGTTAGCTAGATGGATGGAGATGAACCAATATTTTCAGCCCAAAGAATGTAGTTGCCTATAAGATCAAATTCTAGCACCTGAGAGGTAATGGTATCTTTCTTGAAATAGCAGTAATTCCTAGAAATCTTTAGGAATGCCACTACTTTTTCAATGTGCTTGGAGGAGGATGAGGAGGCAATAGTTTTGGTGATGTAGCACTAGGGGTATGAGACAATAGTGGAAGTCATTGTTGATAGAATTTTCAAAACTCCAAACACACCTACAATGTTTGTACCAAACATCTCTATACTTAAAGATGTGAAAACATTCATAGGGATAGTAAGTGACAAGTTGAGTGTAGCATAGCATGAACAATTGTTGGACCAATTGGTGGGAACTAGGCAACCAATTTTGGATGTCTTTGACCTTCTGGACAACATAATTGCAACCTAGTTGAAGTTGCTAGAAGCAAGGGGCAAGAGCATCATTTTGAAGGGGCAACTCAAAATAGCCAAAGAACTAAATGAATGCTTGGTTGTAGAGGTTGCCGAACTAAGAGCCTAGATTGTTGACCTTGCATTCCTCAACCCAACATTGACAAAGGATGAAGCTCTTGAATAACTTCACATAATATTAAAATGGGTTGAGAGTGTGATGGAGACATTAGTATTCTATTGATCCTTGATAGACACCACTCAGCATAAAATTTAGAAGTCCTTGGATTAGACCCCCTAAGAGAATGTACAATTGACTGCAGAGAATCGTCGCCTACGAAATGTTAATGCACAAAAACAACAGATGACAGATTTCATCCATTAATAGCAAGAGTAGCTAGCTAGAGTGAACACTAAGCTAAGGAGATTGGTAGCAAAAAATAGAAACCTCTTCATGAAGACTGCAATCAAAGTAATCACTTGGAAATCAAAGGCTCTCAAATTTGAGAGAGTCAAAGATCACTATAGAGATTAGGTTGTTCTATAGAAAGATGTTAATGATGTACATCCAATTGGGAAAGGAAAAAGTAAATGAGATTCTCTAGCAACTCTAGCAAGGAAGAGAGGTATGACAACCCATCATTGATGGGATAGATGCCTACAACAAAGCGAATATTCGCATGAAGGAATTGCAAATTGAGGAGATGACAAAATACATGGAGCTTGCTAATCCTTGATATGAAAATTTGGCTATGTTGACTATCAAACAACCATGATATAAATTGGAGAAAAAAGTGGCTAGCTTATACTTGTTGTAGAAAGTAGAGTTCAAGCACCTCAAGGACACAAAGTAGAAGCTTGTAGTGGCAAATGCAAAACTTGAGGTTATCAAGGTGAAGTTCACTGATCAAATATCAACTACCAAGAACCTCTCTAAGGGGATGAATGACTACCAAGAGTTGTATAATGTACTTAGGGCATTCAATATCAAACACAAGTAATTCACTACCTGGTTTATCAATGTGAAGGAGTTGTTCCTAGTAATTCCTTATCCATGTAATATCCCCATTCCAGCCCACATTGGTGATCTTGTGTAGATTATGAATGATCCTTGGAGCAAGGAGAAGAAGATGAAGGCATTGTTGGATGCCTTTCACCTTCCACTAGAGGTAGCAGGTGCAATAAGACAGCTATAGCTACCTTAACCACTACATGCATCCAAAGCTAGAGAAGGTCCTTCAAAACTTGAAGAAGCTTAACCACCTAGGACCATTTGACCTTTTCGATCGTCTTCATGCCATCAGAGGATGTGTTTTACAATTTTTTTCAATCATGTTCTAGTGTTCAATTTTGTGTGATGAACACCATAATTTTGTAATCAGTGTCGATCCGTACACCTGGGCACTTAGTTTTGTTGTGTTGTGTTAGCTTTGTTGTGTCATGTGTCAGTTAGTAATCACATACCTGCCCAATTTTTGTAAAGAACTTGAGGACAAGTTTTCATTTAGTCGTGGGGGTATGATGAAGTGTCTTTAATTGGCTATGTCAACAAGACGCTGCTAATGTGACCCCATCAACGAGATGTAGTCAATGTAGGGTTTCCCACATTAACATGTACTAGTTTATGTGGCACCCTAGTAGGTCTATAAATATGGCATCCTAGCCATGTTAATAGAAGTTAGATTTTTAGTTGCTAGTGGAATTCTTGTAGTTTGTTTCTGTAAGAGATAGAATAATTTTCTAAGTACCCACAACAGGAGTCAAGGAGTGTATAGATCTTTATTCAAGCACTGTTGTACTTGAGCACCATAGTGTGTGCAACAATAAAGATGAGCTTTTTAAAAAACCTTGCAATACTTGGACTAGGTTAATGATTTAGTTATGCATTTATTGTTTTCATTAATTAAGCTAAGATGATTAAGACTTTAAGTAATTAATTAATTAAGCTAAATAGACTAGCATACATAAGTACGACCACTTTGAGCATACATATAACACTTGATAATGCTAGTAACACTTAATGCTTGGTTGCCGAGTAGTGTTGTATGTGTTTAGGATGTGTATGAAAAGTGGGACCAGATGCTTATTTTAGAATAGTTAGTTAGTAATTAACAATTAAATTAGTTGAATTAGTTAATCAATTTATTCTCAATCTATTACCAACCTTAGGTGAACAAAATATAAAAAATGATAAAAAATCATGTGCCTCAATTATACTTAACCATACAACTAAGCCTCACAAATGATTTGTATGGTTGGATGTAGGGGTACTTCGCTGCTCATTAGTGTTTGTATCTTCTTACCTTTTCCTAATAAGGAAATTTAGTTCTTGTTGATATGAGAAGGAAATAAGCCAATGTGTTTTGGAGTTTAAGGCTTAGATGGGTTTTTTTATTCCTATGAACAAACAGATGGTCGGAGAAACTATCCATCCCATTTTTTTAACATCATAGCAATTGGCATAAAAATTAGTGATTGTATTTAAGCTCTTTAGCATTATTAGTGTTATGTCATAAGCCTATCCACTTATTTCTCACTTGTTGCAAAGTATATATAGGGTATATTTCATTTATTCTAATTTTGATGAATTAAGATTGTTAAACAATATAACAATAATATAAAAAGTTCACTGCAAAACTCAGAAATTTTTAAGATAAATATCCTTAGAACCTTTATCTCTTCCAATCCTTTCCTATCATCTCCCTTGGCAGAGATGCTTGTTTCTTACACCCATGAATTGTCCCACAAATGGGCTACATACTTGCAATTAAGTCAAGCAGTTTGGTTTAATATCAAGTTGTCTCCAAATATTCATGGATCATCTTTACACCAAACTTATACCGAAATGATTGAATACTTCTTTTGAAACTTGAATTACATTTTAAAGATTTTCTAGTGTTAAATCGAAATCAAAGATAATTAAAGTAACTTGAATTAGATAAATCAAATGATGAGTTTAATTAGAATTAGGAGTCACAGAGGTTGTACAGCTACATAAAACAACTTTATGACATTACTCTATGTAAATTAGTTTTGCTTGTTATTATCAAGAAATGGTTTATTGACTTGTTAATTTGCATGATTTTGATAAACTAGAGTACCAATAAATATATATGTTTTAATATTATTATTTCACATTAATTTGTGATACTCTGTATCAACTAAACTACTTGTTGATATATATATTGTGATTTTATTATTTCTTATTAATTTGTTGTACTCTGTATAAACTAAGCTATTAACTTATCTATATGATGTGATGTTTTCTTAGAGTAATATTTCCTCTTCTGCTATCTACCTCTTCTAGGATTTCTTTGCTCATCATTCATTTTGACCTCTACAGAATTGGTAAGTTCATTTCATGTTGCATTATCCTTATTCCACATTATTTGTCATGATAATTTAGATAGTCATTATTGATTTCATACATAATATTTGTTTGTCAATGTCCTATGTCATACTTTCTATCATAATAATTTACATGATTTATAAAGATTTTATTGATTTCCAAATTCCTTTACATAATTTTTACAATCTATTTATCATTGTTTAGTGACTTACTATCTATTATTCTAAATTAGATTGAAATTGCCTAGGTATCATAATGTTTTGGTATTACAAAATTAAAATCAATTATGAAAAGGATAGGGAAAATAATATCTACTATGTAATTCAATTAGTTGAAACATTTCATATGAGAAAATTTAAAAATAATCATTAATAAAAATGTTTGGAAATTAATAGCCTTTATTAAATTAAATTAGTTAAATACATTGCTATGAAATAATGTAAAAACATTAAAATCATAATCAACTATTAAAAAGTTTGGATAAAAATAGGATCTATCTAATTTAGACTATAGAAACTATTTTAATAATACAATTTATGAACATCAAAATATATTCACTCGTTCCTTTAAGAAGCTATAAAATAAATTCTTTAAACTTATCTACATGTTTCAATTCATACATATATAAAACACATAGAACATGTATCAATAAGAGTTCCTCAGCCAAGCCACCCATCAATTTTTTATAAATTTTTCTCCAAGGTTTAGTTTCATAGTTATAAAATATAATTTATATGTTATATTAAGGATTTTCTATTTGAGAAACCTCAAAAAAAAAAAATATTAAGTACATTCAAATATCATATTGTAGGGTGCATGGATGGGCAAGCTTCACATATAGTGATTGTTTTCATAATTTTCATGAATTTTAATAGCGTTAGCACAAATTAATATAATATTTCCAAAATGATTCTATAACATCAATTTCGTATCATTCATAAATGCAATGAACTAGCTATCTGAAGGGTTACTCATTTAAGCAGCCTTAAAAAAGAAAGAGAAAGTAAATCCATATATAGAATCACTTTGAAAAAGTATAGTATTTGCAAGATGCACGAATAGGCAACCTCACCATATAGTGATTATTTTTATAATTTTTGTGAATTTCAATAGTGATAGTACAAATTAATATAATATCTCCAATAAGGTTCTATAACATGAATCCCCATTCATTAAATTTTTATAGTTCATAAATACAATTAACCAACTATTTGAAGTGTTGCTCATTTGAGCGACATAGAAAAAGAAAGAGAAAGTGAATCCATGTATAGAATCACTCTAAGAAAGTATGGTATTTGCAAGATGCATAGGTTGGAATCTTCTAAATATAGTGATTATTTTTATAGTTTTCATGAATTTAAATAGTGATAGTTCAAATTAATATAATTTATCTAATAAGATTATAAAACATGAATCCTTGATTGTTAAATTTTTGGAGGTCAAAGCCAGCTATTTGAAGGGTTACCCGTTTGAGCAACCTAAAAAATAAAGAGAAAGTGAATCCAATTATAGAAGCACTCTAAGAAAGTATGGCATTTGTAGGATGCATGGATGGGTTGTTGACCTTTTGGTATGTCAAAACCTTAAGAAAAATGGAGAACATAGAATGTTGTGGAATGTGATACTTTTATAGGGCATGAAGGAGAGCTCAAAGAATTACATCCACAAAGAGATCTTAAAGTGGAGACTACAAAGACTAAAGGGAGCATGGATGAGTATAAAGATGTCTACATGAAGACTACAATGGCTCAAGGGATCATGGATGAGTAAGAAGACTACAAGCTAAAAGAAGATGCTCTAGTGATTGAGAGGAAGCTTTGGGAATTAAAGTTCAAAAGTTGAGAAGACATCTCCTAGAAGTAGAAGATGTCTTGGACAAAGTGGAGTTGACTTAGAGAAGACTTCTCCCAAAAATAGGGAAAATTTCCTTTCAAGAGAAGTTGTCTTCATAAATATGTCTCCATAGAGACATCTTGCTTTCAGTAGAGAAGTCTCCCAAAAATTGAAGTTAGTTTCAGAGAGATGTCCCAATA
Source organism: Gnetum montanum (assembly GCA_015680685.1). Classification (NCBI taxonomy): domain Eukaryota; kingdom Viridiplantae; phylum Streptophyta; class Gnetopsida; order Gnetales; family Gnetaceae; genus Gnetum; species Gnetum montanum. The sequence goes on along the minus strand of MNCI01011145.1, from coordinate 705,843 downwards.
TTAACAGAGATGTCTTTACTAGCCATTAGATAGCCATTGCACAAATTCTAAAGTGATTTCAAAAACTTCAAGACTATAAGAATATTTCATTCTCTTGGCTATTGTGCAAATGTGTGCATGAATTATCACTATCTAAATAATCATTATATATTATACTTATGTACTTCATTTGTAAAATCATTTGCTTAATTGGTTGTTGAATAATGCTTCAAAGAACAAGGACTTGTAATTAGATTCACACTTTATCCTTGTATTTTTGTTTCTCTCTTGTTACCCTAATGGGGTTGATGTGCTTCTTACGAGATGGCATCATAATTGAACTTGCGAGATCTTGTGGGCTTGAGTGTTTGTGCAGCATTAAAATACTCCAAAGTGGAGCTCAAGTTGTACAGGTTGTGAGATCCTTAAAACCACTTTCTAAGCTTGTTGGGACTTTGTGGGGTTGAGTGGTTTCATAGAGATGAAACACTTCGAAGTAGAGCTTAGAGCTTGCACAGTGTGTGGTACCCTTCAAACCATATTTAGAGAAACAAAGTTTGGAGGTGTGTAAGGAGTCTATCCTCCAAGTGAAAACTACCCAAGTTGGGGAACTAGGTTAAATTTTGGTATGTTTTTGTGGCTGTTGAATTTTCTTTTTATGAACTTATTCATCCCCCCTTCTATGTTCTCAATCCTCAAGTGGTATTAGAGCTTAGTACTCTTTCTTTCAACATCAACTTCAAGAGTGAACTATGGAGGGGAAATCTTACACAAAGCCACTAATGTTTGATGGGTTTGACTATGTCTATTGGAAGGCAAGAATGTAAGACTTCTTTGAGTCCATGGAATTTGAAGTATGGGAGTCCATCCTTGAAGACTACACACTACCCATTGACAACACAACAAAGGGCATCAAGCCCTAGAGTAAATGGATGCAAGAAGAACAAGATAAGTTCATGTTTGATTCAAAAGCAAAAAATTGTTTGTATTGTGAATTAAATAAATATGAGTTTAAAATAGTATCTAGATGTAAAATAGCTAAAGAAATTTGGGAAACTTTGAAAGCTACATATGAGGAAACTTCGATAGTTAAGCAATCTAAAATTTTAGTTTTGCAAAGTAAGTAAGATAAGATTAGAATGAGAGAAAGTGAGAAAATAAAAGATTATTTCTCTACAAAAAATGATCTAGTTGTGGCTATTAGGGGCACAAGCAAGGACTTGCCTAAAAGTGATGTAATAATATATATGAATAGGATGTTGCAAGTAGAATTTAGACCTAAGGGCATTGCCATGGAGGAGATTAGAGAATTTTCAATATTAAAATTTGAAGAGCTTCAAAGTGCTCTTATTGCTTATGGTATGAACCTCATAAGCAAAAGGGAAATAAAAGAAAAGCCCATTGCCCTAAAATTTTCCTCCAAGAAAAAGGAACCTATTGATGAAGATGTGAGTAGAAAAGAGGGAGTAGCTCTTCTTTCAAGAATAATCCAATGTGTACTTGTCAATAAAGGAAAAAGATTCAATCAATTAGGTCCAAATCAATCTTACTTCAAAGGTAAGGACAAAGGTAAGAATTTTTCAAATCCAAATTTTGATGCTTTTTCAATAGAATGTTGGATATGTGGAGGAAGAGGCCATGTGACCTCTAAATGTCCTAGCAATGGTAGGTTGCAACGAAAAGAGAGGACTAATATGGAAACAAAAATTAACAAGTTCTACAGTAGTTTGGATGTTGGTGAGTAAAGTGAAGAAGAAGTTGATGACTCTATGAAAGATTCTTAGCTCATATGCATGACGCTCACAAATGAAAATTCGCTACAAGTTATGGATGAATCTAGAGGTAAGTATGATGAAAGGTATAGTGAATTACAAGAAGAAATTCTCATTGTACATTATCTACTTAAGAAAGTAAAAAAATACATGAATAGAAAAATTTATGCAATTCACATTGAATTGAAAGAAGAAATCTCAGACATAAAAGATGAGATTCAACAACTAACCCCTTTAAATGAAGAATGCATAGTTTTTTAGGAATAAGATCTCCATAATAATTAGCCTAGGAGTGAAGATTTGGAAGAAACCCCACAAGTGGATACAAGCTCTAGCCAAAATGTAATTAAGTTTGATAATCCTATACTTGAGGAGAACACTTCAGTTATTTGCAAAAATTATGGAATTAAACTAGATTTTGGTTATCCTCAAGTTGGTCAAAATAACGTTAAGGCTTGATCTTGCTAAAAGGTTCGTAATAAGGATATTTTTTGGGGAGTAGCACTTTGGAATGTAAATGAGTTAAAAGTTGGAAAAATCCTAAAGAGAATGGATGATATAGAAAATAATCATAAATCTCTTATCATGAAAAATATGAAAAAGTATAAGAATCATACAAAAGAAAATTAAAGGGTAAGGAAATACTCCATGATAGAGGACCTCATCTTAAGCTTCATTAGTTTTTGCATCTTAATTACAAGTTAGATAAGTTATAGTAAGTTTATATTTGCTTACTTGCTAAAAATTGTATTAGTTTTTAATTTTTAAGGATATTTGAATTTTTTTTTGGTATGGAAAAGTAGCTACAAGTGCTATAAATGTTTAAATAAGTACATATGTAGAAGGAGGGATTTGTTATTAGTGAAGCATTGTTGGAATGTTTGATTATACTATCTTTTGTATATGAGCATGATGTGATTAGTTTATTTCTATGGTTGAATGGAAGCTTATGCTATTTTTAAAGTTTTTCTTTATTAAAAAATCATGCTTTGGATTCTTAACTAGTATGTGTTGGTCTCAAGTTGTTTAAAACCTTTTCTTGTATATGTCTTGTCCTATGGCATTGTGCTTCCCTCTAAAATCACAAAGTTCAAGTTCTTTTGGAGGATTCTTTTGATATATCATAATTGAAGCATTTGAATTGGTATCTTTGATAAAATTCATGAATCTTCAAAGAAAAGAATCATTTCAAAAGGAATTATTATGAAGTACTATTAATTGGAGACCTTAGTCTCCATGTTTGATCTTAATGTTGCATTGTAAGGGTAGTACTTTGATGATAAAAGAACCATGACGATTACATTTTTACAAAAGATGAAGCTAATTCAAAAAGGCACAAAGGGAGCATTAAAATAAGAACTACTATAATTGTCAAAGTTTGGTAATGAAAAAAAAAAACATAGAATTTACCGATTCATTAAGTCAAAATCTTTAACTTCAACTAAGAAAATTGTGATAATTGTAAAATAGATTGTGAAATGAAAACCAGAATGAGAATGTGTGAACTTAATTGTGAAATGAGAACAAGGATAAGAACTTATGAATAACTGAGAAATAAGAACTATATTAAGAGCTTAAGGATTAAATTTATTATAACCATGAGAACATCTTGACAAAGTATGAACATAATGGAGGAAAGCTCATAAAAGTTTTAAAAACAAATATCATATGGATAAAAAATATAAATTGAGAGAAGAAATAAAAGCTTAAGGAAACTCATCTTGAATTCTAAAACTAGCTACATCTTAATCATATAATTTTTATGGGCTCTTCACTCTTAGGTTGTTTTGAGATTTTGAGAATGATTTATACCAATGTGAGGAAGTGGGCATGCATGACTACTACCACTCTTACCATTACTCTAGCCCTAGAGCATCTTTTGCATGTTTACCACTTCATATGTTACTAACCCACTATGAGCATGTTTGCCACATCTACAACTTCACTAAGACACCTAAAAAACCAAAAATCTACTACTTTTACCACATTTCATATATGGAGAGTACATGTGACTTATGTAAGATTATGTACTTTAACATATATGCACATAAAACATGAGACTAGATCACATATAAAGGGTAACCAACCAATCGTGATGCATGACTCTAAGACTTGAAATAATGACTTTTGACCCTTTCATGTCTTATAGAGATAGCTTTGAAAACCTTCAACAAGATGACCTAGTGAAAATGACAAAAATAGAATTTGGACATTGCTAAAATTTTGAAAATTCCTTCTTTAATGAGAAATTTTTATTTGATCTTCATGGTTGGGCTCCTTGATCTTCTTAATTTGGAGCTAATATGATTCTTCTTTTGATGCTTCTTTAACTTTGCTATTTAAGTCTTAAGAATTTTTTCAATGTGTTTGAGGTTTTTCTTTATTACTTTACATTACCTTTTGATTTTAGTTTTTAAAAAAATTGTCAAAATTTTAGATGGCTATTTATGAGGCACATTGGGTCTCTTAGACATTGGCCATTTATGCCTTCTTAAAATCTTCAACTTTGAGAGCCATCTATGGGCTTCATCTTGGCTTTTTTTGAGTCATCATATGCCTCTTAGGCTACAACACGTTATTAGGCCTTCATGAACTATTACAACTTGTCATCTTGGGCTTACAGATAGACCTCTTTGGATTAATTCATCATGTGTATATGGGCTATAATAATCAAAGTCTCTTCAAAAATTATTATCACTTGGGCTTTACAACATGAAACCAATTGAAACATTTACATCATTTGAGTGTATGACTTTGAAAATCAAACTTCAACATATTACCTTATTATTTTGTATCTTTCCAAACCATAAGTACCTTCTAGAGTAGTTCTTTTTACAAGATAGTTTTACCTCCTAGGGTAGTGCCTCATGTGGTTTGCTATTATCTTTTAACTTACTATTTTTATTTAGAAAAAAACTCTTGGAGATTAAGGACAACATATCATCTTACATGTTTGGAGTAAAAGATTGGGCTTTGATATAATGTCATGATTGATAGGAAAGTGATGATCAATCATTAAGGATCCTACATTCACAATTGTCTTCCATGAATATGATCAAAAAATATTAATTTTACTTTTAAAAAGTTTACCTATGTTTTCCTAATCCCCTTACACTTTTTTGCTAAATAAAAGTAAAAGAGAAGTCAAAGGAGAATGCCAAACCCACAAAAGGCACTACACTAAGAGGTAAGACTATCTTGGAAAAGCCATTCAGTCATATGCCAAGAGTAAATTATCCCAATGAGGCTCTACCCTAGGAGGCACTTGTGGCCTAAAAAGGCACAAAACAAAATGTTAATATGTTGAAGTTTGGTTTTCAATTTTTTACTCATACACTCAAACACTATAAATGTTTTAATTGGCCTCATGTTGTAATGTTCAAGTAATAATAGTGGATGAAAGATCCTTGATTATTATAATCTACAAAGGCGTGGTAAATTGACCTAAAGACGTTTATTTATAAGCCCAAGTTGGTAAGGTATAATGGCCCATGAAGACCTAATGATGTGATGTAGCCCAAGAGACATGTAATGGCTCCAAGAAGCCAAGATGAAGCTTGAAGATGGCTCTCAAAGTTAAGATGACAAGAAGATATAAATGGTTGAGGTCTAAGAGATTCAATGTGACTCATGAAAAACCACCTAAAATCCTCACAAAATTCTTTTTTTAAAAAATAAAAGGACAAAGTAAAGTGATAACAAAAAGCCTTAGTTGAAGAAGTTAAAGCCTCAAGCCTCAAGACTTAAATATCAAAGTTGAAGAAGCCTTCAAAGAAGAATCATATTAGCCTCAAATGACTAAGAGTATGAAGCCAAAGCATGAAGATCAAACAAAATTTTCTCATTAAAAGAAGAATTATCAAAATTTTGTTAATGACCAAATTTTTTTTTCATCAATTTCACTAGGTCATATTGTCAAAGGTTTTCAAACTTATCTTTATAAGACATGAAAGGATTAGAAAGTCATTGTTACAAGTCTTAGAGTCTTGTACCATGATTGGTTGGTTAGCCTTCATATGGGATCTAGTCTCATGTTTTATGTGCACATATCTTAAAGTGCATAATCTTAAGTAAGTTATATTTATTATCCTTGTGACATGTGGAAAAAGGAGTGAAGTTGCGATTTGTGGGATGCCTTAGTGGAGTTGTAAATATGGCAAATATGCTCATAGTGGGTTAGTAGCATATGAAGTAATAAACACATAAAAGATGCTCTAGGAGTGAAGTAATGGTGAGAATGGTAGTAACCATGCATCTCCACTTCCTCATGCTTGTATAAATCATGCTAGAAATTTCAATAGAGTCTAAGAGTAGAATAGCCTATAAGAGTGTACGATCAAGATGTTTAGTTGAACAATTCAAGATGTTTTTCCTTAAGCTTTTATTCATTCTCTCAATTTCCACTTTTTATTCATATGATATTTGTTTTTAGAATTTTTATGAGCTCCACTCCACTATGTTCACACTTTCCTAACATGTTCTCATGTTTACAATGAATTTAATTCTCAAGCTTTCAATATAGTTCTCATTTCTTAGTTGTTTACAAATTCTTATCTTTGTTCTTATTTCATAATTAAGTTCACATGTTCTCATTTTGATTTTCATTTTACAATATATTTCACAATTATCATAGTTTTTTCAATTCAATTTAAAGAGTCTAGCTTAGTATTTTAATGAAAAAAAATAAATTACTACTTTATGTGTTTTTGCTTCTACTGACAAAATTTGACAACCATGATATGAATTGTTTTACATATTACTAATGTGGCATTGCCTTGAATTGCATAATCCAAAAACTCACAACTTAAATACCCATCAAATTAAACATGAAAGAAAAGAAAATACACTATTTTTTCTCAAGAAAATCAAAGTACAAATATCAAGAAAGCTATCAACTTTCAAGGATGGACAAGTAATCCAATCAAACACTCACTCTACACTCAAAGTAAGTAGATCATTAATGACAATCATTCACTCACTTATTTTTTCATTGAGATACATACTCCAACTCCACAATGGACAAGAAATCTCTATTTCTCATACTTTACCCTTGCTCTCTCTTACCCAAACTCAAGCCTTGGTTGCCTATTTATACCTTTTTTTGATGACCTTTTATCATTCCTTCATTTTAAAATTTAATTTAAAGTTCACTAGAATCCAAATAAGTCATTTTTGATAAAATGGAGATGTCTTTCCATAGTGTAGGTGGGTTACAAAGTAGATGTCATGTAGGAACAATACACATCTTCTAAATGGAGTAGATGTATTTTAGATCAAGTAGAAATCTTTTCCACATTGTAGCATAGTGACAATAGATATCTTACTTCAAGACTAAATGTCTATCTTGTAAACGAGACATGTATCTTCCAAAGAAAACATCTATTGTGGCAAGGTCAACTAATGGAAAAATTTAAAATTTTTGTCAACTGAAACATTACATTACAATTAGAAATGCAAAAATTTTTTAAAAAAAGAATTTGATGCATTGGAAAAATGAGAAATAATAATTTTGTAATTAGGTGTGCTCATTTTGGAGTAGTATTAGGATGGGTTACCTCTTAGGAAGTTTTGTTTGTTGGGCCAAAATATTTTGGAATTCATAAGCCATAATGTTTGATTCTAGAAGCCTTTTTTGATGAATGAAGAGTTATTTCATATAGATTTCAAGCTTCCAGACATAACAGTGAAGTTAGATCTATCCTAGGGAACCTTGAAAATTAGTTTTCATCCCATGCTTGATATAGTGCTTGAAGACCCTCAAAAGTTTAATTTTAACATAAATTTAACATATGGTGTCCATTTTTAATATATGAATAGTTATTTTCAATACTTTTCACCCTTTTGAACTCAATGATGAGGTCTGATTTATCATCTAGGTACCTAATAATTTGATGATATTGTGAAGTTGTGTATTAAAAGTTGGCAACTTGAGGATAAGTAATCATAACTAGTAATTCAACTGTTAGGACTAATGAATTTAATTTTTTGGAATTTTAAGATTCAATGTTTAACTTTTATAAATAGCCTTAAGATAACTATGGCATGTCAGTAGTTACACTATCAGAGTCAGTGTTTTTAAGGAGGGTAGAAAGGCCATTAAGAATAAAATGATATAATTATATTACTAAAATTAGATAATATAGCTAAATATTACCAGAATCAGTTGATGTATTTGTATTAGTTGATTATCAATCGATGAATCAATTGATGTATTTGTATTAGTTGATTATTAGTCAATGAATTAGTTGATGTATCAATTGAAGAATTAGTTGATGAAGAAAAGGTATATTAATTCGCTTTGCAATCAAATCATAAGGTAGAACAACATGCAGACTTCAATGAAAAAGTTGGAAGTATTGTCTATCAATTCTTAAAATATGGATGTGTCAAAGAATCCTTGGAAGATGAAACTGATTTGAAGAGGATGTTTTCATCAATTCAAAATGTAATTCCATTAGTAAGTGCATATTCTAGTTACTTTGAATCTTTAGTAGATAAATTAGATCCTAGACTTTAGGAACATATGATGTTGATGGATAGTACTCATCAAAAATCATACTTTACCAATTACTCTATTATGATTAATGAGGATGGATCAACAATGTTATTCATTGAGACTTTGGATTATATTTGGTATAATGTTTGATTCTTCCAAGTTATCAAGTTACTAGAGTTGATTTCTAAAGAACAAGTGGAGAATATTCAAGATCAAGACCTTCCATCCCAAACAAGACCATCCGATCATATACCACTTATGGTAGAATTACAATTACTTCCATAAGTTCATAAGAATAAGCAAGAAACAACTTCAAGATCAAAGGAGAATTCAAAATTATTGGTTCATAGAATCATAAAAAATGCATTGGAATTGGGAAATAAGATAGTGAATGTGGACTTGTTCGAGGGTGAACAAAACCTAAGGGGGATAGATTGTCACATCCCCATTTCCAAATGATGCTCTTGCATAATGAAGATGGTGTCTCTTCATAATAAATGTTATTATTATTATAACAAGGCCTGAAAGGGTGTATTGTAATAACAGATGCATTTCTTAAGGTGATCTTTGTGGGTTTGACCTAAGACATTTATACCTGAGCTTGAAGGTTATGCTAGGCATGGAGTGATGGAGCTGGTAAAGGCAAGTCACAGGAGCCAAGTGAAGTAGGACAAGAAGTGGATTGGCCATTCCTTCTGGTTGATGATAGCCTAACTGTGGTAACTGTGGTAGTAGATACTCCATTTTCTATCAATAAAGCATTCTTTTCTTTATCTTTTTGTACTTTCTCTATTATTTCCTTTACATATAATGTTAAATGTTACATATATTTGATGTTTGGTATATAGTCTTCTTATGCATAATGTCTAATATAATGTATATTTGACATTTTCCATGACATCTAGGGATGGGATGTCACAGTAATCAACTCCCAAGTATAGAAAAGTAATCAAATCAAATTGTGACTCCATAATCAAAGTAAGTAGATCATCAATAATAATCATTTACTCATTCATTTTCTAATGGAGACACATACTGAGCCCCACAATGGATAAGAAATTGCTCTTATTCTCATTTTATCCTTGCTCTCTCTTATATAAACTTAGGACTCGGATGATTATTTATACTTTTTTAAATGGTATTTCATCTTTCCTTCATTTTAAAATTTAATTTAGAGTCCATTGGGATCTGTACAAGTCATCTTTAACAAGAAGAAGACATCCTTCAAAACTACAAGTGAGATAGAGAGTAGATCTTGTGCAAAGATAGTACACATCTTACATATCAAGTAGATGTCTTTTTTGCATTGTAGCACAATGGTAGTAGATGTCTTACTTTAAGAGTAAACATCTATATTATAAAGGAAATATCTATTTTGGTAGGGCCAATATTAAAATGCTCATTTTGAGGTTTAGAATAATTGGACATCTCCAAATAAGTCCCCACTGATCCTAGAACCTCCTAAACTCATCAAAATAGGCTCCAAATACCTCCAAACATACCAAAAGTCAAGCAAAAATTACAATCATAGTAAGGATAACAAAATGATCTAGGTGATGTCCTTATTAACTACAAAAATAAAGGTGACTAAGAGTGAGGAGCATCCATGAAAAAAGAGGATGAAGGGAAGGTTTTTCTTCATAATAAGGCTAAAAGAGACATAAGAAAAGGGTTTGTGCCCCATCTAGACAAATACATGATAGTGTTGAAACATAGTGGATATGACAATTGAAATCTAAATATATGTAATTTCTTAATCAAGACACATCTAGGGTTTGCCATTGAATGATGTGAACTTAAAGTCCATTTTATGTCAAAGCAATAAGTTTTGGATCACTACATTAACACAGAGCCAATCCTCTTAGTATAAAAAGGATGCAATTATGGTCCCAAAGTTGAAGTAGATGTTGTATTACAATAACATGCCCTTTTTTATATATGGGTGCTCAAGTAATATCATGTAGAGCAACCTTATGATCCAATGGCACTAAAGGGTATATGTGGAAAGATTTGCTTATGGATATACATGAAAAATAAGGTTATTTAATTTAGTTGGTGAATCAAACTCAAGAATGTTATTGACCTCTTCAACAACACAACCAACAACAACTATATACTAAAATAACATATAGAAGAGTCATGTAATCATAATAGTAGTAATGGCATGTCCAACATTGAATAAATTGGTGACAAAGTTATGTATAAATGTTGTGCCTATGTTTGGCATACATGCAACCAATCCCACCACCAATTTTTACTCTTATAATGATGAAATTTCTTTTGAAAGCAAGTCATCAACATAGCTTTGGATACTAATCATAATGTGGCAAATATAACACTTGTGATCAAGGTGAAAAAATGCAAAATACACCATCATGTGATAGGCATATTCCCATTGTGTTCATGATAAAACATAGTTTCTTATGATGAGAACATGTTTATGTCATATTGGCGTATTTTCCAATTCTTACACTTTAAGTAACAACATAGAATTTGCTATGTCATTATTGCTATCCAAGCATACATGGATGACCTAATTTTCAAAGTTGATTCATAATTATTTAATTACAACTTGGGGATGGAATTAACTACCAACATGATGAACATACACATAAGTTTTAGATGCAACATGATTACCAACTTCCTCATGGCAAGGTATGACATTACTGCTAATATGTTTACATGGATCTACTACGTTCTATTTAAACATCTAGTAATAGGCCACTATATCACTTAAAATGTTGATATAATTCTTTGGTAGGATTCTTAGCTCAACCAATGAACCTTAATTGTTTGTGTGGGATCATGAACAATGCTTTCATTTGTACTTGTTGGTGTCATTAAACCATAAGGGCACAACATTATACTAAACATACATCTATGAGAAAGGGCATGCTAATGCAATTGGCTATGATGAAATATGTCTATAACATGGTAGTGTATTATGTAGTTCTTGTACCTTGGATGATAACATCATATCCATTGTGTCATGATTATTTTCTATACATACATGGATGATATGTTTTCCAAAGTTGTTTCATTATTTTTCAACAACTTGGTGGCGGGATGAGAAGATTAGCTATTGACATGTTAAATGTATACATGACCTTTAAATATAGTGTGATCATAGACTTCATTATAATGTTCTTGCACAATATTCATTAGATTCATGGATCTCAACTACAAAACCTCATTTTCTCCATGTGGTCATGAATGAACCTCTTTGTTTGTACCCATTAGAGCATAAGATCATTATGCATAATGACATTATGTATAAAGGTACACTCATAAGTAAGGAAATGATGGCAAAATATAAAATCTAGCCTAGAGGCTATAATAGTAAAATTTTAGACTTCTTGTTATTACTATTATACACAACAACAACAATGAATATTTAAAATCATTATTATTGATATTACACAAAGTGAAGTAAAATTATGAGTGACATGATTAACATATAGAAATGTGTTTGTTACTTTTTCTTCTATTGGTTGTGGTAATAGCATATGTCATGCTTTATCCTTGGGCACCTGATCTATGACATAGCCCATGTACACTACTGTGTTAGTCATTGCTTGGAATGCTACCATTGTTGATCCTAACTAGGAAAAATTATTAGACTAGATAACTACCAACTTATAATAGTTCAATAAATCTTTATACATTTTTCATGGGCTAACATTTTCATCTTAAGTAGCTGATTGTTGATGAGTTGTAGTTTGCCAGGCCCTGATATCTAATCCTCGATATCAGGTACGTGATATTGTAGCCTGGATAATGATATTGAATACATGATATTGTGATTCTTGTGTAGGTTTATAAATACCACATTCAGGTGCATAAGAAGAAGGGGGGGCGGGGTCGTTAATTCTTAGAGTAGAGTTTTTTTTTCAGTTTTTAGTTAATTTCAATTCTTTCCCTAATGCATGCCCATAGTGTGATGATTGTAATTATGTGAAACCTTTATTTGAGTGTGACATACTTGGACATGCACATGATTGACAATAAAGATCGAGATTACTCCATCATTGCAGCATTCACTTAGCTTTTAATTGTTTAACTGTTATTGTTATTTATTGTTTTCTTAGTTAATATTTCTTTACCGTCATTTTCTATTCTGGTTGTTAAATGTGAAATGAGTATGACTTAATCACGAACATTTAAGTGTAACTACTTGGTAACCTAGTAGCGTATCTAGGAGTGCTCAAGTAATGTGCACTTGGTAATTCCAAAAGTAGTACACGAGGTCCAAGATGCGTACGGATGATTACGGATGGATGCTCATCGCACTTAAGCTACCTTAGATTTCATTTCATATTGCTTATTAGTGTAATCAAGATTATTTGTCATTGTCTCTAGGAGTAGCCTAGCTTAGAATCATATCATACACCTCACTTTGGACTAAAACATATGTGACAAAACAAAATACTAGTCCAGGTGGGAAGACAGTGAACTGCGATCAACATGTAACTATCTAGATACCACAACTAGTACATCTATAGAGTTTAACCAGATTGTGCGTACATGCTCGTATTCGTATGGTTGAGTGTAGGGGTTCCTCACCACTCATCAATTGCCATCACAATAGACTTAGCCATTGTAGAATATGTTCATTACCATTGCTTTTATACCTATCAAAAGAGTAATTATTTCCAAATGATTTTCATAAAGCTATTGGATAAATGTCTTTTTACTACTAATAGGCTATCCTAGCAATGGTAATATAAGAATGTCACATTGCAATGTTAGTAATTAACAACTTTGCAAAAACCATTGAGAAATAATCCCCATTATGATATGTACCAAATCCCTGATAAAGAAAATGACCCAATGTAGCAAAGTTCGTTGTAAGAAAATGGAACTAAGATGAGATAATTGGTCTATGAAAAATATACAAAACAATCACTAAAATAGTGTAGGTTGATAATCATCCAATCTAATAGCCATGTTCAAATCATAATTAAATATGGTAGAATTCCAAGTGGTAACCAACATAGCGGTGCATCCAAACCATGTTGCCACTTATGTATCAAGATAAAAATAGCAAAACATATAGTGTTGTTGCCATAATGTTAGCAATTAAAATCAAAATCAAAGTGAAAGAGTGGATGGACATGTTCCATGATAATTACAATGAAAATATATTAGTAGAAAAAGTTAAATTTAAAGGATAGGTAGACATGTTTTCATCATAATCAAGATGAAAATCCTAAGCAATTCTTCTAATATATCATGTTGGTTATATATCTTAGGATATATTGTGTTGTGTCATCATTTTCATATGAGCATATGTGGATAATCTTTCCAAAGTTGCTTTATAATTGTTCAACTATAGCTTGGCAACATGACTAGTTGCCAACATGTTTAACATAGACATGACCTTTAGAAGTAACATGGTTAACAACTTCTTCATATCAAGGAAAGACACTACAACCAATGCTCTTACATGGCTCCTCTTACTAGTACCCAATAGTAATAGGAATCATTAATTTAGCCAACAAACCTTATTTTCTACATGTGGTCATTAATGAATCTCTTTGTTTATACCCATCAATGTCATTGAACTATAATGTAACTATGCATGAAAACATGGTAACTAAAGAAACATTCATAAGAAAAGACATGTTGCTATATTACTACATCTACTTCATGGGTCATAGTAGTAAAATGACACTTGTTACTATGACTATTAAACATGGGACTAACAATGACATTTTAAACTCTTTTCTATTGCAATTACACATTGTAAAGAAAATGAATGAAGTGGCACAATCAACATATAGATAAGTGTTTGTGGCTTCTTCTCTTATTGGTTGTGAAGTTAGCATAAGTCATACTTTATGCTCGAGCACATAAATGATATGCTATAGGTACAATACCTTATTAGCTATTGCTCAAAATGCCACCATCACTAATTATAAAATCTAAGCAATTCTTGAATTTGATAATAAAAAACTTATAAAAATTCAACAAAGCTTCATGCATTTTTAAAATGCCAATAGTTTCATCTTCATTAGTGATAGTCAAAGTAAACCCAACCAACCTAGATCATTCTTTGATACATATTAAAGAGATTATTTTCTCAAAGCTATTAGGTTATAGGCATTTTTACTAATGATAGGTCATCAAGCAATAATAAGATAAAGCTACAGGTTTGCAATGCTTATGTTCAACAACTCTATAATAATTCTTTAGAAATAATCCCCTTTCTTACATGTACCAAATCTATTGTGGAGAACATGTTTAAGCATGGCTAGGTTGGTAATGATTATAGCAAACTAAAATCAAAATAGTAGCCTATGAAAAATGCATAAAGAAGTGATGGACCATTGTAGGTTGGTGGTCATCCAATCTAATGATCATTTTGGTTCATGATAAGACATAGTAGCATTTTAACTAACAATCAACACAATTACACATGCATCCAGATATAAAGCATGACATATGTTTTCATTAAGTCATAGTAAGAATATGCATCCATAAATAAAACACAATATATATTTTCATTGCCATCATAGTTATAGTGAGAATATGTCAAGGGTCAAAGTTATAGTCAAATGGTAGGTGGACTCATGGACATGTTCTGTGATAATCATGATAAGAATATATTAAAAGTTAAGAGTTAAAAATCAAAGGATGGATGAACATGTTTTACTAAAACTCATGATGAAAATTATAAATAGTTCTAATGTATTATGATGGCTATATCTCTTGGGGTGTACCTACTATCATATTATTTCATTTCCAATATCCATATAATATGAAATCTTCATACGATGTAAACTATTTTACATACTATGATAAGAAATATGTCAATTGTCAAAGTTAAAGAATAGGTGAATATGTTTTCAATATAATTCAAATGCAAATTAT